>JAHHUM010002163.1:0-184905 GCA_036173005.1 Crenichthys baileyi | reverse complement strand
AATTTAAAATTTAAATTTTAAAATAACTTTTAACATCTCCTTTAAAAAACCTAAAAACAAAAACCTGGCTATTTAAAAGGTGTTTGGGGAGCCACTATAGACACCATCAATTTTTATTAAATTGCTGCATGTCATTATTCTACTTATTGCTAGCTGAAAAATTGTAAACAGTAAACAGAGCCTTGTAAGACTACGTGCTGACCTTTTTTTTATTGATACTGCTCCATGCAGTAGAGACACTCCATTAGTCTATAAAGGAAGGGGTGGATATGTTTCATCATAGTATTTTAAAGTATAACATTTTTTAAAATGGTTGTTTAACCAGTTTTACACATAGTTAAACAACTTAACTTGTTCTGTTTATTAGCTATTTAATGGGACCCTGGTATATTATGATTAATTCCTTACTTTTGACTAGTTTTTGAAAATTTTAAATTGTAATAGAATTGTTTATATGCAGTGCCGTAAGAACCAGCTAGCATGAAACTCAGCTGAATAATATATTTTTATTATAATGTTCTGACTGCAATATGTATAGACTGACATATGTGTTAACACTGCAACTAACACATTTACATCCTAATGGTTACTTTTGCCTAATGGTTACTTTTGACACCCTATAGGAAGAAAATCTTTTCTTTATTTTCTCCAAAATTACAAAAAAGGCAGCATTAAATTTAGATTGGAACTGGAAAGCCAAAACTCTTTTAGGCTTGCTTTTGATTTCACATTGAACTACAAATTACTAATTAAACCAGAGAAAAGAAGCTAACAATGCTCTTCAATTGCTACGTGCAATGCTTTATTAATAGCTTTGGCAAAAGTTCTTTTGAGTGAAAACATGGAGATTTTGAATCTGTTCATGTCTTTAAATGCATCTTGTCTTGAAAGTTTAGTTGGCTTGCTGGAAGCAAATAGAAGAAGTAGTGAACATGACATGTAATGGACAGAGATGAAAGCCGAGACGTTAGTGCCTCTAAGGGACACTATAGTTTCCAAACTCAAGCATAGATAACTGGCTTTTGGTTGGCATGGACACATTCTTAGTTTCTTTTCACCTATTTTAGTGTATGACTTTGCTGACAACAAAATTCCTCATGTGACTCTTTGTTGTAGTTGTTTGAATTCCCAAGCCAAGCACTCAGCCAATATGTGGCCAAGGAATTTCAAGGTCAGTGTTAGTGCTGTATTAACCCACTCTGGCTGGCTCTTATGGCTCTCATTATACGAGTACTCTATGCAATGGGTATTTTTTCACGGTAGGTAGTTCGATGCATGACTTGCTGCAAGACTCTGCACAAAAGAGGAATACCATTGATGGTAAATATTTGGAGAAAAATGTATTTCAAGAATTTTTCCAATAAGCTTTCTATTTGGTACTATGGGCATAGTACCAAATACCTGTGACATGGTATTGTTGGTTTTCTCGTTTGGTTGTAATGTATTTTAAGGGTTTGGGAGTAGAATTTGTGTATATAGGTTTCAAACCATGCAGGCATCCAGGAAAATAGGAGTGCAGTTGAGTATTAAGCTACCTAAAATCAGTTTTATAGACAAGGGCTCTTGGTAGAAGTACAAAGTAGAAGATCTTGTTTTGTCAAACTGGCATGTTTTGACCAAATTATAGGTTCTGAAGGAAGTTCTCAACATCTCTTTTTGTTGATCCAACTGTGCTTTCCAACCACTGACCTTGTAGCCTCACATACTGGTGATACAACTGAATATCAGATGAAGGGATCCAAACATCGTTTGAGTATCCTCAGCAACTAAACATTTGTTAATCTTATTTAAATCCAACAGACAGACCACGGTTCTGAATAAAAGTCATTCATTAAGTCTTTACAGTTGGTAACTACAGTTGGAACTATACATTCTGTTGGGCCTGGGAATGTCTTGGGATCCCCCAGAATAAGCTGGAGGGTGTCGCTGGGGAGAGGAATGTCTGGGTTTCCTGGACCTGTAACTCCAGCGAGAACAGAAATTCTTTGTGGGTGTAAAGCTATAAGCTAAATAAGCTGCTGGTTAGTCATAGATAAGTAAGTGTAGAACTTTGTGAAAGACAAAGAAAAAGGAGTACCATGCCAGAATTAACTTTGAACGTATAATTAGTTAATCTGCTATATAGTGCCTTGCAAAAGTATTCATACCCCCCTTTCCTTTAAAATAGCTTAAGGTCAGTTAGATGGGATAGAGAGTATCTGTAAATAGCAAATACTCTTGCCACAGATTCTTAGTTGGCTTTAGACCTGGCCTGGATCATTCCAACACATGAAAATGCTTTGATCTAAAACTTTTCATTGTAGTTTTGACTATATGTTTAGGATTATTGTTGTTGGGGTAACCTCGACCCCAGTCACAGTTTGTTTTGCTTAACTGGGTTTCTTCCAGGATTATCTTGAAGTTAGCTTTGTTAATTTTCCTAATCAACTTTGAGCAGCTTATCAGTCCCTGCTAAAGGAAAGCTTTCATCCTGTCACTCTTCCATTAAGATTTGTGGAGTGCACAACTGTCAACAGATTCTCCTACTCGAGCTGTGGATCTCTGGAGCTCTCCCAGAGCTACCATGGGCTTTTTGACTGCTTTTGTAACTTTTCCTGGACTAATATTATCCAACCTTTCGGTTTAGGATGGTGAATTGCTATGTGTTAATGGGTTTGCATAATCTTTCCATTTTGAAAAAAATGTATTAAACAGAGCTCAATGAGATGTACAAAGCTTAAGACATTTTTATAGCCTAACCCTGCTTAAAAATTTTCCTGAACTTTATCCCTGACCTTTTTGACATGTTCCTTGGGTTACAGGAGGCTGTTTATTTTCTAATCTTCTATAACAAACCTTTGAGGCCTTCATAGCTGGACTTATTCTGAGAATAAATTAGACGCAGGTGGATTACTAATTTGTTTACTTTTGGATGCAATTCATTGCACTTTTTGTATAGTTCTCAAATACAGGGAACACTGCTGTTGTAAACTTGAAATACTAAAATCCAACAAAATGCGTGTTAATTAAAATAAAAACATTTAGAAGCTACTTTTTACACGTTCTATCCACAAGCAGTTATTGCAAAACAACAGGCTTGCAGCAAATATCATTGGTGTGGAAGGCTTAATAGTTAAGAGGTTGTTTTTTGTCTGTAAATAGTGACTTACTCTGCAGTGAAATGCAAATAAAAAACAGCTAATCTTAAGGAACATTAGAAACAAATGTAGCAGAATTCCAACAGCGTTACATTTGTCTACATCTGGCTATACTGACCAGGGGCAACAATTGCTGTGCCGTAAAATAAAGAACTTCATCTCTGAGCAAAAGCTGAAGGTGAACTGAAAGTCGACCTTTTAGTAGATGGTTGTCATTAACAAGTGAAACCTCTAAGGAAGGGCTTGAAATTAAGAATCATCAAATGTACAATTTAAATCTGACAGAAATGCCGCAGGGTTTTGCATAGTAGAAACATTTGCAAGACCAAATATCTATTTTCTACAAAAAAATTAGGTGCAAGCAATTATAGGGATAAATGAGTGTAAACACATGTACAGATTAGCTTTGCATATCGATGTGTTGCTTTTTTTGGCAACCTGTCCAATATCAGTAAAACCTCCAGAACCCACACAAAGTCACAGAGTGCATCTCCTGGCTCTGTGCCTGATGGCTGCCACAACCGTTATGCAAATTCACCACTGTGTTTGAGAGGATCACTAACAGTTGTGAAACAAAAACGCTTTAGAAGATAAACAAACTAGCCTTGAAAACATTGGCAAAACTGTTTTTTTAGGGTGGAGATGGAACTCTTAATACTTTCTCCTTTTTTTCCACATTCATTTAGAACTGCCTATGTCATCCCTCCATTTGACTGTTTTTCCCTTTCCACTTTTCCCATATTTTGTTTTTCACAAAAAAGTATGCATTTGTCATGATAGAATTGAGCAGATATCGCAGCTTGTGGTCTTTATTTTTTGTTATTTTTCAAAAGTAGGCAGAAAGTGGGGTGGAGAGATGGGAAACACATGCAGTATAGGTCTCCAGGGTCTGGACTCGAACCATTATGACACCCTCTAATCTGTGAGGGTGGATCATCTGTTTTTCTATATATTTGGTTATTGTATTTACATATGGTACTAACAAAACACAATTTATAGCATCTTGCTTCCTGTGTATTCTAGACCAGATGTAGAGATTAAAACTGGGGAGATCCAGATTCTAATAAAATAGTCAAATAGTAACAGGATAATTTATGTTGTGGAACATTACAAAACACGTTTGTAATTTCATCTGGTTAAAATGACTTTTATAAATAAATTTGTAAAACTTTTTAAAAGTTGTGTGATATTTTTAATGTGAGTGACATGACCGCCTGTTAGCATCAAACACATCTTAACAAAACATTTTCACTGCATGCTACTGGCTGCAATATTTATAGACTTAACGCATATGTCAACAGCGGTGCTCGCATCGTCACATCCTGACTCACTTCTCTTGTTAATTAGCCCACACTATGGCAATGTAATGCAACAGCCTACCATCACACAGTTAAGAAATTGGTGAATAACTGGGGTTGTGACCAACATTTTTACACTAAAAAGAATCCATCAGATATACATCTTTATTTAAATTTAGATCATCAGATGAAACTCACAATTTTATAAAATGTTTTATACATAGTTTAATAAAGCTGGACAAATTAAAAAAATACTTTTTAATATTTTTAAAAAATAATTTTCTCTATGTGCAGCATAATCCATTGTGTTGATGTTCTGCATAACGGTGTTCAAACCAAAAAAAAAAAAAAAAAAGCAGTGCTCGCAAAGGGTTGGCCAAAAGAAGGAAGCTACCAGTTCTGTGGTTATGCTGACATGAAGTTACCTCCTGTTTCAAACAGAGCACAATCAGGCAATATGCAAAAGGATTCCTGACAGGAATACATTCAGCTCATTTCATCGATGTAAACTTCCGTTTACTGTTACACCCATCAAAATATTATCACTCGGGTGGGATGTAGGATAGACACAGCTTTTGCAGTTTTGCTTGGACCCTTAAGAGCACTCGGCAGCCAGATCTTCTGTTACCACAAGGTAAGCCTATCGATAAAGTTTAACTTCCATCTCTTTGTGTGGTCATCATGAAGTTGTGGCTTTGTTGTCTTTATTAATAAACAAGACAAGTTTTCTAAAATATTCTTCAAAATAAAATCCATTGTTTGTTGTTGTTGTAGTTAGTCTTTACTTGTGGTGTGTGGAGAAATTTGTTGCTGCTATTGTTTTTTTTGATAAACTGATTACACTTTGACGATAAGGTACCAGCTCTAAATTTTAGATAATTTGTTCATTCAAACAGGGCCGATAATTGCTGTAAGTTACTGTAAAGTGGGATAACAATCATCAGACAGTTTCCCTAACACAGAACTGAGCAGACCTTTCAATACCTAAATTATTTAAATTCCTGTACACTCTTACATTGCAATATCATCTTCATAAAGTTTCAAGTAAATGCAGTAAACATAATAATTGTGATAAACTGTAATAACTAAAGCAAAACTGAGAAGATCAGAGATTTTTTTTAAACAACCCAGCTACAAGAGCATTGCCATAAAATAACCTCTGAAGGTAAAACCTTTACTTTTGGAATAATGAGATGCATCTATATCATGGCTCTGTGTAGAGAAGACCAGAAGTGGATCTGCTTGTGAACTATAGAAAGACCAACAAGACAAAACAGTTGGCATCTGTCTGAGAATAAACAGGTAAATTAGCCTGGATGGTATAGCACAAACATAGCAGTGTAATTATATTAAATGCAGCAGTGTAAACTGCATCCTGGCGGAAAAAAAAGAAAATCCATTACACATTATGATCCAAAGACCACAGGCAAAGTAATAAGACACTTTATTAAGAGGGATTAAGAAATTAATGTTGCAAACTACCTGAAATGAATTTAAAATACAGGTCTCATTTGTAACAAATTACATTTACACTGGCTTCTTCACAGTTACCTAATAGGAACTGCATAACTGATTAACTTCCTGTGTTGTCATGCTTGTAAGCTGTTACCAAGATTGTAAAAAGGTTATAAAACGTTATCACTAACCCTTATTGCCTTCTTTTCTTCCCTTTCATATCTGTAACACTAACCTTCTTATTTCTGTTCTCACCAATTTTCCTTCTGTCTCTAAAATTGGATATCCTTCCATCATTTCCTTATCCGTCTGTATTTAGGATGAATACCACTGTGACAACGCAGCAACTGTCAACCTCCATGATGGCCACGAACTCCACATCGAGCCCCAGCGAGCCACCACCCAATTATCACACTACCCTCCTGGTCATCTATATAGTAGTTTTTCTGTGCGGTATTATCAGCCTGAGCCTGATGATGCACATCATGAAGTCCAGTTCTGCGTCTGTCACCTCCATTGCTGTATTCAACTTAATTTTTGCCCACTTCATCTTCCTTCTGACAGTGCCCTTCAGACTTTACTATTATGCAACCAATGAGTGGAAGCTGGGCCCTGAGTGGTGTAAAATGGTGAGCGCCATGATCCACATCCACATGTACATGTCTTTGTTGCTCTACATCATAATCCTTATCACTCGTTTGTGGCCACACTACTGCAGGAGTAGACAGGTGGAATCCTTAGGCCGAATGCACGGGCTCATTGGCAGTGTAGTGATTTGGGTTATTGTACTCATCCTAATCCCTTGCATGACCTTTCCTTTTTATGGCAAAGGAAATTCAGGCAATTCCACACATTGCTTTAAATTTGCAGAAAGCATAGACTCTGCCAAACCGCTGAACTACATCTTGAGCATACTGGTGATAGTGGTGGCTGTTGTCTTGACAGCCCTTCAGGCCAAAGTCCTGTGGGTTTTATACAATAAGGATCGCCAGGGATGTACATCCCAGCAAGACTTTGGGGCTCAACTGAAGAGCCTCTGCTTCGCACTGATCATGCTATTCTGCTTCGTTCCTTACCATATTTTCCGACTGTATTACATTGAGCACCCTATTCTTGAAAATATCAATGAGGTCTTACTGAGCCTGACCACTTTCAACTGTCTGGACATGCTCACTTTCTTGGGAAGAAGAACATTCCATATATGCTTCAGAGGAAGGACTGTGTAAACAAAGTCTCTGCAATAACTGTGAATGTGTATACTGGAGTCAACATGTATTATTTTTGTTTTTATTTTTGGCTGATCTGAAATGATTTGTGAATTTATTTAATATGAAATGATGATCCTCTATCCTGCTTCATTATCTGAACAAATGTATGCATGTGATGATAATATTTATTATTATTGTAGGGCTGTTTGATAATTGTGATAAAGGAAGGCTTTGCTTGCTCAAAACTTTGTGCAAACATGTTCATTTTTGGTGTTATATTCATGAATGGAAGACATTTTTTAAAGTATATGTTGCCCAGAAATAAATGCTGTCAAAAAACTAATTTCAAAAAAGATGAACTCCTGCCATCTGCTGGTGTTTGTTTGAATGACACATTGTTCTGGCTTGAAAATAAACAATAATCCCAGACCACTAAACCTGGATATCTAGACTTCATGTTTATAAACTTTATTTGAAAACTACGGTAAATGTTATAAACACACACACCACACACACTTAAATAGAAGTTTCATTGCAATATGAAATCAAAATGTTTTATTTTCAGGATTAATCACAGAAGAATTATTCCTTCCCAACAGTTTGTAAAACATCATCTAAAATATCTTGGATTAAATATTTCTGCACCTTCTGTTTCAAAGTGCCTGTTACACACACACACACACACACACACACACACACACACACACACATACACACACACACACACACACACACACACACACACGGTGATGTTTCTCTTCTCTAGTTTTTATGAACCTGGGTTACTGTTTAACATCCCCACCCTAGTTTAAGTTTGTTTAGTAAATCGATCTTATGACAGGGCTATGATGGCGCCGTTCAATGTGTCGCTCCATGAATTATTGGCAGCTCAGCTCTCAAGCCTTCCCTTTTAATGTTTTCCAACACTTTACACTATTTTAAAACTCACTGCTCCATAAGCCCGATGGCTCACTGAGGGCTGCTCCCGCTCAGAGTACAGCCATACAGCTGGATAAATGCACATACCAGACAGAAACAGAATCAAAGGTGAGTCAAACTTTTTTTAAAATTCTTTTTATTTCATTAATTCAGTACAGTTACACTTAGACAGGACCAAAAAAAGAGAACTGTTATATGTCGAACCTTACCAGAATCTCTTATTTTTTTGCAGTAAGTTCCTCAAATCGTGTGGTTTTGTAATTTCTAGAAAATGGTTCAAGACCTCATTCGAGCAAAGTGGAGGCGCTGCTTTAAAGTATAACATGTAATGAAGACATGCAAAAGATGATAAGAAAGACTGACTTAGTCACGAAAGCTGTGCTGTAAAGATCATGTGATAACCCATTTCACCTGAACAAGCCAAGGACATAAACAGGAACAAGATGTCGCTCTCTTCGCACTGTTTTATTCCTTCTTGCATGTATCACGGATTTAGGTACAACTGGAATTAATGTAGTTTAGTAACCAGGGAAAAAATGACATGTCATTTCTATAGTTAATTTATCTCAAAAACCTTTTTCACCTGCAGTAGCACACTACTTTTGGTAATGCGTTCGCTGCGTGTTGCTTTGATAAATTTAAACACAACTAGATTGTTGTTGATTGACTCTTGAGGTTGTAGTAAGAGGTATTATGTCCATTTTAACTGTCTAAATGCTTTGTTCAACTATGGAAATTCATTACACCTTATTCTAATCTTGTCTTTGACTGAATAACCTTAACTAGGAAACTCAAAATTACAGACAAAGGTGTGGTTAATTATTTGAAGCTTTGGAGGTAATCACTTTTCTGAGGAAGCTTCAGCTGTTCAGGGTGTCAGGAAGTTGGAGTTTTTTGCAACAGTGACTGGCGGATCATCATGTGTGTCTTAAGCCACTAGTTTAAATACAGGCGCTGGTATTATGGCCATTTCACACAGAGATTACCTCTTAACTCAGGGTTTTATGGCAGCAGAGAGCTTTTGGTTAATAGGCGGAAGCAACGTTTCTCATTTACTCTGTCTCTTGCAACAAGCCTTAACAACATCTTACAGCTGAAGCTAGATATTTACATAACAAATACATTTACATATATTTGTTGCCCTTAAACCACTTTGTGACCACAGTGGTGAGATGATTAATTCGCTTGTCCACTTGAAAGACACATTTGTCCCCAAGGTGTAACTGAGATGTTCTGAGATGTTGCTTCAATATTACAACATAGTGTTATTTCCAGATGAGGCCATCTATTTTATGAAGAGCACCAATCCCTCTTGCATCAGAACACCCACAAAACATGATGCTGCCACTCACATACTTCACAGCTGGGATAGTTTCTTTTTCTCCAAATATGATGATCGTCGTTGTGGCCAAACACTTAGATTTTAGTTTGATCAGACCACAGGACATATCTCCAAGGTTATTGTACCATTGTGCATTTGCACAAATTTTACACCAATCATTTTTATCTCTCAGACACAGAAAATATCTCCTTTTGTATCCACTGGACATTCCAATGGTATTTTATGCCTGCATATGATTGTTTGACCAGATAAACGTGGCGCTTTCAGACATCTAAATTTGTACTCAAGGACAAATCTGATTTGCTGAGGTCCACAATTCTCATCTTGACATGTTGCCTGATTCCCTTTCATTTCTCCATGATCAAACACAGAGAAGCAGTATGTTTCAGCTGTAGCCTTAAAATACATTCACAGGTATGCATCCATTTAACCCTAACCCCTAACCCTGAAGTAGAAGCTGACAAAGCTGTGACATCATCATTTGAAGACATAATAACCTTCTGATTTGTGAAACTGAAGAAAATAATTAAACAGTCTCTAAAATATTATGTCTCAATATTCTGGCGTTTAGCAAATAGAAATAACGTGGATAATTCTAAAATACCTCAAATAGGAAACGTTTTGTGTGATTTAATGTCAGAGAGGAAAATATGACGGCGTCTTTTTATACAGTGCAGTTCATTCATGTATTTATGCTCCTATTTTACCTGAAATCAGTCACAGTCATGAAGTCAGAGAGTAAAGAGGTTTAAAACACGAATGTAACGAGTCAATTTCAACTCACTCTTTGCAAAGTCGATGAGTCAGGAGGCCTGGCTGTATTACCTAGTTAAATTAAATCCATTACTCTTCTGACTCCCCACCTTAAACCTCTACTTTAATAGTTCTTTTAACCCTTTTATTCCACCCTCCAAATTGCAGTACATGGTAAAATGAAGTATTTTCATACTTTTTTGCAGTACTACCACAAACTTCACAGTACTTTATTTTGTTATAATATGTAGTACATGGTTGTGATGTGTAAGATAAAAGATTAACAAATAAAAACCTGAATAGTGTGGTGTGCATTTGTATCATATTCCGCAAATATGTTGCACATCCACCTTTTGCTGCAGTTACACCTGCAGATCTTTTGGGATTTATCTCTACAAGTTTTGCACAAATTTGTCTGTCCATTGTTCTTTGCAACATAGCTCAAGCTCAGTCAAATTGGATAGATTTAGTCTGTGAAAATTAATATTCAGTAAGTCTTGCCACTGATTCTATATTGCATTAGGGCATGGATTTACACTGGACCACTCTAAAACATGAATATGCTAAATAAATCTCTCCATTGTACCTCTGGTTTTATCTTTGGGTCATTATCCTGCTGTGGGGGGATCCCAATGGCAGGTTTTATTTCAGGATTACCCTACATCCATCTACCCGTCAACTCTGACCAGTTTCATTGTGCCGCTCAGGAAAATCATGCCTATAGCATTTGCATATAGTCCAAAAACTTCAGTTTCACCCTCATCTAACCAGAGCACCTTCTTCCATACATTTTATACATATCCTTTATGAAGACTTCTAATGACTTTCTAAATCAATTCAACAACCTTGCCATCTTTCCATAGAAGCCAGATTTGCGGTGTGCACAAATAATAGCAATAATCTGGCCCTTCTCCAGAGTGGACGGATTAAGCTGTGTTCCCTGAGATATTCAGAGCTTATTATATTGTTTTATAAGCTAAACCTGCTTAAACTGTTTATGACCTTATCCTTGAGCTGCCTCAACCTATGAGGAAACCTATGAGGCCTTCACAGATCAGATGTATTAACATTATGACATACAGGTGGTACAAGAGTAAAGGTGGGTGAATTCAAATGCGCACCATGCTTTTTACAGTTTTGCTTGCAAGAACTATGGAAAACCACGCCAGGTTCTTTCCACTTCACAACTATGTGCTATTTTGTCTGTCATCATAAAATCCATAAAAGCTTGTGGTTGTCATGTGACAAAATGTGAAAAGTTCCAGGAGAGTAAATACTATCCGACACAGTAACTAATGCCTATAACAAAGCCCTGACTCCACACTAATTGCTTTATTCAATGCCTGTTAAAGAATTTGTGATAATATGCATTCTGATTCCTTACAGTGGCTTTATAGTACCCTCTTCCTTAATGAAACACTCCTTTGCTTTTTTCTAATTGACCAACTCATTACAGATGTAGAGCATCAAATCATCCATTTCAACATCTTATCTTTTACAATCATCTTTGTCACAATGCCCTAAACTGATTGCCTCTAAAATGCCCAATATGATTTAGTGCAATGAAACCCTTGAAGTAAAATGGGTGGGACAGGATATTTAACTGGTCTCTGCCATGGGAGCCATTCAGTGAGTTTATTATGTCTCTGCCCTAAAAAAGGAGCATGGGAGGAGGGACATTCTACTCATGATTTGCACTTTTGAATTTGTTTTTCTTTTCTCTTATTCTGCTGTAAAAGAGGTATGAAGTCCATCAGTTTGAGAAATGCTTGAGATTATTAAACTATTTTATGCTTAGATTATGTCTTATGTGTGTTCTTAGTAAAAAAAAGAGTTGTAACAATAAACAAAAGCAGGTTTTAAGTTAAGTGCAGAGGGTGAGGTGTTTTTCTCAACAAATTATTTGCTATTTGCTATTATTCTTAGTCTTTACATGAAAGCCCTTCGATCTACATCTGAGGGGTGTTTGAATGTGTGTTTTTTGTTTTAGATAGTTAAAGGAAGTTATCAATGTTCTCCACTTCTTTATAGACTATATCTAAAAAGGTGATAGTGCTGTTACACCAGTATTGATTAGATTATGAATCCCTGGAAAAACACACACACACACACACACACACACACACACACACCACACACACACACAAATGGTGTCCAAGACCGGACAGAAGAAACTGGACATGGAAATGTCTCCTTTACAGCTGTCTATTTATTCCTGTGATAAGTGTGTAAGTGGAGAACAGATAAGTAAGGTGTAATAAGGCGAGAAGTCTTAGCACTAGCTCCACCTTTTTTTGCATTCTTGGCCCAATCAGATCACATTATAGACCTGTTGTGCCAGGGATCAACTCTGCTGAATATGTGAGAGTTAGATGAAACAGTGACAAGAAAACAGAAACAAAGACAAAGAGAAACTGCAAGAACATAGAGACAGAAAATAAAGGGAAACAAAGGTAGCTCAGCTTGAAGCAGGAATGAAGTATCCTCCAGCTCCTCAGAGTAAATCTCTGTTAGATATGGAGGTGGCCAACTACTGCGAAGGCCTGGATCCATCATACAGCACACTAGGCTTTGAGAATGCAGATGTTCTCTATGCAGGAGGAGGTAAGTGAGTTCTTCATGCCAACACCTAAACAGAGAGGCACATTCATACAGAGAATCCCATATTTTTTGGGAAGCTGTACTGCATCAGAAACATTATGATAAATAAGCATAATACAGCAATGCACTCATTCATATTTCTAGGTAATGACACTATGGATACATGGAGAGGTATGGCTGCTCGCTGATACACTATCATGGCGTTTCAGAGAAAAAAGTTAGCTTTACAAGAGGTCATCACGTTCAGAACTGGATAAGGAAACATTATACGGGAGGACATTTAATGGTAATAGAAGCTAGATCAGCTGATTTCAATGAACTGGTATTTGCAGAAAGGGAACACTTTGCTTTTGAAAAAATGTGCTTTGTAAATCCAGATTAAATTATGTTGGCAATGTGTGAATGGATTCAAGTATTAGATGCCACTAATGTGTTGATGCATATGCTGCATTTTTATGCAGAGAATATGTTAGGTTGAGCAAAAAACTAGTGAATGATGATTTGAAGCAGGTCATTGGGTTCTGTTGGCTCAGAAAGTAGTTGTCATAGTGTGGTGTTCACCATGTAAATGTACTAACTCAGCAGTCCTGTTTTGGGATTTATGTGGCAACCAATTCATTATGTTGTTGCACCCTACTCTAAAAATAAAAATGGAGTACAAATATGACTTAATCTTTGTTTTAAAGAACCCCAGTCTTTTTTTTATTATACTCATCATTATATTTTGGTGAAATTTGCTTTGCTTATCAAGCAAAACTTGAGTCGATCATCTAATTTAGGAATAATTATGGTCCAGCCCCACCTTTTACTTTGGTGTGTTGTTTTTTTTTATATGTGGTTTCTTGATTTTTTTTTTAATACAAACAACAAAAAGAGGAATAACTGTCTGTTTAATTATGATTAATTATTAACAGCAATCACTGAGGTGGACCTTATCAGAAGGATTTTTGAGAACCAATGTTTTTTTCAATATTTCTGGAAAATAATTGCTTTTATTGTTTTATTGTTTAGTTTGCTTCTTATGCAGCAGGTTTCTTGAATTGTTTTGTAGATTTTAAAACTAATGTTATACCTTGGCAAATTTGTGACATTAGACAATTGGTTACTTTTAATCATTTAATCACTCATAAAAACATGCTCATCGCCCCCTTTATTAATGCAGCTTTATTTATATATCTTTCAAAATCAAACAAAACCAAAAGTGCTTAATAAGGCAAGACAAACAAAGAAAAGAAAACTAAAAATGAATAACAAAATACAAAAAAATGTAAAACTGCTAACTGACAGATTTATGAGTCACACATTAGGTTGTCTGATTAGGGTGCAAAACGCTCCAAGTTACATTATTTTAAGTTGGGCGTAATGAACTGGGGGGACTACTCAGCATAGCATTGCCCTCTGCATGTCACCCAGCTCTATGAGCACAAGAATGGATTTTACAGTAGAATGCAAAGCTCACTACTTCCTTTGTGAAAGCAGCCAAAAACATCTAACGACTGTTTCTATAATCGACAGAAAGATTTGCCATGGAATTTCATTGGTTTTTTTCTGCTTTTTCAGTGTGGCAAAAAAAATAAATGTTCCGGTAATTGACGCTCTCACAGGGAGAGGTCTGTGTCACTGAGATTTAATGAAGTAAAATGAGTTGGCAGTTGGAGACGTGGGTCATAAATATAGTTTACTAAAGTGTAAGAACACTCCTCAGTGATGTCACCTTAGTTTTTGATCTGAGAGTTAGTCAAACATTAACTCATACACTGTTGCTACATTATGGAGTACAACTGAGAGGGATATAATTGGGACTCAAAAAATATTTTTCTTGATTCTCATTAAGGTTTCACATTTGTAAAATATACAATATCTTAGTTCTGCCTAAGAGAATGCAGAACCAGAATTCATACATTGTTAGAAATAATGATAAATATAGCTTCAGTTCTAATAATATATGCTTAAAACTTCTGCGCCTGGTGACTATCACTATAATGTTAGCATATTCAGACAAAAAACAATAAATATATAAAAAAAAGGAATTAGTTCACACTATAACTTTACATGTGGATAAATGGAGACTGCTGCTAATGAAAACAATCCTATAACAGCATATGCACTAATATACAATGTTTCATATTGTTGGTATGTTTACGTTTTTATCAATTTGATTTAAAAAATGTGTTGATACATGTGTAATTAGATGACTGTGTGTTGTGTGTTGCAGACAGCATGCCAGCAGAGCCAAGCCACCCTGGTCCAGATGGGCTGAACACCAACTGTGCAATCTGTGGAGACAAAGCTACAGGAAAACACTATGGGGCTTCTAGCTGCGATGGCTGTAAAGGCTTCTTTAGACGCTCCATACGCAAAAGCCATGTGTACACCTGCAGGTAAAGACAACCTAAGCATACTGTGTAGGCACAAGGAAAATACATAATAATAAATCCTTAAGGATTGTTACTTACTTTTTGGTCAAGATGTCTTGGCGCCTCTCAGAACAATGTGGGATGTAAGTGTGAAATGCTCTGTAGAGTTAGGCCATATTGTTTGTCGTGTACAGGTTCAGCAGACAATGTGTGGTTGATAAGGATAAGAGGAACCAATGTCGTTTCTGCAGACTCAACAAATGCTTTAGAGCAGGCATGAAAAAAGAAGGTAAAATGACAAAAATGACTCACTTGTTCAAGCTCCTCACATATGCTATACAGAATGAAATACATATTAACACAGAAAATGTCCACATTCGGCACAAAGAATAACGTTATAACTTGTGCCACTGCTGGGAAAAAAACGTTGTGAAATCTCAAAGCTTCGTGAAGATAATCAAAATTAGTTTAACCATAAAACAAGTGATGAGTTTGTGTGTGTGCATTTCGGTCGTGTGTGTATTTATGAGGGGTATAACCTTGGCACCGAATTTTATGACATCTAATCCTGAGATACTGAAACATGTTTTTCTGTACTCCAACTGGTTAACGTTTTACTCCTGTTGCTGATCCCAGCATCTATAGCGACTTTCCTAAATATTAACTGCAGTAGTATCTGTTATCATTTCCTTCTAGTGTAACTTTTTACACTAATAAATTAGTCTAAGCCTAAATGTAAAAATCTGTACATTAACATGTGTACATTTAAAGTAAAAGTCTGTTATTTTCTTCATTGTTCTGTTTGCATTTTCTTTTTGCTTTAGATATTCTTGTTTTCACACATGCACACAATAACCTTGGCTTTTAAATCTTAGCTGTTCAGAATGAGAGAGATCGGATCAGCTCCCGAAGAATCATCCCAGATTCCCAAGACCTTCCACCCATTACTATCTTGGCACAGGCAGAATCATTATCCCAACAAGTAAGAATTTCCTGCTTATTTCAATATTCATGCATTAAAGGGCTCTGGTGCATTTGCAAAAGGATTCGTACTTCTTTAAGTTTTTTATATTTTGTCTTGTATTTTATAGACATTTATGTAATAAACCAACACAAAGTAGTGCCAAATTGTTAAGTGGAAGAAAAAGGATACATTTCTCCAATTCAGTTTTTACAAACAAATAAGTGAAATGTGTGATGTGTAAGTATTTTGTAAATGTCTCTTTTGCTGTAATTATGTATGTTCCTACCTGTATACTCATTGAGAGATAAACTTTTTGCCCATTCATCTTTACAAAAGACCTCAACCTCAGTCACATCAGATTGAAAGCCTCTCTGAGCAGCAATTATCAAGTCTTGCCACTGATCTTACTTTGGATTTACGACTTGACTTTAATTGCAGCATTCCAACAGATAAATATACTTTGATCTGGGCTTCTTCACTGTAGCTGTGGGTGTTGTCCTGCCTTCCAGCATTATTAACTCTGACCAGCTACCCTGCCCCTCCTGAACAGAAGCATCACCACATCATGATAATGCCACCACCATGTTTAAAGGGAGGCATGTTGTGTGTAGGGTGAGATACAGTTTTTGTTTTCTTCCATACATAATGCAAGTTGACCCAAACGTTCTATTTTGGTCTAAAATGACCAGAGCACCTTCTTCCACATGCTTGCTGTGTCCCCTACACGGGTTGAAAAACTGAAAATGGAATCTTTTTTACGGATTTCTTTATTGCCACTCCCACAAAAGCCAGATTTGTGGAGGAGGCTCCTAATAGTTGCCTCCAGAGCTGTGCTCCAGCTTCTCCAGAGTTAAAATGGTCCTCTTCCCTGCTTCTCTGATCAACACCCTCCTTGTCCAGCTTGTCAGCTTAGGTGGGCATAACAGATGTTTTTTATTTTCGTTCTGTTTTACAACTTTCATAACATCATTCACCGTAGGGTTTAGTGGAAGCTCATATTTTTCCCAATAAAACATGACATGTGTTAAGAAACTACTATTATTGTTTGTCTTTTCCTGCAGATTATCACTCCTGTAGGACTAGCAGATATATCGGAGGTGAAATCAGCCACTGTAGGGGATGTATGTGATTCTATGAGGCAACAGCTGTTGGTTTTGGTGGAATGGGCCAAATATATACCTTCCTTTGGGGAGCTGCCACTGGATGATCAGGTAACAAGTCATATAGATAGGTTTCATCTGTAAAAATAGATTGGCATGCACCTATTCATAATCAGGCAATGATCTCATGTCCTAAAAAAACAATAGTAAAATTAGAACCAATAATATTTCTATATTAGTCCTATTTAGCTTTACCTTGTGTGGAAAAAGAAACTGACTTTACTTTGTAAAATTCAAAAGAACAGTAGCCTTTTTTTGCAATGACTAAATGGTATGTTATCTAAACCCTATTTATAGAGTCTACAACAAGGTGTGCAGCACCATAATTATTGCATTTTGTGATGCATGCTATGATGAAAAGAGAATAATTGTTGCTCTGTTTATTCGTGGTGGTTAATTCTGTTTGTCTGCTTTTGTGTGTGTGTTCCCAGGTGTGCTTGCTCAGGGCTCATGCAGGTGAGCACCTCTTGCTTGGGGTTGCCAAAAGGTCAATGCCATTCAAGGACTTCCTGCTTTTAGGTAGGAAATGACCACTAGATTTCAGGTTTTTTACAGTCTGGTGTAACCATGTGTGCCAGCACTGGTGAATGAGGCCTGAGAATGATTTACTAAAGCGTTCTATTTTTTTAAATGTAACTTCAAGGTTGTGCTTTGTAAAACAAAAACGTCATTGATTACTTAGAAAATAACATACTGTACACACAGTTATCATCTACAAATACTTAAGGATATTTTCTGCATTACTTTTCTGCATTACTCCATACTTCTTAGACCTCACAGATTACTATTTAACTTTGATGGAATCATATAAACAGGACCTCTCAAGCTATAACAATCCCCTCATGTACACATTAGAGCCCAACCCCGTACCTGCTCAAATACCTTTCTATCCAAGTCAACCCTTCCCCACTAACTATGTATTCTGTTTCTTCAGGTAATGGTTGTGTGATACACAGGGACAGCCCTGAACCTGAGATTTGCAGGGTTGCCAACAGAATATTAGATGAGCTGGTCCAGCCCTTCCAAGATATTCAGATAGATGACAACGAGTATGCAGCTCTCAAGGCAATTGTCTTCTTTGACCCAGGTAAAAACTAAATGTTAAAATTACAGAAACTCATGAGCCACTCCTTTGTAATTTTTTGTACATATGTTGTAGATATTTTAGTCTACTAAGTAAAGCTGTAGATAATCAATTTCTCTAAAACCAAACTTCTTGGACTTCACAGACATTTTAATGTTAACATAACTATTTAGTAATGACTTCCCAAGGTAGCCTAAAGGTTTGCTAGATCTGCATTGATTTGAAAACCTTTAATATACACATGAAGTGAAACATTTGGCTTTGCCTTCAGCTCAGTTGTAGAAATAGTCTACTCGGTTGTGATTGGCTGCTAGGTATTTTATTAATGTTTTCAGAGGAACAGCCTTATAAATGTAGAAGTCACTTATCCGTTTTATGCATATTGATAATAAGTGTGAGCTGTTATGTTAAATCCACCTTTTGAAACTATGTTTTTTTTTTAAGTGTCACATTGAAACAACTGGTTACTTATTCAGCTTAGAGGGGACAAATGCCTACAATGCCTTGCAAAAGTTCTAATAACCCTTTAACTTTTTAAGATTTTGTCAGTTACCTCCACAAACTTCAAACTTATTGACATTTTATATGATAAATGAACACAAAGTAGCACATAATTGTGAAGTGGAAGGAAGATAATACATGACTTTTAAAAAGAAAAAAAAGAAACAAGTTGTCTTCATTTGTATTAATCCCTATTCAGTCAATATGTTGCAGGACATATTGCTCCAAAATTCAGCTGTGGGTCTGAGGAATATATTTCTACCAGCTTTGCACATCTAGAGAGTTTTTTTGTTTCTTTGCAAAATACATGACTGGTGGCAAAAAACCAAAGAGACTTCTCATGAATCTCTTTCAACAGGGGCTTTTTACTTGCCACTCTTCTATAAAGGTCAAAGTGTAAGGAGCAAAACTGATAGCTGTCTTATTAACATATTATCCTACCTGAGTTCATGGTGGCTCTGATTAACATCGCTCTTGCTCAGCCTGTCAGTTTAAGTGGATGCCCATGTCTAGGTAGATTTAAAGTTGGGTCATATTCTCAGTGCTTTGTGAGACATTCAAAGCTTGTCTGGTGTCTGGTGTGTTCCTTGGTCTTCATTAGGCTGGTCACTCACTAATGTTTCCCAGTAAATCTCTGAGGCATTTGCAGAACAGCTGTATTCATACTAAGGACAAATGACACACTGATTAACTCTAGTTACTAAGCAGATGTACTCTAGATACAGTTGGTCACTTTAGATTGTAGGGAGCTGAAAACCTACACATGCAAAGCGCTCGTTTTAGATTTTAATTTGCAAAACAATTTTTTTAAACCATATATCATTGTTCTTCCACTTCATAATTATGCACACCTGCGTTGGTCTATCACATTAAACTCCTATAAAATACATTGAAGTACATAAACTACATTAAAATACATTTGTGGTTACAAGGTAACAAAATGTGAAAAAGTTCAAGGGGTGTGAATACTTTTGCTCAGCACTGTGTTATGCAGAGGGTGTTTTGTGTTTTTCATGGCCAGTGTGGTTTAGGAATTGGAGAGGACATTTGATTTTTCTGCTATTTATGCCACTAGATGTCACCACATATTACATAGTGAATCTATGCACCCAAAAACCAAAAAAAAAGACATTGATATTTCTTGTTATCCTGCAAACAACTTGAAATGAAATCAAATACAATACTATGTTTTAACAGAAAGACAAAGTAGTACATTAAGTATAACTGTAATAAAAATACTATTAAATAAAATTGATAAATGGTAGAAGAATAAATGATGAAAGTTATTGGTGTCACCGCTATGTTGTTAGAAACATGGAATAAAATAATGAAGCCACATATTGATATTAAAATAGAAATCCATTGGTATTTTTGTCCTATGTTTCCCTTCATAGTTAGTTTCCAATCTCTCCATTCCCTGCATATAAGCACTATCACTGAGCTGATCTTGTGTTACCCCTTTCTCACTCCTTCAGTAAATCCCCTCATTTTGCCTCCATGCACCAGTTTAACCATAATCATTCCATCAGTTCCACCCATATCCTCAGTTTTATCCCTGATCTTTCTGTTTTTTTCTGCCCTTCAATCTTGCCCTCCCCACATCTATGTACCCGTCTCTTCAATGCTTTGCTTTCCAATGTCCAGATGCAAAGTCCTTGCGGGACCCCACAAAAATTAAGAATATGCGTCTTCAGGTAGGTCAACTTTTTGATCTTCAGAATTCCTGTAAGACTGCAGCTTTTTGTTCTACATTTTATTACCAATTTTAATCTCTTTTAGCATTTAGGATGTCATTCTGTATTATTTTGTTAAAAGGCAAAGTATTTTTATTATCACAATGTTACTTTACATATTTAGATATTTGCTTTGAAATTCAAGCATAAATGTGGAAGGTATTTACAGTGATATGGGGCTTGTTGTGTGTATGTGTGTGTTTCAGGTTCAAATGAGTCTGGAAGACTACATTAATGACCGTCAGTATGACTCTAGGGGTCGTTTTGGAGAACTCTTACTCTTGCTTCCCACCCTGCAGAGCATCACCTGGCAAATGATTGAACAGCTCCAGTTCATTAAGCTCTGCGGCCTGGCCAAAATAGACAACCTGCTGCATGAAATGCTGCTGGGAGGTAGGGCTGAGCCAGTGTTTGCGCTTGTAATTCTGTGTACAAATAGGGTGACCTTCAGCAAAACGACTACTGGAACCTCTGAGAGGTGAATGTGGGGAGCCGCATGAGGGATGTAGGAACAGAAAAGTTTACTTGCTCAGCAAAGTTGTCTAGGACATATAAATATACAAAACTAAAAAGTTAAAAACTGTGCAGAAGAACAGTGTAACTTTGTATAACTCTCATGTATAATAAGCGAAGCAGAAATAGACCTAGTCTGCCACACAATGTGATGCGAGGGACATTTGCACGCCTATCTAGATGTGTATAAATAATAAGCTAGAAAGCATCATATATTTTAAGGACGGCTATGTCAAACAGTTCAAACATAATATGAGGTTTGATGTAAAAAGTCATCTGAAGATATGCCCCACAGCTTTCACCACTCACGGTAAAAAAAACCCTCATGGATATGAAAACTTGACTTTAGATGACAGCGTACAGAAAGAGCTGCACTTTTCTTGTCAGAATGTGGAATGACTCCCTACAAAAACTCTAACAACAACAACAAACTTTCTCCTATTCAAATATTGTTGAAATAATATATTCAGGAACCCACATATGCAGGTTTTAATATTGCATTTTCCTCTCAACAACTAATCAAGTAAGTAATTAATCAAAGTATACTCTCTATATTAGATATTTCTTTACATTGCCTTGCCAAAGTATCTATATTCTTTGATCATTGTCACATTTTGTCACATTAACATTGGATTTTACACAAAACATCAAAACAAAATGATGCTTAATTGTGATATGGAAATTACATGATACGTAGTGTTTAATCTTTTTTACAAAAAACTAAAAAACTAAAAAAATTATTATTGTAAAACCACCTATCGCTATACTTGCAGTTGCAAGTTTTTGGGGTATATCTTTACTAGCTTTGAACACCTAGAGAAATGAGTTTTTGCCTCTTTACAAAGTAGCTCAAGTTCAGTCAAATTGTATGGAGAGATCTGTGAACATTGATTGTCAAGTCTTGCCAAAGATTCTCATTTAGATTAAGGTCTGGACTTTGACAGAAAAACTGTATTTACATTCAAAGATTGGGGTTTCAAAGTAAATTGAGCTGCACTGAAAGGAATGTTACAGATTTTCACATATTTTAAAATAAAATAAACTTTAAAAACATGCACAGCGTGCATTCCAATTTAGGGTTGCAACATAACCAAATGTAAAAGTTTAAACGATATAAATACTTTTGCAAGGCACAACAGTTCTTTGTATTCTTGCGTAGGAAAATAGGGCTTGCGCTTTGATGCATCAAACTGACAAAGCTGACTGTGAAACGCATTGATTTGAGGGGGGCCCTGACAGAGTGGATTATTTAGCAAGATGTTTTCACATCTACTTACATAGTAAACAAACCGAGGACCAATTATTTATGTTTTTTTATCAGTTAATTGAAATTATTTAGATGATTTGTGTTGTGTGTTCAGGGTTAACAACAGAGTCCAGCCACCTTCACCACCCAGCACACACCCAGCTGGCCCAGGACCCTGTGACTGGACACACCCTAGTCATCAGTACCATGCCTGTCGCTCACATTCCACAAATAGGTAAAGTTGTTGAAAAACACCTCTTCACTAAAATTACTAAATGCTCTAAAATGTCTCCATGCCTTTTTCTCATTCTGCAGCTTCACCCGAGACTCCCATCCCATCACCGCCACAGGGTCCTGCCACAGAAATGTACAAACACTTCCCTCAGCCTCATTGTCCTTCTGCCAGCCCGTCACCTTCTACGCAGACAGACCCCTGACTCTTTCTTGAACCATATCAAAAAGTGTGTCATGGGATCACCTATTTGTTGTCCTTAGTTTATAATACTGATGTTAAAGTTAGGAAAGCATTCCTTATTCAGTATGTGTCTTAAATACTTTCCACTGCCTATCCCCCTGCTGGTGCTCCAGCAACAATGGCCTGAGAATAACTGCATGCTTTTCAAAAGTAAGCTTTTATTCAAATTTAAACATCACAAGGCTACATATTTCAACAAGAGACCAGACACAGAGGCTTCAGCTGTAATGATCAGAGGGCGCAGAGCAATTTAGGGGCTCATTTAAGCTCCAGCTGTGGTTCTAACCTGTTCAGACCATTCGGATCATTCCCATAGTCATCTCACAGCGGCAGGAATGATGTGTGTGAGTAAACTGTAATGACGGCACAGCAGTAACTTCATTACTTGAAAAGCCCTACATGACAAAGGGCTCAGTCTTCGGAAAAATTCTATGTATTGTTTCTGAGCACTATTGCTCGTCGTTTCCAGGCTTAAAAGACAAACCTGAAATTTTTGATAAACTCTTTATCAAATATAGGATAGAATAGAGTAGAAATGGAATAGAATGGAGGTACAAAAGTTCAATTCTGAATGTAAGTGAGTTATAATAATATATTTTACATTTCATCAGAAGTTTCCATTTTACCCATTTTGAATTATACCAATAAATATTTGCAGAGGTCTTTGAGCTTTGGAGTTGGCCCAGATGATCTGATTAACAGTGAGTAACAGAGGAGCTGTCACAGTGAGCTGTTACCTGTAACAGTCTCTAAATCCATCCAGCATGCCTCTCTGCCTTGACTTGACATAACTAGATATGGGCCCAGAGCTGCATGCAAAGTAGTTTAGGTAAGAAAAACAACCAAAATGTTCCAATATGGAACAGCACAGTGGAAACAATTATGAATGAATGTTAACAAATTAAATCATACAAGCATATGCAAATTCTAGAGGCAGATCATTCTTTGTTTTTGATGGATTGTAATCTATCAACTAAGTAGACACTAAAGACTGCCTGCCTGAATAAATGAAACCCCGAAAACAAGAGACTGGCTCCTAACAATATAGTGCATCTTTAGAGTGTAAGGTCAGTACAGTTTTTAAAGTTTTTTTATTTTACTTTTCATCTCCGACTGCATTAACGTGATGGCAAATTTCCTCCCTTTCTTCTATTTGTATCTGCCAGTTATTGACACAAACCTGGTTTTCTAGGTTTTGCGCTTTAATAATAATAAAATGGCAGTCGGTGGTTGTGCCCAGTTTTTATTTACGCATGGAACTCCTGATTAGATTTTCCCAAAACTTATATGAATATGAATTTAAGTACACTTAGGTAACACCAAGTTCAACAAAAGACATGATTTAAAGAGAAAATGAGTAACTGAATAGTTTAAAAAAAATCTATTTAATTTAAGGTTGAAATCTAAAAATAATGTAAATATTCACAATGTACCACTGACTGAACAGCATGTATCAAAACATTCAAATGTATCATGTGTCACCTAAATTATTTCAGTTGTCATAAAAAAATGATAATAAAAATCATGTAAACTTTGTTTTCTGGATCTGACTGAAAAGAGCACCTGACAGCTACTGCTTTTAAAAATTGTAAATTCTGTAGTTTTTATTAGCATCTGAGCCATGAACATACTTACCTTGCAAAGTTATACATATATATTGCTATTGTGTTTTTAGCAACTAATATTATTTATAAATTCTCTGTTAAATATTATTATTTAGTGGCAAAGATTACAAAAATGTAAGAACTTTTAACAATGTAATCTCAAGTGCAGAATGAATATGGATCCATTGTAATATTTATCTTGTGTATTACAAATTTACAACTGAACATTGTTCAGTAAGTTAACCAAATTAGTTTTACAGCTTTATTTATTTGAATAATTGGGGGGGGGGGGGGGGGGGGGGGGGGGGATTGGACTTAGGAAAACAAATATGGTGAACAGCTAGTGTAGGGGAATGTTGTCATAATGTGGTGTGACTGGTTTGGAAAAATTAAAGTACCTTTAAAGTGAATGCCAGGAGACAGGGTTTTCAAGCAGAAAATTGTGTTGCAATGTAACATTCACTGTTACCTTGCCTGTTAGTGGTCAGAGTGTACAGAAAAATACAAACCATGTCCTCAACGCCTTTTTGCATTCCTGATAAAGATGTGCTAGCCAGCTTTAAATATAATAGTCTTCTCTTGCCAAAAATATGATGAGAATCGAGGAAAAAAGAGATAAACGATTAACCTATAATCGTAAGCCAGATGGGTGCTGATGTTTATCAATCAGGCAATAGCTTCAAAAAATATTTACTTGTGTAAACTAGCACAGATCCAAACTCAGAACATAAATTAGAGACGTTTAAAACACCTGGAACTGTGACAAACAAGGCTGGATGGGGACCCACGTTAATTGTGCTATTAAACACAGTGAGCAGGATGGTACGGTAGGTAAAACAAAAGCTCCAGAGACCAGTGTTAGAGGAAAAGCTGCAAATAGTAGCATCTTGGGGATGAACATGTGAAAAAGCACCTCATGTCTACTCTTTAGTAAAGTGGAGGATCTGTGATGCTGCAAGCCTGTTTCTATTCCAACAACAAAAACTGCAACAAACAAGGATGGAGGTGGAAGCATGTTTATCTCCTGTTCACACAAAGTGAGCAGGAATGTAAGGGAGGTAATGAAATCCTCAAAGCTCTGCCGCAAAAAGTGGCATCTTAGGGTCAGCAAGTCTCCGTGACAACCGTTTATTTTATGGCTTCAATTTTCATAGAGGCTATTGTACATTGTTTGTATCTATTCATGTATGATCTACTTTTCATAAGGAATAGGACATAAGGATATTTAGATTTTTGTTGCTTTTTCTTAAGTGCCCACCCCCCCCCTTTTTATTTAAATATATGATTTTGAAAGAAGCAACAATCACGACTGGAAGATGACGACAAATTGTCAGATATGTGTTGCGAAATGCTTTCCCCGCATGCTGTAATATGCCGTATGGTTTGTCTATTACTTCCCTCACGGAAGCCATCACACTCCGCCATAGCTTCATTCGTTCTGGATATAGACTTTGTATACAAAGCTTTATTGGTGTGCTGTTGAGACCTCACTGCCAGATGATACTGTTCATCTCAAATAAAACTGTATATTCCTCCTGCCCATTGGAGAAAAAACACTTGGCGACAAGCACTGAACTAGAAAACAAAATTGTAATTGACGCTGGAACTGTCCGACTGTATGTTTAAAATCTGTGATTTTGTTTATATCTTTCCTCGCACAATCATTTCCTGTCATTTTCCTTGGATTTACGTGTATCTGCGGGCTTTGGCCTGCAGCGGATGAGATTGAAGGATAAAGCTGAGAGCTCTTATGCTGTGTATATTGCTGTGTGACTCACAAGTAAAAAACATCAGGGTATTTATGGCAGAGGAGATGATGTTGTCTAGAATCAACATGGCCAAATCCTTCTATCAACTCCATAATGGACAAGCTACCTGGCTTAGGTCAAAACAACGCCACCTACGACGGGGAGATGTGTGTAGGTGCATATACAGTACGTGTGCATGCTCCTACCTGCAATTTATTTATAATCTGAGCGCTTGCGTGTGCGTACACTCTCATACGTGTGCGTTTGGAAGTGTGTCCATGTGTGTGTACCTAGGAAGCTTTAATCAAAGGCCTATACTGAGGAGATGTGGGGGCCCTGTTTCTCTCCTTTCCCTCAGATAAAACTGAGTGTTAGCATGCCAGTCACATATCTCATCTGAGACGCGCCGCTCTCCTCCACACACCTCACTGCGGCCCACACTGACAGCACGCTATTACACACCAGTATGATGCTTGCTCCACCGGAGGAGGATGACAAGGAGGAAAGATACAGGGATAAAGGAACAACGGATGGACAGCAATATGAAATATCTTCTTTATGTTGTTCAGTCGTTCATAAGAGTTTTTTTAATGGTGATATTGTCTGAAATAATCCCAGTTTTAAATTTGGCTAAAAGGTGAAAATGGTCTTGATCTACTTTTTCCATTTACAGACATTTTAAGACTCATTTTCATCTTAGAAGCAATTTACTTATAACCCCATTTGTTAAAGAAATAAGGAACTAACTAAATCAACTTCTACCAGTAAGAATATGACATTTATGCCACTGTCAGTGAATTCTTGCTTAGTGAGAATTAGCACATATTTTGCAGCCATTCTATGGTATTTTTCTATATAATCTTGTAGGACAGAATATGCAGCTTGAAAAATGTGCTCTGGAAAGCATTTATTTATATTTCTTAATACACACTATTTTAAATAAGTCTGTCATCAAGCCTATTTCTCTCACAACCACTAGATGGCAGTGTAAGTCTATGACAGCTTGAGAAAATGGCAACATTAATGGCTTTGATGTTTCCTTCGTCAATCAGCTTTGACCTAATAAATAAATAAAGATATCTAAAAAAAACTAAGCCTACTAGGTCATGAGCGTCATTTATTTGACCTCAGTTGTTAAACACCACAATGTTATACAAAAAAGCAACAAAAGGCAAAGAAAGTTATTTTGTCATTTAAATGATTCAACTATCAATTTAAAATCGAAAGATCATCATTGGAAGAAAGATATTGAAGTTGATTTCATAAAAAGTTTCAGAATATTGATGATTATTTATCTTTAGAATTACTTGAAAAGATTGCAAAGTCACTTGCTGCATCAAACAGTGCAACATTGGCAAAGTCTGAAGTGAATGGCATGTGACAGCGGCCCCAGATTACAGCCAGAGATTGCGGACTATCGCTCCTTGCCTCTGCATTTACCCATAATTCCCCATATGTCTCCAAGATATCCAATGATTCCTCCTCCAGGAGACAAGGTGAGATGGTATGAATCTCTGCCTTCAACTCTTGGAGTGAATTTAAAAACCTCTCCTGAGTGATTTTCTGTGTCTCTGTCCTGCGACTTCGTATGGCTTGAATCAATGTGTGGTTTCTGATTATACCGCAGGATGGGCAAAGGAAGGAAAATACGGCGACAGCTTCATTTCCAAAGCTGAGTTCACATAAATGAGGGATTAAAGCAAGTGGCTGGGTTGAGGGTTCACTTCAGCCTTCAATGACAGCTTTCCTACTTTAAAATCACTTTTTTTTCTTCCTCTGTCTACATCTCAAGTCTCACCATTTAGTCTGTTTTGTTTTTTCACTATTGTATTCCCTGTTTAGGTTTTCTTGTCACTGCTTATTTTACATTCAGATAACCCATAAAAATAGGTAAAGGGGAAAACTGCTTACTAAACAGTTGGCTACACACATACATACACAGTAATTTAGAGGGAGCTAAGGTGCACTCTGCATTATGTTGATGGGGAACAGGTTAGAGCAATGAAATTGGGGGTTAGGGCTATAGAAGTGTGAGCTTGTGTGTGTGTGTGTTTGCTAGGTTACATTAGGGAAATGAAAAGGGGTGGACCACTGATAGGTTCTGAGATGCAGACTTGTTAGAATAAAGGAATATGAAAAGGACATGAGACAGAGGAGATGACAGGGTCGATGATAAGATGAGTCGAGCAGTAATAAAATGGTCCTGTGTACCCCTAGATTACACAGGGAATGAGATTGGAGAGAAAAGGGGAGAGAAAGAAAAAGAGGTGGGGGTGTACTGTAGAAGACGGGATGCGGATGCAGGGTTTTGAAGGGGAGGGGGAAAAAATTGAGGAATATGGAGACTCATATATGATGAACCATGGTGAAAGTCAACTGGAACAGACATAGTGAGCTGGCGTGAAAGGGGAAAAAAACAGAAGAAAAGAGAAGGGAGAGAGAAGAAGAGAAGAGGTATTACAACTGCGCACGATGCAGCCCCACTCTGAATGATAAGTGTCCCGCACACTCTGGGTTATGGGAAGTTCACACAAACAAATGACTCCCATTTGCCAGAGGCGAGGGACACAATTGAGAAAGAAGGGACGGGAGAGAAAAGGAGAGAAGAGAGAAGGAGGCAAAAGACGGAATCCTAGAGCTATGATTTCAAAAGGCTCCATCTGCATTGAGAGAATTCATACCTTTAGGTTCATCAAATGTTTTCATTGGTTTATTATAGACACTAAAGCACCTTCAATCGGAAGGATAGGATAAATCCTGTGGAGAAGCACAGTGGAAGTCTCTGCTCGATATCTTAGATTATTGGCGGCCCACGGACCTTGGTCAATAATAATAAATGGATTGCAAATTGTAGCATGTAGGTGGGCTATGTTTTGTGCAATGAGAGGCCATATCAAACAGTAATGAAGGTGCATGGATGTTGCTCTTGTTTATACACTAAGAGGCATGGAATCAAAGCCAAGCATGGTAGGAACCCTGTCTTTGAAATGCCTCCACCGCGGTTTGCTTTAACAAGGTGTTTTGCACATTTTCATTCAACCAGAACAGGGAAATGTTTTACCTCTTACTCTCACTGTTTAAGTTAAATCACATGCTGCCATGCAGTGGTCGCTTCATAGGACTGGCCCTCGATGAAAACTTGCTCACTCCCAATTTGGTACATACTGGTCAAGAATCGACTATGCAGGCTTTCAAAGTGCAAGGTATCTCAAAAGTCAAAATTTTGAGGCATTTGGGGGTTGCTTTCCAGCATGTATATTAACAGATCAGGGTAAGAGAGGTTTTTTCAAAAGAAAATCTTTGACTTAATGTTGTTCTGGCTCATATTTTTCTTCAACATCTACTGGATTTTTGATGACGTTTTCACTTTTTTGCTCACATTGTTGACAAACATGAAACATCATGAAGGAAAATCAAGCCTGGAAACATTTACCAGCTGCAGTGCAACAACTATATCATTTTAAGACCTGCATTTTCCAGTTATTAGATACAGGGAGTATTATGTGCAAAAATGTTCATGGATTACCATTGCAGAATTTTTTTTAAAGCCACATATCTTTTAGCAAGGAGAAATGCATTAGCATTAGCATATGAATATCTGGAGTTTCTAATTTAATCATAAAACTAAAATATTACAAATTCAAATAATCCAATTTTTATACCATGAGACTACTAATAAACAAAGAAAAATCTGTACTTTCAAACTATAATATCCTACAAGTTTTTCTTAAAGCAATTCAAAAAGATAGAGTGTATTGAAAAGTATTCGGCAGCCAGCAGAGTTGTAACAATTAGTTTAAAATCTACCATTTTTAAGTGCAATTATAGTGACCAGTATTATCTTAGGGATAAGAGATGCTCAGTAAACTGGCATTTCATATAAGTATGCAAACTGTATATGAAATGTACATGCGTTTGTACTGAACATTTTCTATACAGGCTGTTTAGTTCGGCAGGCATGTGTGCCAAACCAGTACAGGTTGTGTTAAAACATAAACCTCCTATTTACCTGTTTATGTGAGCAGCTAATGTGCTGAGCTCTATGTTTCACAGCAAAACCTTTGAAACCAACACCAAAACAAAAGTTTGAGGTGCCCCCACTATCACTAAAGGTAAGTTATTCCACTGAACCAAAGCTTTATGTCAGCTTTTTCCAATAGTAATAAGGTGTAGATTTTGCTATGCTGAACTTAGTTACACACTTAAAATTTGCTCATGAGGTCCAGCGACCACCTGCGCTTCTCCTTGGGTTTTCTCAGACTCCTGGTCGGCCTCCTAACAAGATCTTTGTTGGTTCCTCTGGGAAACAAGGTTGACCTCCAGAATTGTTTTTGTTTTTTGGTCCTTCTGAAGCCCCCTGCACCCACCTGGATTTGGGTTGAATACGTGTATTTAATCCATGTTTCCTGTTACTGCTGTTTCTGAACTTCTTTGTCACCTGTTGGTTGGAATCCTAATTAATTTTTTATGTTTGGTTGTGCCCTGTTTTTGCTTGGTACTCTTTTCTGGTTTCTGTATCTTTGGTTCCCTGGTTCCCTGTGTGTTCTCTCAGCTGTTTCTCCCATTTCCTCAGTTCAGCTTCAGTTACTTGCCTTCCCTCACAGCTGCACCTTGTTTCTCACCAACCACCTGCTCCTTGTTCAGTAATCGACCTCCCCAGTATTTAAGTCTCATTAAGCCTCCTTCTCGGCTGGATTCCACTGTTGCTCCTGCCCTTGTTCCTGTGTGATTTCTGCCTATTCTGTAAGCGTTTGTGTTTCATAATTAAATGCTACCTTTGGCGTACATCTTCTCCTGTCCGGCTGTAATTTGGGTAACTTGCCAAGTACTTTGCAGATTTGGTAAATGCACTGTAAAAACAAATCAGTTTATACAGTAAAAAACTGTAAGCTTTGGCTGCTAGAAAAAAAACCCGCAAAAAATACTGCAAACATGTAACCAACTTTACAGACCGTTATAACACGTAAGAAGTGCAAATTTGTACTTTCAAAGCTGAATGAGCTTAAACGGAAAATATGGATATAATAGAGAGTACTGTACTGAAAGAAAAGAATTCTTGCACCAAAATACCTTTACAACAATTTTATTTTAGTGCAATAAACATGTGTATCATCTCTTCTCATCCTACATCTTCATTTGAAATGCACAAATTTTAAGGCCTGCCAAACAGATGTAAATTAGTGATGCACTAATTGGCTGGTGATTAAAATTGGCCCTTGATAAGTTCAGCGACTGCATCAAAACTGAAATCTACTTTGTTTAGTCTATAAACACAAACACCATGTTCACTGAGTTATTTTGTTTTGAGTTTAGTAAAAAGCAAGGAATGTTTCAGGACCTATTTTTCAGTGCATAAATAGTGATCATCTTGTAAGCCCTTAATTTTTTATTGGATTCAGACATAATACCTTAAAGAACAAACTTAATATTTGTTGCATTTCACTGCTAAACTAATACAGAGTTTAACAAATGGGTTTGTGTGCCGTATAGTCCTAATTAAAAAAAATTAAATCGACCAACATATTAATTAGCAGGTCAGACCTTCAGGAAGCCAGTGAAAAACTGATCAATGCACCTCTAATGACAATTACAAAACTATACATCTTTAAATATTCCTCAATACAAGCTTTTATATATTTAACACAAAAGCTTTCAGATAAGGTCACATTTCAGATAAAGCTCACATTGGTCCTGTTTGCTGCCCTTTACAGCTTACTTTGTCTTTTTGTGTCTTGATGTGTGAGTACATTTTGTTATAGAAACACAAAACTGGCAGAAATATAACAATAGTACTGTAATGCAAAATGTTTTTTCAGATATTTCCTTTTTATAGTTTAAGCGTTTTATGTCTTGTGTTTCATTGCCCAACAGTCTTTCTCCACGGTGGAGCCTGAACTTCCTTTTGCAGTAGGGAAAAATATGGAACTATGTATCGGGCAATAACATACTCAACACTGTCTTAACAAATTTCAGGACAGACTTGAGATTTGAGGGGAATTGATTTCTATCTATTTACAGTGTATACTGCTTGGAATAAAAGTCTTATAAATCATTAATGTTGAGACATAGGAAGTTTGTACTCTGCTTTGTCACTGCATTCAGATGGTATTCCAAATGATAGTCAGGTTCCTGTACATTCATCACAAAATACACAGCTGTGTTATTCTAAACTATTATTAAGTTCTCTAAACTCTATCGTCTCATCAGTTTTGGATGCCAGAAAATGCACTTTTCTGTATAATGTATCTTTATATTGTGTTTTGGTGGAAAGACTTGTTATTTTCTGAAAATCCAAACTCTGTTACAGCATGTTTAATTATATCACTGTAGAGGCTGGGGTAAAAGAAAAAAACACAATTATCATTGACTTGCAGGAGCTGGTTGCATCTTGTGAAAGCTGAAATGTAAGCCTGAAAAATCGGATGTCTTTCAGATAGAGTTAGGCACGTTTATTGCCTGGAACATCTTATGAAGTAACCATGTGTACTTTTGAAACACATTGTAACCAGAATAAGGCAACAACCTCAAGAAATTTCAGTTTGAACAGTAAAGTCTGGGTGCCTCCAGGATAACACTGCATGGCTTTGAGTGAGCATCCATCTCTTTACCTAATTGCTTGATCCATCGGTGTAACTATGATTATTTAAACACTTTCTTTTTTGAATTAAATACTTCAAATATAGTGCAATGTTGTAGGACAAGATGCCTTGTCATGTGATGGCCTAAACAAGGAGGGAGGCCAGGCAGGCAAACATGAAAATAAATCAGAGAAATGAAATCAGAATTTATCTTTGCACCTTTGACGTTTTGATTGCTTCAAGTTTGGTGATCTCCAGCAGCTTGTAACTTTTAGGGGCGCAAACAGTAGTCTGAAAGTCATTACGTGTGATTTAACAGTATTAGCAAAAGTAGAAGTTTTCAGTAAACCCATCTATGCTGTGTGACCTTAAATTGCCACCAGCAATACAGAAGAGAGCCCCTTTTATAGTTTATTCACCAGAAGCTGGAAGAAGGAGCTGTACTTACAGTATTATATAGAAAAGACATAAGTTTAATCAGAATGACAAAATAGGATATAACACACCCGAGGAAATTCAGCAAAACTACCTATCAATCAATTTAACCTGCAGCTCATTGCTGGATCTTCACTTTAGAAATTTATCATCAGAAACAAACCAAGTGTAAATAATGTGCCTTTCATAAGAGAGACAAGGCATTTAATTTCCAAAACATTTCTGAATCTAATTATTTTAGCTCAAAATTAGAACTCATCTCATTTTAAAAGGTACAAAGGAATTCACTTGCCAGCGTGTAATTAATTTCATATTACTATTTACCTCTACCTCAGTTAATTATGGTTTGCTTTGCACACAGACTTGTGCTACCTTCCCTAGGTACAGAAAGATGGTGGTGGTAAAAGGAAAAGTGTGAGTTTTACACACATGACTTCCTGCCCTAATCAAGAGCTTTCTCAGCTGGTATCTAAAAGATACACATGACTGACTTCTTCAGTAGGATACCACCACATCATGGATGGGATGAGACAGTACGTGAATGTGTGTATGCACGTTTGCTGAAGATCACCAGCCCTGCAGAGCAATGGTAAAGGATATTAAGCTGCAATTGCAAAAAGATTTCAAAAAGTGACATCCTTAATATAGAAAGATTACCATGTGCAGCATCACTTTGATTTGAGCTGAATACATTTCCCTCCAACAGACAGCCTTCCTGACATATCTGCAGAAAGAATGAAAAAGCCTTTGTTTTTATGTATAAAAATGCAAGGATTTGTTAACAATGTATATTTAGTGGATTTGAAAGCAACAGAGTAAAACATAAATGGTATTTCTTTCGGTTACTTTTGACAGATACAATTCATAAACATGCTTTTGGTTTAGCAAGAAATTAACTGATTTGTGGTCTAAACATAAACCTCGTCACCCAGATTACAGATAGAGGACAGGGAATGACATTTTTTTTACTGAAACACATTTTTTTTGTAAATGATTAACATCTAATTAAGTATTCAGACAGGACTGCACAGTAAAGGACAAGAAAGACATCTCTACAAGGAAACAAACTGAAATAATGTAACTCAGTGGGATTTTATGTGATTGCCTACCCCAAATAGTGTATAATTATTAAACAAAAAAACACAAATTGTTTTTAAAAATTTTAAAAAAAAAAAAAAAAAGAATTAAAAAAATGCTTCTGGACTTTGACTGGGCCATCCTAACAAATTAATATTCTTTACCTCAACCATAACATTGTAGCTATAAATTCAGAGATGTCGACCTGCTGGAAGGTGAACCTCATCCTAAGTCTCTAGTCTTTTGGAGCCTCTTAGAAACTTTTTAAGGATTTTTTTTTTAGGATTGGCAATTTGTTCCATAGTTTTGGTGTGATGACAGAGAAAGCTCGGTTGCCTCTCCTCACTCCCTTTGTCGTCAGAACAACTAATAAAAACTTATCTGCCGACCTCAGACGGTGAGAGGGTGTCTGCAGGTGAAGCAGGTCTGACAGATCCAATTGAATTCAAATTTAATTCAAAAATACTTTATTATTACCAAAGGGAAATTAAATGTTGTTGTAGCTCATATTCTGCAGGTTTCTTCAAAGAGCCGTTGCAGATAATGATGGCTGTGGGCAGGAAGAATCCCCTGTAGCGGTCTGTCTTATTGCAGATCTGAAGAGGCCTCTGACTGAAGACTCTGTTGTTGTACAAAGTCTCATGAAGAGGATGCTCAGGGTTCTCCATAATGTTCTTTATTTTATGAAGAATCCGTCCCTTCACAATTATTTGACCTATTGTTTCTCTTAAAATTTACAATCATCTCCTTTTGTTTTATTCACATTCAAGATGAGATGATTGTTTCCACACTATGCCACAAAGCGGTCCACCAGCTCCCTGTACTCAGCTTCTTGTCCAAATTGAATTGTGTTAAATGCACTGGAGAAATCAAAGAACATGATCCTCAAAGTGCTGCTGGCTTTGTCCAGCTGACAGTGGTTTCATTGAAGCAGGTGTATGGTGGCATCTTCAACTCCAACTCCACAGTAATAAGCAAACTGAAGGAGGTCCTGCGCATGCCTTCAGGACTCTAGAGCCCGACCTGCAGCCTTGTTCCGGTTCAGTCTTTCCAGTTGTCTTTTCACCTGACTTGAGACACACCGGTGGAAGTGAGAGGCAAAGGGAGCATCAGCATCTTCTGATTTGGTTAAAGGCAAACATGTAGAAGCAGAAAGGTACTTGGCTGACGTGGAAGAAAAGACATCTAAGGTGTGACAGGAAAGCTGTGGGTCAAAGGAGGGTGGATGTCTGTTTGGCGGTGAGCAGGAGAGGAGGATGCTGAGCTTGTTTCTGAACTGAACCTACTGATGAATGTGTTTAGTTCATTGGCACTGTCCAGACCTCCATCTTTCTGATCTTCCCACTGCTTTAAGCCTGTGATCTTCTTCATCCCTGACCACACATCTCTGATATTGTTTTGCTGGAGCTTGCTCTCCAGTTTCTTCTTGTACACCTCCTTGCTGTGTCTTATCTTGACTTTAAGTTGCTTCTGTATACTTCTCCATAATTCCCTGTCTTCCCCTCTGAAGGCTCTTTTTTCTTGTTAAGGAGGTCCTTCAGGTCACTGGGGAAGCATTTTACCGTTCTGGTGGGGATGGTGTTATTCACACAGAAGTTTATATAGTCGGTCACACACTCAGTCATAGCATTGATGTCCTTTCCATGTGGCTGGCACAGTGCGTCCCAGTCTGTAGCCTCAAAGCAACCTGGCAGGGCTTCTTCTTCTCACAAGTCTCTTTATTACAGGTTGGGGCTTATGTTTCGAGCAGAGAAAAACAAGATTGTGATCTGATTTGCCAAGAGGAGGTCTTGCTTCAGAGATGTATGAGTCCTTGACATTTGCATAAAACAAATCCAACGTTTTGTTTTCTCCGGTAGAGCAGCTGACAAACTTTTGAAATGTTGAAGGTGTAGCAGAGAGTGTAGCATGGTTAAAATCATCAGATATTGCTACAAAAGCATAGGGATATTGTATCTGTAGCTTAGCAACAACTGAGCTAATGACATCACATGCAGTGTCAGCAACAGCTAAAGGTGGAATGTAAACTTTTGCCAAAATAACACAAACTCTCTGGTTAAATAATATGGACGGAAAAACTTAGTGCTAACAGTTCAGTATCTCGACTGCAGAGATAACACTTCACAGTAACATGTACTGGATGACATCATCTGTTGTTCACAAGTACTGCCAGTCCACCTCCTTTTCCGTTTCCTCTCCTTTTTAAATCTCTGTCTGCTCGTATGGTCAAAAAGCCTGGCAGAGAGACGCTGGAATCAGGTATATGATTCTGCAGCCATGTCTCAGTTGTCTCAGTGAAACACATAATACTGCATTCCCAATACTCTGGCTGGATCCTTTGTAGAGCTTGGAGTTCATCCAAACTGTTTCCCAAAGATCTCACATTGCCCATCAGAATCTCTCTCTTCTCTTTGCTCTTGATCTGCACCCACAGCACCTCCTTTTCAACTCATTAGGGATTTGGGATTGTAGCTGAAGTATTATTTGAGCTTTTGAGATTTTAATCAGCTGCTACCGGTTGTAAAAAAAACACATTGTTGCTATGGTGATGCATCATAACAATTATCCGGAAGTAAAAATGTATCAGCAAAAATCCTTCCAGCTGCACAGCATCCGATACCGGGGGAGATAATCTTCCAAGATATTTTATTTTACTGTAATTTACCTCTTAAAAAGAATTAATCAGAATGAAAGGTAGCTACTCCAACCTGCAGCCACCTTGAGCGGCGCAATTCTAGAATAAATAGATACTAGGGGGCAAGGCAAAAAGCAAAAAAAAAAGTTTTTTTAAATTTTGTGGCCATAATGGCCAAGTCGCCACCTGGATTTAACTAAACAAATAGGTACGAGCCTTCCACTGGATAATTACTGCATGGGCGATTATGTTTCAGCTGGCAAAAAGTTAATAAACCCCAACTGGTGCAATAAGTTGTTTCTCATTTCTTAAACAACCATGTCGAAAGACACATCCCTTGGTCATGGAAAAGATGTCAGTCTGCTTCAGAAGGGTCAAATCATTGGCATGCATCAGGCAAAGAAGACATCTAAGGAGATTGCAGAAACTACCAAAATTGGGTTAAGAACTGTCCAACGCATTATTAAAAACTGGAAGGATAATGGGGACCCATAGTCTTTGAGGAAGAAATGTGGCTGGAAAAAAAAATCCTGAATGATCGTGATCGGCGATCACTTAAACGTTTGGTGAAATCAGATCGAAGAAAAACAACAGTAGAACTCCGGGCTACGTTTAACAGTGAAATTAAGAGCATTTCCGTATGCACAATGAGAAGGGAACTCAAGGGATTGGGACTGAACATCTGTGTAGCCTTAAGAAAACCACTAATCAGTGAGGCTAACCGGAAAAAAAAGACTTCAATTTGCTAGGGAGCATAAAGATTGGACTCTGGAGCAATGGAAGAAGGTCATGTGGTCTGATGAGTCCAGATTTACCCTGTTCCAGAGTGATGCGCACATCAGGGTAAGAAGAGAGGCAGGTGAAGTGATGCACCCATCATGCCTAGTGCCTACTGTACAAGCCTGTAGGGGCAGTGCTATGAACTGGGGTTGCTGCAGTTGGTCAGGTCTGGGTTCAGCAACAGTATGTGTTCAAAGAATGAGGTCAGCTGACTACCTTAATATACTGAATGACCAGGTTATTCCTTCAATGGATTTTTTCTTCCCTGATGGCACGGGCATATTCCAAGATGACAATGCCAGGATTCATCGGGCTCGAATTGTGAAAGAGGGAGCATGAGACATCATTCTCACACATGGATTGGCCACCACAGAGTCCAGACCTTAACCCCATTGAGAATCGTTGGGATGTGCTGGAGAAGACTTTGCACAGCGGTCAGACTCTACCATCATCAATGCAAGATCTTGGTGAAAAATTAATGCAACACTGGGTGGAAATAAATCTTGTGACACTGCAGAAAAATATCGAAACAATGCCACAGTGAATGTAAGCCGTATTTAAAGCTAAAGGTGGTCCTGCCAACATCATCATCATTCCATAAAGTGCCAATTACACCACAGTTAAGAATGATGTGACAATGAACCCAAGCTGAATAGCAAGCACTTTCAGAAATCAATACACACAACATGAATTAAGTTAATAGAGGTAACATAAACAAACAAAAAGAATAGGTTATGTTCCCTTATAAAGGTCAAGAAGAAAGGCAAGCTAAATACACCCAACAGCAGGCTTTCTGCACCATCTTTCAGCATCGGTTTCTCCCATCTGCGAAGTCTGAAGGGCAACGTCTACACCATTCAGCCTTTTTGTTTTTGCAAAAATTGGGTTGTGATAATCAGTGAGTCAGATTATTCAGACTGACTGGTCATTGTTTTTGCCAATTAGTGAACAATGAAAGGAAAGATGGTGCTAATAGAACACAAGATCAATTGCTCAGTTTCTTCTCATTGGTCAAATTCATTTATCTCAAACAAGTGACACCTTATACAAAAAATGCAGCAGAGCAGCTAATAAGATGATTAGGAAGCACCCACATTCAGACATTACTGAAGAGCAGAAAAAAACACTGCTTTGATATTGTCTTCATTTATGTGGTACATTTTGTAATTAATTAACACACCTACTATTGGTGGCTTCTACACTGAAAAGTCGTATTTATTTGTTCAGGTATGAATCATACACTCAAACAAAAATTTGCACATCTTTAAGTTATGAACCAATGCTTTTATTTGCATAGCGGCAGCTGACCTGAGAGGACATTGTGGGCCACATTATCTCTGCTCATAGTTACGATTAATTTACGGTTTAAGAGCTTTGGGTCTAATGTTTGTGGAAAGAAATCTGAAGACCACTGCAGACCAACAAAAAAAATCTGATTTCTGAAGCATAAAGAAGGAAGCATCATGGTTTTGAGCTGCTAGATGCAAGCAATCTATATTCTTTGCAGTTTCAGGGTGAATAATAAGCTGAAAATGTATCTTCAAATTCTTTCAGCATGGTCAGGCCATCAAAGCATGATTTAAATCTTGGTTGATGGATCAGAACAATGATTCCTGGCAGTAAATTATTGACAAAATGTATAAAAAAGCTAAGAAGATTAAAATGTTTGACATCTTATTTTTGTATCCTGCCCTTAACCAATCTGACTGTTCAACTGGTTTTCATAAAGTGAGATTTCATTGTCGGAAAAATCCCAGATTCTCCTTGTAGGTGAATAAATCTATTTACAACAACAACATTAAAGCTGCAGTAGGTAACTTTTGTACACAATGAACTTTTAACATTTTGGTAAAAACTGTCACTATGTTCTGAATAAGACAGTTGATCTGTGAAAAAATTGAGCTCTTTTCCTTCCAGTGGTACTACTGTAATTTACAGAAACGCATCACTCCCGGTGAGAAACAACCAATCAGAGCCAGGGGATATGCCTTAGCAGTGTCAATCATGCTCAGGTATGCGCTGCTCATATCTCTTCCCCCTGCACACCGCATACCGTTGTTTAAAATTGCAGGTGTGCTGCAGCTGTGCTAGTGGCACTGTGCCAATGATTTGAGGACCAAGTTTATAGTCCAAGTGTGGGCAGTCCATTTTCAATGTAAAGCATGTCATTATGTCCCTACCACTGAATGTGCCATAGCTGTTTATCCGCCATCATCGGTGGCCTGAATGTTCATAGCAAGCTCCGCTGTTGAGGGACGGGTGTAGCACAGGAGTGAGCAAGGTGGAGGGACCTGTAAGATGTGCTTGTTCAAACTTTCAGGCTAAGTCCACTGTTTTTTTAGAACTCCCTACTGCAGCTTTAATAATAACAATTTTAACAATTACCATATTTTGACAGCCTGTACTCTAATGGTGGTCAAGCTAGACCTTTTACTTTGCCAACCATTAGTGGGATTAAGATTCAGGTTCACATATTATGAATAGGTAGAAACCTTTGCTGCGGCTGTGAGGTTTTTATGCAGGAATGGCATAGGATAACATTTAACATGTTGTCCAATGTTACACATAGAACCATTATGAAAGCTCTGGCCAAAAATACAACTCATGATTATTTATATTTAATTCATAGTGCCATTTTACTGTAAAAATAACTACAAGCGAGATGGGATGACATTTTATAAAGCGTCAGTCAAAACTTGTGGTAACCTTGTAACAAGTACAGTAGATTTTCTTTGATGCCTTAAAATAAAATGTGTTTTCATAGTTGTGCACTACACAATGTATGGTTTGTCAGCTGGCATTTCATACTTGCCATTTCATTTGATTAATTAGAAAACATTTCCTGAAAGTTTTACATCTCATTTCCACCTCATTAAAATAACAATACGGATCACAACAGCCTTGAATTTCGCTGGTGTCAAGTGCGGTATCAAATCTGTGATTGCGCCGGGGGAAAAGATGTCAAAATAAAAGTCCCTCGCCTCAGGTCAAAATATTCTCAAATCCCCGAGGTGGACTTTGAGAATCAATCAGAAATAAAGTTTGTTAGTGCCAAGTGTGGAATCTGAGCAGGACAAAAGCACCAGGGAAGTCCTTTATATAGCTAATTCTTCTCTATTTGAGATGTAAATATTTCTGCAGTGCTTTGATAAGGCCTTGGGGAAATGCATGTTTTAATTAGACCTGAGTAGCATGAGCAGCCTGGTTGAACAGTTCATAAAAAACTTTGAAAATTTTTGCTGGGAACCTCTCTCTCTTTGTGACAGGCAATGTGTAATTAGTGGCATATGTGCATTTGCATATATGCACCCTGTGACATGTTGCATCCTATTTGAATAAAGAGATATGTCTCGATGTGATTTCCCCAAAGTGAATACATGAATATGAGCCGCTAATTATACCAATCTTGCAAATGATCTATTTAAATATTAATATCTTTTCACTTTGCATTGTTTGCTCATAGCTTTTTAAGTCAGTGAGTTGTGTGTGCTTGTTTATGTCACTTCCACCTAGGCTGCAGTCGGTATTGTCCTCTGTGAATAAAGAGTGTATGTGTATCTTTGTATGTCATTTCATGTGTGGATACATGTAGGAACTGAATGCCGGAACATGATCTCTGGTGGAGAAAATGTGTGATTTTGATTTCTACAAAGATGATAAAAGACAATTCATAAGGCCACAGTACGACAAGCAGAGTTTCTTTGGAATTAATTTTTTATAGAACGGTGCAGCATCCATCTGACAAACAAGCTGTGGAAACTAGAAGACTGTTTTTCTTTTAGACTTACTGACTTTGGTTTCTTTGTTATACTATATTGAATGTAAATGAAATTGGAGTTTACAAAATTACCATGTTGTAAGTTGAGCCCTTCTATTGAGCCCCGGGTTGTTTTTTTTCTTTAAACAGTGTCTTGCAAAATTATTTATTCTCCTTGAACTTTTTCAACCACAATTACAAACTGTATGTGGTAGACCAACACAAAGTAGCACAAAACTGGGAAGTGGAAAGGTAATGATATATGGTTTTGAGTAGTATGTCTTTGTATTTAACCTCTTTTCTCTGATACTCTTAAGTGAAATCATTGGGAACCAACTGCCTTTATAGTCATCCAATAATCAGTCCATCTAAAATATATTCTGTAAAGAGGTTTGTTAGAGAATATAAGTGAACAAACGGTAACTCTGCATGAGCTGCAGAGATCCACTGCTCAGGTGTGAGAATCTGTTGACAGGACAACCAATAGTTGTGTACTTCACTAGTTCATGGTAGTGGCAGTGCTGGGATGCTTTTTTTTAACAGGGAATGGCAAGCTGGTCAGAGTTGAGGGGATGATGGATGAAGCAAAATACAGTAGCAAAACTTGAGGAATGAACCAAGTCCTTAGTCTCTAGATTAGAAAAGCTTTTAGAGACATACTCATATAAAGCTGTAATAACAGGTTAACGTGGTTCTACAAACTATTAATTTGCGGGACCTCTGGCCTTCTTTGGATTCTATTGTATCTTCTAACTGTAACCAATTATCGAAAAAAAAACATAGTGCTTGAACATATGGATTACTGAATTAGTAAAAGGTAAGAATGTCTGCGTCTCATTCTATGAATCAGATTTTTTTTTCTGATTTTCTGTTAGAGTACTTATTGTCAGAATAAAATCTCAAAAGGCTAAAAATGTGTCATGCACCTGAATGATCTCTGAGATTTTTAATAATAGCTAAAGTTTCCAAGATAAGTGTAATGTAATGCTGGATGTTTACTGGACCAATGTGCAGACAAGAGTATGGGGGCTGCATGGTGAGTAGAAGAGTTCCTAAAATTAATTAATCTAGTGACTTACAGACAAATCCAGACATGGAAACACGGGCAAGGATTCAGGCAAGAGTAGGTAATAAACAGGAGGAACCAGTGGAGAACAATGAAACAGGAGAGTTTAAATACTGAGGTAGGGTGGAGAATGGACCACTGAACACTGTGAGCTAATCAGGAGGGAATAAGAATTAGCTGGTGAGAGAGAGAGTAAGACAACTGAAGGAAGGAGGCTTATTAACACAGGTGAACAGGGTATCCATGGGAACACCGAAACATCTAAGAGAACAGGAATAAGTATAACAATGAAACTAACTAAAGGACATAAACAGGAAGGAACCAGGTCTACAAGGAAATTGTTGGGATTATTAACCTGACATTATTTAATATTAATACTTTAATCTTTTATTAAATAATATTTTGGTCTGTTAAGGGTTGTCCTGAGAATACCAGCCCAGTAAGGCAAAATTGAAAGGTGTGAGCCAAGCTCTGACATTATTGAACAGCAAAACTCCGCACATATATGGAATGAATTCACACAATGTCTTAAAATACGAGTATTTATTAACAAAAATAAGTAAACTCACAGTCAAACATATTTCAATCAACAAAGTCTTTACTATGCTAAACAATCCAACTAAACTACCAAGCAGAGATAAAGAATGACAAAGACTAATGGGCTATGTACAATATAAAAAAGTTGATTAAAGATGATTGAAAATCATGACCAAAAGAGTGATGCAACATTACCATGCAATGTTATTTATGTCTGAGAACCAAGGATTATCTTGAAGAATCTGGAAATGAAGTTAAGTTAGTCTTGGAACTAACTTAGGGAATAATCAGCATACCTTTAGACAACCATTCACAATGCAAGATCAGATAAAATATTATTTTGATAAAATAATGTTTTAAAGAATGATCTGCTGAATAAAACCAACCTTCTGGATGAATAATTTCTCAACGGTGTCTAATTAGTTGCCTTTATTTATTAAAATAATATTTAAAGAAATATTATTAAGGGAATATTTGTAAAAGAAATGCAGCTTAATGGTGTTTACTTAGTTATCAGATTTAGTAAAATAATGTTTAGGAACTATTATTCACCAACTTGAAACTAAACCTTTTTGTTAAATATTCTGTAGCAGCAAGTATGTGTTCTTACCGGTTAGCAGTTGAGGTGCGTTCGCTGAAGGTGCGTTCGCTCTGTGAACAAAAGGGTTAGCTCCGGACCTGTAGCTGGGTGGCCTGTCCTGTCCGCTGACCACATGGGTTAACACAGTGATGCGGTCTCTGCTGTCTTCCTTCCAGACTGGGAGACCGCGTCTTTGCAGGGGCTTCTCTCGAACACCGTGTGCTTCTGCAGGGCTCGGAGAGAAAGTCATGCAATGCTTGTACCTTAATTACCCCCGTTCATGAATGAATACCGGATACACAAACAGCAATTCATTCCTACTTAACTTTTGCATATGATCGGTGATCGCATGACACTCTTGGATTCAGTTTGAAGAGTTTATGTCTTTTTGCCAGCAAAAGACATTAGCGCGCTGTGTCCCTCCGTCCAGTTCCTCTCGGGACCTGCTTGGAAGAGGGCGGATGTAGCAACAGCTGTCCTTTTATTTAGACAGTGGCGTCACAGGAAGTCCGCAGTTATCCTGTTTTCTGGCTGTGCCGGAAGAAGGTTAATGTACTATATTTTGAAAACTCCAGAAAAGCGTATATCGGAGTTTTAATGTTGAAATCCATGGCTGTGGGTCCCAACATCCCCCCTTTTAGTTCCGAAGAATGGGATGAAGTCCACAGTCTTTGGGGCTAACAATCCGTCCTCAGCCATGAGAAAATAGTCACTGGGGTCCTGTAGGTAGGCAGAGTTCAACAGTTCATTTTTGGTTCAGAGGTTAGTCTTTGGACAGGAGTGAGGCAGGCTTGGGCAGAGACTAACACTAATTAAATGTTTTAAAGAGAAAAAAACAAACAAAAAAACAAAAGTCATGTAATAATTTTCACACCATAACACTGCTTTTAAACCTTAATAATTTCTCAAGTTCAAAACCATAAGAAAGAAAAAGATTAAAACAGAATATACAGTGTTGGAAATTATTTACCATCTTCATACCTTGTTTGATAGATTTTACAGGGTTGATACTGGACTGCAACGGCTTGCCATGTCTTTTAGGAACGCTGTTACGTCAGTTATAACGCACCTGCAGATCATCTTAAACTCCTCCTTTGTGGTGACATCTTTGGAGTGGCTCCAGTCTTTACCACCAACCTTACAGTTTGATGTTGCACTGTGAAAAGGTGTTTGTCTTTTAACTGGTGGTTTGGGCTGTGGCTGGTGCCATTATCACCCCCCTGGTTCTGTTGCATCACTTGGGGACTTACTTTGCGCTTCTTATTAGGCCTGTTCTCAGTTTGAATGTTTAACACTCTAACTTTGCCTTTTCCTGCTCTGTCTGAACGAACACGTGTTTCCCACACAAGCTGTGCATACCTACGAATCTCCTGCATGGAGAGATTCGCTGTTATCCAATGCATGGTCATTTCATACTGCACGCTAACATGGAGGTTGTGAAGAAACAAAGACTTAAAAGTGTGGTCTTCTTCAAGCCCTTGAGCATAACATCCCTGAAAATAAGCTGTCTTTAAATGGTGGAAATATTCTCTGGGAGGTTCATACTGTTTTTGCAAAACTGTCAAAGCATTAATAGTGGCAGGTGCTTTATCTCTGTAAACATGGTACTCTTCTCTAAGAGCCTGGCAGAAAGAGCTGGATAGCTGTCTCTTATTTCGGGAGGAAGAGTTTTTATGAACACATGAACACACTGAGTTGTTGTTTTCCAAATAAGCCTCAGCTTCTCACGATCAGAAGGAAAACGCAAGTCAAGAAGACAATGTTCAACCTCAAGCAAGTAAGCATCAATATTTGACTCCTGGCTACCTGGATCAAAAACTTCTATGTCCTTAGCAAGGGATTCAAGCTGTTTGAAACGGACACCATGCTCTCAAGGTGGATCATGTCCATCTGAGAAGTCACGCTGGTTAAGTTCACGAAATGGTGGAAGATCATGATCTAACCTAAGTAGAAGGAAACAAGTTTTCTCATGATTTAAATGAGAGCTTTCTAATGAATGGACTCGTGCAAGTGGTGGTGGGTCAGGTTGGATTGAGTCACATGAGAACCACGTGCGTCTCTCCTGGCCCCTAGGGGTCGACACAGAGTCAGAGGGGAGAGGGGTGCCGATCAGGCCGGAAGGGTGCTCCTTCCACCCAATTGGACCACTTGTGCACGCCGAGTCCGACACTTTGTCATCTTGGTGGTTGTTCACTGCAATGGGATTTGGCAGGACACCACTGGAGACCATCTGATTTCCAACATTTTTGTTAAGGTCTGTGGAAGTAAGTTGAACACTTTGATAAAGTTTAGGAAGGGGAGACTCTGACCTAGGTGCTGGATGGCTGCTGTATGAGTCTGCCCCCTGCTGTGGCTGCTGTGAGTGAAAATGCAAATCAGGTACCTGAAGGGTGGGGGTTTGTTCCAGCTTTTGAGATGATGCTTTCTTGAGCTCATCTGCCTTCAGGTCCACTAACTTTGCTTCAGCTTTCTCCATCCTCTCCTCAGCTTTTGAGAGCTCAAGCTTTGCGGCATTCTCTCTTTGAAGAGTCATCTGGTGGTCAGTCTGTAACTGAAGATATCTTTTAGCTTCCAGTTGTGATTTCTGCTGATACAACAAGGTAAGCTGACAAAGAACATCTGAAATCAGAGCATCTCTAGTCGGATACTTGAAGTTTACCAACTCCTGAATCCTCTCATCACATGCAGCAAGGTCAAACTGATTTAAAGCATCCCCCTCATCTGGAGACAAACTGATGAGATCAGCAACAACAGTTTTCTGCATCTCCACGTCTGCTGAATTCATAATGGAGTTTGATTCCATCATTCTGGCAGACACTACAAAACAACAACAAAGTTATGAGAATTTTGCTTAAAGCAACAACATCTAATAAATGTCTGTCCAGCTATATATGTATATTTGACTATACATATATTGGCAACATTTGTATGAGTGTAAAATGGGCACAGAAGATGATCATTCAACCTGTGAGTTGTGACAACACTATGCTCGAAGTGTTACAATGCTACTCCTTTCTCTAAGGATATTTGTGATTTTAGCAGTAATTTTTCACTTTTCTTGGGAGAACTAGTGATTAGACACTACTCTTAACCTTTAAGGGAATTTTTTTTTTTTATGCAAAGGAAAAGAAAATTGCTACCCATCCATGGCTGTGGGTCCCAACAAAATACAAACTAAAACATCTAACACAAGAACCCAAGACAGTAATGTAAACACAAGAATGAATGATGAATATACTAAACAAGAAAGAACTGAAATAACAGCAACTGAAGTAGAGAAAACAGACAAGGAACTCAGACTCAAAACCTAACACTGGCAGATTACGACAATAGGTCTGTGTCCACTTCTGCTGAAAGCAAGATGTTAACTAACCAACAATTCCTCCTTTTAGTTGTTTCATTTTAGGAATAACTTGCTCCTTAAGCAAATCTAATTAACAATCTTCCATGACTAAGGTTTTTAAGTTTACTACGTCTTCTTAAAAATTAGCTTAAATGGTCTTAAAATGATTATAATCATTTCAGTATTACACCTAAAACCCAAAAAATGTTTCTGACGGCACCAAGCAAAGCAAACACAAAACAACCAAATTGATCGCTTAATTAGCAGTTCATTAGTCTGGTGGCCGACAGGTGCAAATGCGCAGCAAAAGGTTAAACAAGCACCAAACACAAAACGCGCTGCAAACACATAAATGATGCAAACACACAAACACAAAAAACAACTGTGTTACAAAAAAGGTGCAAAGGAAAATGCCGCAAATAGCAAAACAACTAAAGTTTAATTAAACCACAACACACGGGTTTCAATAACGATTGCTACAGTGACTAATGTTACTATTACAGATTATAGAGAAATGCAAACTATAACAAATCAAAGTCTCTAGAATGCTAAACCTAAGGACGTAAATTTGCTGCTGTTGTACAATATTGTAAAAGATTAAGTTTTTAAAAAGACACAAAAGAAATGTACCTTTTCTATCTTCTGTCCAAGTTTCCTATGGGCATCCAGTTATGTTACCTAAGGCTCTGGTCCCATTGGACTTGGTGGTTGACTCCCCCTACTGGTCTGGCATACTTCTGTTTTGTGGAGCTAGTTTACAGCTCTTCTTAACTTGTAGTTGCTTTGCTGTTTGCAGCATTTTTCTTTTGCATTTGTTTTGTAATTTGCAGCTGTTTTTTGTGTTTGTGTGCTTGCATCATGTATGTGTTTGCAGTGCATTTTGTGTTTGTTCGTTTAACCGTTTGCTGCGTGTTTGCACCAGTCGGCCACTACATAAGAGCAACATGAACAAACTCCTTTTTCATCTCAGACATTTCCAGTTAGTAAAAGCTAAACAAAGTTTTTTCTCGTCCACTTGCTTGTTTTGGTTCACTTCGATTGTGTGTCTCCCATAGTGTGGCTTAGGAATGTCTTGATCAGCATTTTTTGTCTCCTCGTTTTATTTGCTGATACCTAGTCCCAGTCATATTATTCATTAATATGTGCAGTAAAAACCATACATTCCATTGGTATTACATAATCTATAATAGTATTGTAATTATATAGCATTCACTATTAACATATGTGGTGGTGCAGTATGTTGTTTTTTTTTTCTTTCTGACAGGAACGTATGTTTTATTCCAACTGGAGTTTCTGCCAGCAAGCGTTAATATGCTGCTCCAACACAGAGTTAACTAGGGTAAGAAAGGTCAATGTTCATAGGATGTATGTTAGCTATGTTTGTTACTAACATACGTCCGGAATGTTTTGACCATGTCTGGGCAGTGCTAACTGCAACCTTTAGACACACATTGATGATGGCTTTCTTCAAACCACTTCAAGAGGTGGCACTGGACACTTCATTCATTCTTCATTAGCTTAGCAGTTGCAATACAATCATTTGGGACACATTTAACTACATTCAACCACTATCATGACCACAATCATGCAAAAAATGAAAAATCTGTAAACCGTGTTTACAAACTCAGCACTGTCAGCATATGTAAAGCAATTTAAAAAAAACTATCTGGAATACATCAAAGATAATTTGGTTTTCTTTTTGGATTGTTGTTTTGTGTTGGAGGGGCTGCACGGTGGCGCAGTTGGTAGCACTGTTGCCTTGCAGCAAGAAGGTCCTGGGTTCGATTCCAGGCCGGGGGTCTTTCTGCATGGAGTTTACATGTTCTCCCCGTGCATGCGTGGCTTCCTCCCACAGTCCAAAGACATGCCTGTTAGGTTAATTGGTCACGCTAAATTGCCCTTAGGTGTATGAATGACTGTGTGCATGGTTGTTTGTGTGTTGCTCTGCGATGGACTGGCGACCTGTCTCTCGCCCATAGACTGTTGGAATTAGGCACCAGCTCCCCCGCGACCCACTATGCGGTAGAAAATGACTGACTGACTGTTTTTGTTGGACTCCTAAAAAACATTCTCTAACTATTCAGGATTTTATCGATCAGTGGAAATCAGGACTCTGCATGGGTAAGTACATTTCTCTCTACTATTTTCTTATTTTTTCAAGATTTTGGAGCAGTCCTGCTGGGTTTACTGCATTATAAATAGACTCATGCAGTGAAACAAAATATCTCAAAGTGGAATGTCTGGTCACATTTACACTGCACAATCTGTAAAACTAATAAGGTTGGGCTAGCGAGCTGTCAGATTAAACATTTCTGTTCACTGATACCGAGATTAAAGTCCCACATTCTTTATTATCTGTTTCTTCTCTCATCTTGCATCTGTTAATTTACGCAAGTAAGCTTATTAAGGGTTTGTAAATGAAAGAACTGCACAAAAATTGAACTCAGATGGGTTTCAGCTATGTGAATGTCTAAATATTAACTTAGCTCAAGTGACTGAATGTATCTATGATGTTAAAGAAACAGCAGATCTGCTGATGTCCTGTTGACAGCTCAGCTGACAGCCTATTGTAAGACATTGCTGTGTTCAAAATGGTCTGATCATTTAGGACACATTTAGGTTTGATTTGTTGTTAGGCTCATCTACTTGCATCCCAAATAGCCAGGATGCATAATACCAGATCACCCAATACAAACTTAGCTTTAATGATTTGGTGTCTCCTGCTGACCATGTTTTCATCCAGAAAATGTTGCTAAAGTGAAGGCTAACACTAGGATGTTTATTACTCTTTGTTTTGATAATACTTGTTGATAAATTTGTTTGTAACGTATTTTAGTGCAGGTCCAGTTGACAAGAGTTGGACAAATTTTGCAGAAATGTTTTCTTCTTCATTAAGGTAACATTTTACTTTGAACATCATACACTTTGACTAATTTTTGCGGCTGCACTAAATTCCTAGGACTAGTATTAATTCATCAAATCAACAAAAGAATGTGCACTGCCAATGACAAACTTTTACATGCTAGGCAAACAAAAATAGATTATTTTTCTTTAGTAGGCTGTGGAAAGTTTGTCTCCAGAGCTCGCTGAGGGTACCTCTAAAAATATAAAAGACAGTAGCCCAACTGTCTCAGATTCAGTTTTATCAAGGACTCAAATATCGATTATATTAAAAAAAAGAGCCTTCATCTAGCACCGGGTCACTATCTGGTATTGCATCGGAACATGGTGTTTGGTAATTTATGCAAAATTGTTGTGCTTTACAAAGAGGACTTAAAATGATCGAGTTACAGGGCTATTTTTTTCCTCATGATTTAAGTAAACCTTTTCATTCTGAATTGAAATTAAAAACACACATGGAAAGTGCATTGTTCTAGTTGGAATGTAACCATGAAACTAAATGACTCTGGTGACAGTATTGTGTTGAATTTTGGAGATACACTTTAATATCAATGCACAAATGTAGCATTTGATTTAGTTAAGGTCAATTTTATTTTCTGAAGATTTCATTTAACATATTTCCATTGACGATGGTTCTAATCCAAATTTGGGCTGGTTGTTTATTAAATGTTAGAGCCACTGTCACCTGATCAAGGCCAAAAATATATGAACAACAGTTATACGGAGCCACATAAGCATATTTCCAAGTAGTAGACTTTCAGATGATAAATGAAAATTACTTTTCAATTTATGCTGTCAAAGCTATAAATGTATGAAACATCCTAATGGTAGGTATGAATAAATGGCTTATAAATTTGTATACCCAAAAAAGTGAGGTAGAAAAGGAATAAAACTGGAAAAAATGATTTTTGCTTCTGTTCTATTTTAAATATGTGTTAAGAAAGTGTTTACATTGTTTTTGTCTTACATTTACTACTTTTTCGTTGCGAACCACAAAGGTTTCACATCTAAAATATTTAAGCCAACTGGCTTTCATATTTGGCTATAACTATATATTCAAATCAAAATGGCTTTTTATTTAGGGGTTAAAGGTGTATTTTTTAAAACATGCTGGTACGATGTAATTGCATTCATCTTTGAATCTCTTTCTGAGGTTTGCTGCGTTGGACAATGAAAAGCCTCTGGTCAAAGCGAGGCCAGGCTGATGAACACTACTCAGCCCTAATTACATGCTAGCTTTGATGTAAGGCAATCACGAGGTCATCTGTTTGAAGTGGATAGGTTTGTTTGATTCATCTTTGAGGGAGCTTGTGCATGTGGGTGCTTGAATGCCTTATCATCAGCTACCTGGTGTGATTAAGTATGGCATAAGAAGAGAAAACAAAATATGTGGTGTGAGTAAGTGTAAATAGGCTAAAGTTTGAAAAAATAAAGGGAACACTTAAAAAACACAATATAACTCCAAGTAAATCAAACTTCTTTGAAATCAAACTGTCCACTTAGGAAGCAACACTGATTGACAATCAATTTCACATGCTGTTGTGCAAATGGAATAGACAAAAGGGGGAAATCTTTGGCGATTAGCAAGACACACTCAATAAAGGAGTGGTTCTGCAGGTGGGGACCACAGACCACTTCTCAGTACCTATGCTTTCTGGCTGATGTTTTGGTCACTTTTGAATGTTGGTGGTGCTTTCACACTCGTGGTAGCATGAGGCGGACTCTACAACCCACACAAGTGGCTCAGGTAGTACAGCTCATCCAGGATGGCACATCAATGCGAGCTGTGGCAAGAAGGTTTTCCAGAGCCTGAAGGCACTACCAGGAGACAGGCCAGTACACCAGGAGACGTGGAGGAGGCCTTAGGAGGGCAACAACCCAGCAGCAGGACCACTACCTCCGCCTTTGTGCAGGAGGAGCACTGCCAGAGCTCTGCAAAATGACTTCCAGCAGGCCACAAATGTGCATGTGTCTGCACAAACGGTTAGAAACCGACTCCATGAGGATGGTATGAGGGCCCGACGTCCACAAATGGGGGTTGTGCTCACAGCCCAACACTGTGCAGGACGCTTGGCATTTGCCAGAGAACACCAGGATTGGCAAATTTGTCAATGGTGCCCTGTGCTCTTCACAGATGAAAGCAGGTTCACACTGAGCACATGTGACAGACGTGACAGAGTCTGAAGACACCGTGGAGAGCGATCTGCTGCCTGCAACATCCTTCAGCATGACTGGTTTGGCAGTGGGTCAGTAATGGTGTGGGGTGGCATTTCTTTGGATGGCCGCACGGCCCTCCATGTGCTCGCCAGAGGTAGCCTGACTGCCATTAGGTACCGAGATGAGATCCTCAGACCCCTTGTGAGACCATATGATGGTGCGGTTGGCCCTGGGTTCCTCCTAATGCAGGACAATGCTAGACCTCATGTGGCTGGAGTGTGTCAGCAGTTCCTGCAAGATGAAGACATTGAAGCTATGGACTGGCCCGCCCGTTCCACAGACCTGAATCCGATTGAGCACATCTGGGACATCATGTCTCGCTCCATCCACCAACGCCACGTTGCACCACAGACTGTCCAGGAGTTGGCGGCTGCTTTAGTCCAGGTCTGGGAGGAGATCCCTCAGGAGACCATCCGCCGTCTCATCAGGAGCATGCCCAGGCGTTGTAGGGAGGTCATACAGGCACGTGGAGGCCACACACAATATTGAACCTCATTTTGACTTGTTTTAAGGACATTACATCAAAGTTGGATCAGTCTGTAGTGTGTTTTTCCACTTTAATTTTGGATGTGACTCCAAATACAGAACAAATTATTCAATTTGAATATTTCATTCATTCAGATCTAGGATGTGTAATTTGAGTGTTCCCTTTATTTTTTTGAACAGTGTATATATATGCACACTAAATGCCTGTGACAGTTGATAAGCAACATCACGAACTTTAGGACACTACTGAGAAATATACCATTTGCAAATTAAGTTGTATGTCCTAATTGTTTTCATGTTTGTAGGCCTTTCGACAACTTCAGTAGGCATTTGTTGTCGCTTGATGTATGCTTGCTGTGCCTCAGGCAGTGTTTTTTTATGACCATTATTATTCAAATGAGCCAGAAATGTGTTTTGAAAGTCCTAAATCATTGAGCATGAATGGCTACCCTTGGCGTTTATAAATGGCTTTCCACACAAGCAAACCTCCGCCTGTATGGCTTACTTCACTGAGCTCATTTGGATATTTGAAGTCTGTCAACAGAATTTGTGTCAGTTCTCCACTGGCGTGACAAGTTGTATTAAAAAGTTTGACAAGATTTTTTACTGCTGGTTTTTGACTTTCAGAATGAAGTGATGTTTTAGTAAAGAGAAAATTGTGTAAAAATGCTGACAAGAAAGGTTTTTAAGGTATTAGTGAGACTAAATGCCCTAAGGTGAATGTTATTTTGTGCTACAACTTCCATACAGTTGATGAATTGTGCAGCATTAGTGCTTATACTTTGTAACTTTTTACTTAATGTACAAAATATTACAAGACATACTTTTTTGGTTAGACTTGCATACTTCAGACATTCACAAGTTATTTTTTCAAGTCTAAATCAAAGAGAGTCCAAAACTCTCAAGACTACTCCAAGTCAAGACCCAGGTCTTTCCCTGCAGCTCTAATTCAGGTCTCAAGTCTCTAGTGAAGTTAACATTAACACATCAGCTACATGCTATCTTTTTTCAGAATTTTCAAGCCAACATAAAAAAAATGTTCTTAACTGAAGAAATTACTTTTACAATAATCAGTCAGTCAGTCAGTCATTTTCTGAATAATGATGCAAAATATTTACCTCATTTAAATTGTAAATATGCATTTTTGATCAAAAAAACTTGTAGAAATAGGATAAAACTAGTAAATGTTGAATTTTTGACTTATAGAAGTGCTTTTACCTTGAATTATTTGCAGTTTTGTAATGAATTTGTTAACATATTATACCAACAGTGCTGTGAAAAACATTGCTTCTTACAGGTTTCTTCAATTTTTGCTTTTTTGTTGCATTTAAACGTTTTAGATAATCAAACAATTGTTACTCTCAGACAAAAATGACCGAAATAAATACAAATAGCAGTTCATAAATTACAATTTTGTTTATTGTGAGAATAAAGCTATCCAAACCATACTAGCCCAATGTTAAAATATAATCAACTTCCTTGCTAAACAATAAATTAACTATGATTAACACCGTTAAAAACTTAATAAAAATGGAATAACCACTTTAAAACTGACTGACAACATGAAGCAGACTAAAAAAATAACACATTATGCCACAATCTAAAGACTTTCAAGAGCAGAGAAAGAAAATCATTGTGATTTATCAGTCTGGAAATAGTTACAAAGCCGTTTCTAAGGTTTTGAGATGCCATAAAACCACTGTTGGAGCCACTGTTTAGAAATGGAGAAAACGGTGGTGAGGCTTGGTTTGCACTTGAAGTCATTAGAGTGGTAGTATAACCCAGGTGTGAAGTCTGTCTTGCTAACATTAGAGTGACTTGAGTATCATCAAGAGACACAGTAAATGTCTGAATATTAAAACTATGCCTCTCTGCACTTCAGTTTAACTTGGTGTTAAAAAAAAAATTGGCAGAGGAGGAGAGACACTCAGGGCCGTAGCCAGACTTAAAAAAATTCTGATGTCCACCACTCATTATCCGCCTGCACATGAGCTACAATGCGAGATGTGACGCTATCTTCTAAGAGCTGTGATTGGTTGTTAAAACAAACAAGAAAAAAAATTTAAAAAAACAAATGCTCCTAGTAATCAATGGAGAGAAATTAACCAATGATAGAATTTAGACTGGATTCAAACATATGTAAATCATGATAATAAAACTTAACTAAATGAATTGTCACACAGCATCAACATGTTTGAACGTAGCTTATTAACATGCTCCTCATTTTGATTTGCTTATTATTATGTTTACTCGCCATGCTGGTCATTTTCATATGGCATCTATTTCATATTAATTAATTTAATCAAATTCAGCATTTTACTGTGATCTCCTTCTTGTATAATAAGGTTTCTTTCGGTAAAAGGACCAAAACAAAATGGAGAAAAAAAGGTGGAGAAAACAGAGAAATGCATCCTTCTCTCAGCTTCCAGCACCAGCCTAGAATGTGAGCAGTGCTGGTACCTGCTGCAGTCAGAAGATAGAGAGGAGATGGCAGCACACCAGAGAACTTTTCCGCCGATGGGGAGTGTTGTAGATGACCGTTCAGGCTTAGGCTGCTGACACTGCTGTATTGGTGTACAATACAGCAAATACATCATTTACATGTGCCTTCTAAGTATGTAGTGCTTAGATTATTGTACTGTATCTTGTCTAGAGTTTGTATTTATGTATATTTATTTCTTCGAGTTTTTCCAATTTTTTCCAAATGTATTTTTTGAAAGCACTTCACAGTCTGTAAATATTTAAATAATTTTGAACTATATTGTTTGTAATTTTGTTGACTTTTTATTCATGGTTACTTATTATTGTTTTTATTATTTAATTATCTTTCCTACGGCTGCACGGTGGCGCAGTTGGTAGCACTACTGCCTTGCAGCAAGAAGGTCCTGGGTTCGATTCCCTGCCAGGGGTCTTTCTGCATGGAGTTTGCATGTTCTCCCCGTGCATGCGTGGGTTCTCTCTGGGTACTCCGGCTTCAAAGACATGCCTGTTATGTTAATTGATCACTCTAAATTGCCCTTAGGTGTGTGTATGGTTGTTTGTGTGTTGCCCTGTGATGGACTGGCGACCTGTCCAGGATGTACCCCGCCTCTCGCCCATAGACTGCTGGAGATAGGCACGAGCTCCCCCGTGACCCACTATGGAATAAGTGGTAGAAAATGACTAACTGACTGGTTATCTTTCCTAATATTACCTACTAGAGGTGCACTTTTAATCTGTCCTGCTGCTGGAACTGTTTAATTTCGCCCTAGGCAGATGATAAAGTTTATCTTTATCTAAAAGGGTGGATCCCTGCACGGTCTCCTTTCTCTCTGTCTTTCCACCATCTTCTCTGCTTAAGACACTCTTAAGCTCACTAAAAGTTCTCCTCACTACTCTTAACATTTCCTCACGTTAGGAGCTCTCTTAAGGTCTAAGATGCTTCATTAATATGTTTTATCTTACCGTGGGAAAATTCTAAGAAAAATCTTAGAATTCGAAAAACTAAGATTTTTTCTTAGATTAATGTCACTAAGAGCTACTTTTAGTCTTAGGATTCTTTGTGAATAGGGGCCCTTGTTTTCTGTTTTAACAAGAACAAGCATTTTAATAAAAGTTAAAGAAAAGAGAAATAAAAAAGTAACCAAAACAATGGAACATATGTAAGCATTGTTGAAGGTAATGAAAAGTTCCATAAGCATAAAAAAGTTGAAGTGACTTGCTAGATATGTAGTTTCAAGTGTCTCAGAGAAAGTATAACATTTGCATCAATCTTTTGTTATATATTCATTCATATTTATGTCAACCTTGTCATATAATGACTGCATTCAGATTGATTTTGGAAAATCAATAGAGCCAAACTCCACATGACGTGCAATTTTAGAAAAACGGCATTCAAACTACATTTGGAAGAAGTTATTTTAAATGCAATTTTAGTCATGGATGCTCAACTCAGACTTCACAGGTTCCTTCATGTTGCTTGCTTGCAACTTCGGACCACTCCATGACAAACTAATAGAACAGAATTGTAGTGGGCTTGGCTTTCATCAGACTGTTTTAAGCGCATGCAAATAATAAAAAAAAAAAAAATTGGAAAGCTATAAACAAGGCAAGACAACCGGAAGAGATTAAAAACCAACAAAGTGATCCAAGGTGTGAAGCCTGTGTGATGCAGTGAAGGTGAGCTCTGTCGATAGAGTTGTTAAAAACAGACAACAGCTCAAAAAACCCAAATATAACAAGTTAAAAAGTAAAAGCGGAAAAGCACACCAAGCACAAAGTGCCACAGGTGTGGAGGCTTTCCTCACCCCAAACATGAGTGTCTGCTAATTATGCAAATTATCATTTCTGTGGGAAGAAAGGACATTATCAGTGAGTGTGCAGATTCAGTAAAATGGTGCAAAGCATTAAGGAGGACAAGGAGGGGCAAAGTTTATTCCTTGCCCCTGTGACCACAGGCAAGCAGGTATGAACAGCTGGTATACAAGTGAGTGATACAATAATAACATTTAAGCTAGATTCTGGAGGATATGGCACTGCCAAAGGCAGATTTGAACAGACTATTTCCCAGTGCTGAAAAGCCTATTCTTCACAACCAGTGAAACCCCTGTTAGGCCCTTCTCAGACACCACTGGAGGTTGCAGGATGCACAAAGCTACAGATTAACTACGGAGCAAAGCGAACAATAGGGAAAGTATATGCACTCCGCTGCACAATTGTCATTACAGCTCTTGGCCTTCAGGTACGCAAGAATACTAATTCAGAAGGCACATTGAAAACAACGTATTTCAAACTCTGCAATCGACTAGGTGCGGTGCAGAGCACATGCTACATCAAACTCAAACTATACTATAACAGCTTGATAAAAATAATAAAAGTAAAAACATTTTGACTTACAGCAGCTAAAACAGGGTTAGATTCTTTTCCTGGTGATTAGATTTGGTTTTATGATATTTCTTATCTATGCCATTGCCCAGAGTCAGAGTAAAACATCCAGCTTGCACTAAGACTAAAACGTACAAATGCACAAGCATTGACTCGAACTCCCATGTCTTATTCTGCAGCTGGGCACACACAGACACACACACTCATATGCACACAGACCACATCTTGATTAGGTTTTCATAAAGTCTGGGACTATGCTGAGTCTGTAATTGACTTTGACAGCAGAAGCCTCCATGTCCTATGGCTATGTTAAACGAACAATTTACATCTTCATTTCAAATTCTACATGGATAAAAAGCTATTAATTACATTAGTCTGCAGAGAGCCATTCCAGCTGTGTAGAGTACATAAGTGTATCTCCGCCTGTGTGTGTGTTTCCCATCCTCCCCATATATACACTTTTGCTCATTTGTATATTAATGCTGTCTTGCGGCCAAACAATGCCCGGTAACTGCTTCTCTGGAGATGAGTTTATAAACGTGGAAAGGACTTTTACTCATTTGTATTGCTTTGCAAAGCAGGCACACGGCTCCTCCTATATGAGAATTTTATGGACAGGGGAATATTTATTAAATCTATTGACTTGGCACTGCTTGTGCAGGTGCTGAGCTTCACACCACTTTCAATTCATCGCTTGTAATGCTCTTAGTTAGGACTTTCAGAATATTTTACTGCCCTGAAAAAACAAGCCCTGTTTAAAAGCACATCACCTGTAACTTACAGACAGACAGACAGACAGACAGACAGACAGACAGACAGATAGATAGATAGATAGATAGATAAGATAGATAGATAGATAGTTTAGATAGATAGATAGATAGATAGTATAGATAGATAGATAGATAGATAGATAGATAGATAGATAGATAGATAGATAAGATAGTAGATAGATAGATAGATAGATAGATAGATAGAGGGGTTGGACAATGAAACTGAAACACCTGGTTTTAGACCACAATAATTTATTAGTATGGTGTAGGGCCTCCTTTTGCTGCCAATACAGCGTCAATTCGTCTTGGGAATGACATATACAAGTCCTGCACAGTGGTCAGAGGGATTTTAAGCCATTCTTCTTGCAGGATAGTGACCAGGTCACTACGTGATACTGGTGGAGGAAAACGTTTCCTGACTCGCTCCTCCAAAACACCCAAAAGTGGCTCAATAATATTTAGATCTGGTGACTGTGCAGGCCATGGGAGATGTTCAACTTCACTTTCATGTTCATCAAACCAATCTTTCACTGGTCTTGCTGTGTGTATTTGTGGATTGTCATCCTGATACACGGCACCGCCTTCAGGATACAATGTTTGAACCATTGGATGCACATGGTCCTCAAGAATGGTTCGGTAGTCCTTGGCAGTGACGCGCCCATCTAGCACAAGTATTGGCCCAAGGGAATGCCATGATATGGCAGCCCAAACCATCACTGATCCACCCCCATGCTTCACTCTGGGCATGCAACAGTCTGGGTGGTACGCTTCTTTGGGGCTTCTCCACACCATAACTCTTCCGGATGTGGGGAAAACAGTAAAGGTGGACTCATCAGAGAGCAATACATGTTTCACATTGTCCACAGCCCAAGATTTGCGCTCCTTGCACAATTGAAACCAACGTTTGGCATTGGCATGAGTGACCAAAGGTTTTCGCTATAGCAGCCCGGCCGTGTATATTGACCCTGTGGAGCTCCCAACGGACAGTTCTGGTGGAAACAGGAGAGTTGAGGTGCACATTTAATTCTGCCGTGATTTGGGCAGCCGTGGTTTTATGTTTTTTGGATACAATCCGGGTTAGCACCCAAACATTCCTTTCAGACAGCTTCCTCTTGCGTCCACAGTTAATCCTGTTGGATGTGGTTCGTCCTTCTTGGTGGTATGCTGACATTACCCTGGATACCGTGGCTCTTGATACATCACAAAGACTTGCTTTCTTGGTCACAGATGCGCCAGTAAGACGTGCACCAACAATTTGTCCTCTTTTGAACTCTGGTATGTCACCCATAATGTTGTGTGCATTTCAATATTTTGAGCAAAAACTGTGCTCTACCCTGCTAATTGAACCTTCACACTCTGCTCTTACTGATGCAATGTGCAATCAATGAAGACTGGCTACCAGGCTGGTCCAATTTAGCCATGAAGCCTCCCACACTAAAATGACAGGTGTTTCAGTTTCATTGTCCAACCCCTGTAGATAACAAAGAGGTTAGAGCCTGCTTCTGCATGACAATCAAGCTACTATTTTTCTCTTCAATTGCATCATGCTAGCTTCAAAGAGCGCTTTAAGAGGCTGCAAAAGTGGCTTTCTGTACAATGACACAAACAGAAGGATTCCAGCCATCATCTCTCAGCCATCTGTGTGAGGGGAGAACAACATAGACCCCTGTGTTTGCTTTGGAGATAGAACGATCAAAGAACAACACTAACCATATAATGAAGGGCCAGATGGACCTTATATGAAGTGGGGAGCAACAGAGGCAGAACTACAGTGAAACGAAGACAGAGGAGAGGTGTAGGCAAAATCAAACTGCAAATGCAACAATCTATTTAGTGCAGAGAGAGAGAGGTGTGTAAGGGCAGGAAGGGGAGTTATGATGTGGTGAAAAAGTGCGAGCCATCTCGTCGCATGCAGGCTGCCTGCGCTGAATGAGAAAGCTAAAAGGTAATTTCACGGATAAAGAGGAGGCCTAATGCATAGAGGTAATGTAGCAGGCGATGGAACAAAGGCAAACTTTCATCTCTTTAAGCTTGGATGGCGAGAGAGTGAGAGAAAGCCAGAGAGAAAGCTTTGATGCTTTGAAAATGATAATAACAATCTCAAAGTCAGCCTCAGAAGAGAATGTGCCCCCACCCCACCGTACCCCTTTACCACCACCACCACCACCTCTCCCTCTATGCCCCATCCCCTTCTATTCTGCCCCCTACCACTTAATACAACTGCACAATGACTGTCTGGGACAAGGTGGGATGTGGGTGTGTAACTGAGAAGGAGGGGGCAAATTATGACACTTCGGATCTCAAAAATTACTTGTGGAACAAACACAAAGATGATGAGAATAAAAGAGCTCCTTATTATCCAAGATTAGAGGACTTTTGTGAATACACAATGAATTGAATTTATGTAAATAGCCTATTTTACATAGGTGTTTTAAAGAGGTTCGTTCAAATCTAAATGCTGAAAAAAAATGTATTGCAGTTCTTGCTTAGTAAAAGTATCTGCTCTATACTAAACAGGATCTGAAGCTTCTTCAGATACTGAAGTTTCTGTTCACCTCCTGTTCAGTCGGCAAAACGAGTAAATATTTTTAAAGCCCATATTTCACACCTCCTTAATAAATATCAGAAAATGGTGGACAGGCATGTAGAAAAAATAAACTATATATATATATATATATATATATATATGCAAAATGTGTTTATTATACATATCATATTTCTATATATAATACAAAAATATTGCATAATGCATATTTTATTTCATGACCTTCTCTTTCCTTTGCAACTCTAAGTTAAGCTCATTCGTGTTGGTAAGATGAGGTAAAATGGCCAAGTAGTTTTAACTGTTTATATTCTGCATGTTTAGTACTAAGGGGAAACTCCTTAACCTCTGGACATTGCTGTTAAAATTTCTACAAGAATTTCCCCCTGCTAAGCCATCTCATGTTTTTAGTAAAGTAGTCTCAATCCCTCTCCTCCAAGAGTGCAAAGGATCTTGCACGAACAGATCAAATTATATTCATTGCCACATCCATTATCACTTTTATTTTTAGCATTTTTGTGGATAATGCTTGTTGATGAATTAAACAGAGATGATTAAGGAAGCAGTTTTACTTGGCAGCCCATTCATATGATCTACCATTACACAGGGATCATCATTTGTGTTTGAAAGCCATTTCAACTCTTGGGGTTGGGTTTTCTCAATATAGTCTTTGAATACCTTAAGAACATCCTCTCCCTGTGTTTATGTTTTCATGGGTAATATTGTTAACAGCTCCTCTTCAGTTGTCATATGTTCAAACACCATCCAAAAAAAATCTACATCTGGGCTGTAGTGTTAATGTCTGTAGACTTGTCTAAAGGTGCTAAATTAAGTTAAGAATATTAAAACCAGATGTGAAACTATTTAATTCTTAACTCTACACTCTTTTGTTTTCACAAATAGGGTAAATATTTTAAAAATCAAAACTGGGTTTTGAAGAATCTGAAGTCTGCATAGCCATATAATTTAGTTCAGATTTGACCTTCTGTTACGGTAGTTGTTGAGCTGGACCTTAATTAAAGTAGTCTAAATCCAAAGATAGGGAAACGCTCCCTTTTTATGTGATTTTACTGATAGAACAGAGTTTTCATATATTTCCAATTGCATGTTAATAAATCTCTTGGTTTTAAGGAATCCATACCCCATTTAATGAAGTGTTAATTTTGCAAAACAGTTGAGAAGCGTCAAAGTTGCCAACTTCTGTCTTTTTAGTCAGCTGCGATGTATGGCAATATTTTTTAGAAAACGTTGCTGTCTTGTCCGTCAATTTATCTTTTTAAATGTCTACCTAAAAGGCAATCAAGCTATTAAAAAGTTTTTAAGGCTTGTTAAATGCTAATTTCCACAAGCAAGGTTATTCCGACTGCAGTCAAAAGTGTTTCCCGAGACAGACATGGCATTGTAATGTTACATACCATAAGATCTTTTTACTTGCCCGATTAGGGAGTATTTCTCCCAAAACTATTGTTGTATTTTTCTGACATTATTCAAAAATTTGTTTTAGCGAGTAATACAGCTAACTATCAAGGTTTATTGTTAAGACATGTCAGACATAGAAAGAAAAACAAAATATTGTGAAATTGCTTCTGCTGCACAAAGTAATGTTTTGCATCTGAGGAGTTGGCTGCTACATCATGTTTAAATGTTTGTCAAGCGTATGCCAAAACAGCAAATATTTAAGAAAGCATTTGTCAAAAGAAATTATAAATTAATACATAATTAATCAACATTTACAACAGGGCCTATTGGATATGGAATCATTTGTATTGTGTTTATTGAAATATGCTCCATCTGTCCTTAGAGTCCTTCACTGATTACAATCATGTTTTAAAACTGTTCTTTTCAATTTTCAGTACAAAGTAGCAAAGCCATCTAGTAGAAAGCTTTTTCACCACAATAGTCTTCTAATAATGTAGAGCATTGTGGTAAATTTTTTCCTAATTATCAGGAAGTTATTGGCCATTTTTAAGGCCTTTTATTGTCTTTAAATTGAACAGATGATGCATCTACGTGCGTCAAACCGATTGAGTGCTCATGCTCATGATCTTTGACCCTTCAAGGTTTGGGGGACAGAGGTGGTTGGGGGTAAACCATTAGTTGGATATGTTCTGCTGCTTTGTGTTATTTTGTGTGCGTGTGTGTGGGTGTGTGTGTGTAAGTGTATCTATCAAAATGAATCTCCTCCCCCACTTTTCTTTCATGAAAAAACACAATTTAACACTCAGTCTTCAATTATTCAAACCCCTTTGTTCCCCTGCAATTGACCCAACCAACGTTTTACACATCTCTAGAGAGTGGGAAATTTTATTTCTTAAATTTTCCCAAAAAAAACGGTAATATTTAAAACATACTGTGGGAAAGAGGGACTTTTAAAAGGAAATTCAAAAAAGCAAACATATAATTTTCAGACACAATCAAAACATTTATTCCACATTCATCATTTACCTTTTTTGAAGTGCGGCCTTCCCCTGTCGTTGGAGTTTAAATTTTGTCTTTGCAGGGTAAAATTCCTGCCAAAAGTCCTTGTGTCTTTCTCCCTTTTTGGAAACCGTCGGTTAGTACAAAATTTCAATGAAAGGACTTTTTTTCTTCTTTCTCCCTCATTTCATTTTTTCCCCTGACCCCTCAGAGTATCACCAGACCTCAAAATTGCATTGAATATATAAATGCTAATGCTAATAAGTGCTAGCAGGAGATGATAATGTCCTTGACTGGTACAAGAAAAGATCCTTTTCTCTTACATGACTCACTGGCTCTGAATAGCATTAGAAGAGTTCACATTCCAGAATCTTATTTCTCTCCCATATTTTTCATTCACTTTTCTTTTTTCTTAATTTACTTGACACCCCCCCTTTACCCCTTTGCTTCTTGTTTAAAAGAAAAAAAACAGCAAAAGGTAAAATATTTAAATTCCCCTTTTCCAAAAGGGTAGATTTTGCTGGTTTTCCAAAAAATTCCAAAGAAATAATTTTCCCTTAAATCCGGGGCAAAACACGGGCAAGNACTATACAAATGATAAAAAAGGGGGTTTATTTTTGCAGTGGAAGTAGCTCGTACTTTTCTGGCTCAAATTAAACCAGTCATATCATGTTATACGGTTTTGTTTTTAATTTTTGTGAGGAAACCGCAATGCAAAGAAACTGTTTTTTTAAACAAGCTTATCATAACCTGAGAATCTCATACAGGCCCATGCCCTGTTTTCAATGCAACTCTTTTCTTTGCTTTCCCTATTATGTTTGACTTTTTTACCCATTTTTTGGGGGTTATTTTATCCACTATTACAAATAATATGCGTAGTGGATTAAAAATATGGACAGTTTAGAAAAGGAAAATGAGGTGTTTATGGTAAAGAGACAACCATGGTTGGATGAAGAGCAGCAACAGTAAGTAATGTCGTGAGAGGTGTGGGCTGGGGGAGAAAAAGAGAGAAGTTAATAATAGCCAATGGGCTGGGAAGGCAACATCATTGAGAGACATGGAGGATGAGTACCACTCCTCTCTCTCTTTCTCAAATACACACACACACACACCCACACACACACACTCACACACAAAGGCAAAAAAGAGAGAGGCTCCATGGGGCGCCGAATAATAACCTTCCTTGTCATTATCATCGCCAAGCCAAACCGCTCTCCTCTCCACTCCTCCACCACCACCACCTTCCATCTTCAACACAATCATTGCCCTATCATTTACAGTGTGCCGCCAAATGGGAACATCAATAGACACATCCATTAGCAGCGTGAGTTCTTTCCTCTCTGATTCTCAAGTGCTTTAATAGTTGGCGCACAGACACACACACACACACACACACACTCACCCTCGACCGACTGTTAACCAAGCTGGCCTCATGCAGGAAAAAAGTTGAACTGATGTAGTGTATTATTAAAGCTCGACTGTGACACGGAAGCTGTGAGGTTGGCATCGTCAGTTTAACCCAAAAAGCTAAAAATTATCAGTGCAGCTTTCTCATCTGAGTAACTAGTACTTTAGCGTTTTTTAATTCGGTGTCAGTTTTAGATCTGTATAATTAGCTCCAGTTTGATAACCCTGGCGATCTTAGCTCTTGACGACCAATTTATTTGCAGAAAACTGGATGCCACTGGATAACATTTAAAAATCAGACTGCAATGCTGAAGTATACACGTTCATTTTTTTACCCCATACAAAGCCTGAGCAGCTGTAGCCTCTTCACAGCAGTCCGTTCTGAGTGACTCAATGTGATAAAATGAAAATACATTAAAAAGAATTTCAAAGCTAATTATTTGTATGCGAATTAGAAGTGTACATTTTACACTTTCTCTCCTCTAAAAATTAAAACAAACTAATTATCAACCCCTCATTCCATTTACTCATACAAAATTCAACCATGTCTTCCACTTTAGCATAAAAAAAAACACTGTATATATAGGCCTACATATTTACAAAAAATGTTTTTTATTTAATTTCCCTTCTTATACAAGTTATATTTTTTAAATGTCTCCATTGAGGGCAAAGTGGAACTGAAGTCCATTTTCTTGTTGGTGTGCACAAACTTAGCAAATAAAGCTGATATTGACTCTACTACAGTCTAATTTACAATAAAATAGGCTGCGCTCAAAATCAAGAGAAACCCAACGAGGAACAGATAAGGAGGGGAGAAAAATGCAGCGGTACAAAAGAGGGAGGGGTTTCCCACAGTGCCGCACTGTAATTTTGGCTCGAAGGATTTATTTTAGAGGGTGTGCTCGGCAGGATGCTGGGAAGCCTGGGAGGGGCGCAGGGCGGGTTATGCGGGTCGGTAACCGAGGCGTTGTGGGATGTGTGGTGGGGCTGTTAAACTTGCACGAATAGGTTTTGATGGACGGAAATAATGGGGATAAAAACGGACGTACCCTTCCCCGACGCATGCACACACATTAACACATTATATATAGCATATTTGAAATAGTTTAAGACGTCTAGAATGAAAAGCAGAAATTTAATTTAAACAAAGACAATACTCTTCTAGTTTGTTTTTACTATATTTTGCTATCAGTATTTTTTTATTTCATAATGAAATGTAAAATTAATAATGAATGTCTTAAAGGTTAAAGAAGAAAGCACCAATAGATAATGAATGTGTTTTTCTAAATTCCAGCTATTATTATCATCCTGACTCGGTGGTCTCTTGATCCTTACTGTGACAGGCTTTGTGTGCGACTGTGTGTGTGTGTGTGTGTGTGTGTGCATAGGGTGGTGGTAGACCGCAGACAGCCTCTAGGTGCCATTGGACTGGGTTTCTGTGGATGCTTGCATGCCTCCTTCATGTCTGGACCTGGGCAGAAAACAAACAGAGGAGAAAAAAAAGGCAGTACAAGGTAAATTTAAGTTGTCGTCTGGTGCATGTTAATGTTATACGCAGACATTCATCACAGTGTGCACACATACTGAAAAGGGCCGCATGCACTTAAAAAAAGACAAGATACAGACAACTGACTCCAATTTGCTATGTGTGTGGTAAAGTTAGTGGTAAAAAAAGGTTTTAAAATCCGGGTTTAAATTATTAAACAACAGATGATGTACAAACTATTTTTGCTTCAACACTGCTAATGTGTTGAAGCAAATGAATTTAGCATGAATTTATGTGTGCAAAAAGCCCACTCTGAAGTGGACCAGATCCTATCAACACCTTGGGTGGTCCAAGCGAGCACAGAGAAGGAGCTGCTGGGTGTGTACATTAACCTCTGATTTAGCAACAAAGGCACCCCACTCTGAAATCAGCATCTTTGGAGTATGTATAATACAAGACCTTGATAAAAAACAGACGACAAATTGCACATTGAAGTGGCAGATTTATCTCCTTTAACAGAGCTGCTGTGGAAACTTTTTTATGTCTTTTTTATGTGGTGCTCTACACAAACTGAAGAATTTCAGGATTATGAGGGCACTAGCTGTAATGTATTATATACTGTGGCGCTGAAACAACAGGATGAGACCTAGAGCGAATATGTGGAAAGACAGAATAAATTGATCAACAAAAGAATTTCTCTGGCTAAAATCTGCAGCTGACCAGACAGGGACAGAGGAATGAAACAATTTTGGTGCAACAGGGAGTAGTTACCCATTATGTATACTACTAAACTATATAGAATATATTTTCTGGGTTTATTGATCCATTTTAAAGAATATGTTTTAAAAAGTTACATTTCTTGTTTTGCTACCCAAGAACAGAATTTTTTCTAATTATCAAATGCTATTTTTAGCCTTTTTTTTTTGGTAATTAAAAAAATAACATTTTTCAAATAACAGATTTTTTTTTTATGTTTCTAGTTGCATAATTTCCTGGTGCTTACTTTCACTCAACTGTCATTTTGCCTTCTGTGGTTACAGATAACATGGTACCGTGTGCTGACGGTTCATTTGTGGTCAGTAAAGTACATCACAGTTCCCTTGGAAGTCATATTCATTAATGTTTTTTCAAGCTACTTAATGATTTCTTCAAGCGCCCCACTGCTTATCGTTTTAAGTAGTCCCTTAGAGTCCTTCTTAACTTCCATCTTTTTTGGTTTGGGATCATTTCTGCCCTTTGGCGAAAACCAAAGCAAGTGGTCATAATTATATATGGCAAGTGCAAGCACTCGTTATTAAATATATCTAGAAGTCAGAATATTACGTATATCTCCATTGCTTCTTTCTGCGTTATATAAACATCACTAAGTGTGTTGCAAAATTAAAACACTTATATTGTAGCAATCCTTATCCTCATACCAAACTAGTTTTATTTAGAATTCTTTGCTGAGTTGGAAAGTATTATTTAAAAAAAGAGGTAACCTTTACAAAAAAAAAAAAAAAAAAAAAAATCACTTTACAGAGTAAGACCAGAGCTGTATTAAATGGGCCAGAAAATTCTAGGTAATTAAATCTACAATACAAGAAAAATCAAACTCGGAAAGAAAAACATACAAAAATGTGAAATTCTATAAATATCTGCATAAAAAGGTGTTTAAAGGTTGGCTTACTGAAATGAACGTGAAACAGCCTGATCCACATTCTCAGGGGAAGAACAATGATTGACCTTGATGTATGAAAAAATGCCTCAATTGTTCATACTTTTCTTTGATGTTAAATACATGGAACGAGGGCAGCATAGGAGAGCTGCTCGCTACAAAGGAAAATCAAACCTTTTATGCCAACTAAGAGCTTCCGCCCTCAGTTCACAATAAGAAAAAAAAATTATCTCTGTTTAGGCACAATGTGGTTACCTGTATCAAGGTACATGAAAGGTTTAAAAAGCTACAGAGAGCAGAGCTGCTCTTTTCCCATCTGTTGCGACATGCTGCACTTTTTTTCTGCTTACAAAAACGGCAAATACTTCTGTTTAGAAATATTTTCAGTTGCAAATAACATGGTAATTCATAGTTTGGAAAGTAAAAGGACAGCCACACATTCCTCTCACTAAGGTAACGTATAGATGTATATTTGGCAGAAAACAGCGTGTCTGCTAAGCAGCAGACTGCAAGACTTAAGGGAGCAGATATCCTTACTCATTAATAAGCTGATATAAGCCTGGTATGCTTGCAGTATTTTATAGTTTGATAAATACATACTTGGAAATCTACTATTAAATTAAACAGGTTATTATATATTCTATATTTCTTCTTCGGTTTATGGATCAGAATAAACAGATATATTTTATAAAAAACATAATTATATTCTTAACTGTAATCAATGTGATAATCCGTAGTTGTTTAGGTTTTTGGGTTTCTGTTATGTTTTTTTTTATTCATTTGACTGTTGTTTATGTTCTCTAAGGTGTTGACATATTAGTTCATTACCTTTTGTGTTCTGTTCTTTGTAAATTAGGAACTATATTAGATTTATCTTAGTCTGTTGCGTCTTAGTTCAGCTCCATTCATGTTAATTAGTCCCTCCCTCAACCCCAATTTACACGTCTGTCACCGCTCCGCCACAGTACGATCTCCGCAGTAATTATGTTCCCTTTATAGTCAATGAGCGTGTTTACACTGTTCCCGCAGAGTGGGGCAGGGCACACGGCCATCAGGCAAAATTCAACATGATTGTATTTTTGCTGAATGCCGGAGTCAGGTTGGAGTCAATCTACACAGATCACCTCGCACCACCAGGTAACTGAACAAGCACAACATACATATTTTCAAAATAATTCAAGACAGATTTTCTTAAAGGCTTTTCGCTATATTGATAAAAATATGCGCATATTTATATAGCTTCTCTACTCAGTGTACTCACCCAGTAGAGCAAAACTTGTGAAAATAACAGTTTTAACTTCCACAGAATTTTTGACTTTCGCATTTATGACTGACTTTTATTGTACGATCTGCACATGCTTCAAAGGGCCCTTCTGAGCTTAGCAGCGGAGCAGAGCGCCTCCATTGTAAATAAGGACTGGAACGAATGGAGGCGGAGGGCAAGGAGGAGAAGGACACTGTGTAAATAAAGGGTCAGTCTCTATGTTTTCCCTTTGCCTCAGCTGCTCCACATTATCCCCTGATTAACACAACAGCATTCTGTCATTGCCCACTCTTCCCTCAGTATATAAGCTTATTGGTTGTCATTGCTGGATTCTCAAGTTACGCTGCCTGTTTCCTAGTTGTAGTCTCGTGATTTTCCTGTAAGCTTGCCTGTTTTTGATTATTAAACCTGTTTACCATACTACTTCCAGACTCCTATATAGATTTTGGACCTTCTGTAAATTCACAATTCTTGACAAGGAGTAAGTTTATTTTAGCAACTGTAAGAATACTTGTTTATTTTCTTTTTTTCAATCAAATCAGGATTTACTGTGTAAACATCACTATGCAATAAAATTGGGGTCTTTTAACTCAGTGTTATTGTACCACGTGAATCTCATACTGTTTTACACAGTATAAATGCATTTTTTAATTTACCATTTCTTAAAGGAGAAGTGGTGCATGCATCCTTCAGTTATGCTTTTTCTAACAACTTCCTGCATCATTTCTCACTGAGCTCTCTCTTTTTTTTCCCTCTATTTCCTACTGTTCAATAGTTTTGTCTCTATGCCTGCTTAGAACAGGGAGGTTTACTACCATCATTAAAGCCCCAGCATACTCACCAATGTAAACCCCTTAGTACATTTAAAAGAATGGGACCACCCAAGTGTTTGCAAAATAAAATGTAACCGGAAAAATCCATGTTTACCCTGCTGGCCAAAGAGGCCACTAGACATAATGGGGAAAAAAGCTGCAAATTAAGATATTTGAGCATTTGATGGAACACAGGAAGTTTTTTTTGTTTTTGTTTTAAAAAAGGAGAAAACACTATGAATCAGGATTGCTAGTAAAGTTCTTGTGTGACTCTCCAGCATTCCACTTTTTTATGAAGTAAATGTGTCAAAATGTAATTATTACAAAGTAATCAATGTACTGAAACTTTTTAAACTGCACTATTAATAAGCTTTATTATGCAGGTAAAGGCTTCCTTTTAAAATTAATGTTTTCATTTAGTGGTTATGTTCGTGTTGTCACAAGCGATAATACAGAATCATGAAGTCACAAGATGCCTAAACCTCCATTTTTGTGCTGTTTCACTTAATAGTAAATGTGGTCCAAAGTGGTTCAATGAGTGGAGAACAACACAGGAAGATTTAAGAGTTCCTCTTGTAATGGGCCACCCGGGTTTGAAATGTACAATATGCAAAAATGTGAGATGTTGATGACAGAAAAAATCTGCCATTTTGTCACAGCCTCTCTGGGCTACAAGAGTGCTTTAAGAACATAAACCCATTTCAAAGACCAGTGAAGCATTTACGGTTTTTATAGGTTTACACAGATAAAACCCCTTTAGTTTTGGATCATCTGGCTTCTATTCAGAGGCTAATTACAGGTTTGGATGGAGGCTAAAGTTAGCTCACGATGAATGCAGAGGAGGTGCATATTTACAGTTGTTCTTGGTAAGGCAAAGCAGTAATGTTTAGGTGCCCATCTATGAATGACACTGCTGCTTTCATCAGTTGCGCTGCACAGCGTCCAAACAATTGGAGAAGGTACTGCAGCAGGAAATGTATAACATGGCTGTTTTTCAGCGTTACGTTTACGTCGCACCATGTCACTAATCTCCTTTGTCCGTGTGTATGTTTTCTTACCATGTTGTGCCTGTTTGCAATAAAACTAGCACATACAGGTAGAGCTAGACCACCCAGAGATGTTACCCAAACACCCTCCCTGAAGAAACGCACTAGTCTTAATTATATCCATCTTCTGGGCGTGACTTTTAACTCAAAACACACACTGGAGCCACCCCTCGGCCACAAACCTCATGACGAAGTTTTATGGAAAGAACTTTCTGGTCATCACACTGACTTTGGATGGAAACAAACAAGATAAGTGCAGCATTGGCAAATGATTTTATATAATTATTTTTAAGGTAATCGGATTTCATATTCATTACATCTTGTAAAATGAGATGTGTAGACAATCCAGGATTAAATGAATCAAAAAATTTAAAGTAAAGGGATGACAGCTCACAGCAATAAACACCTGTGCACTTCATTAACAGAAGGAAAGACATGACAGCTTATACATGTGAACCCAAACCACATTACGAAAACAACTGCTGAAAGAGGAGGCTGTTTTGACTGACCCATTCCTGTTCGTGATCTCTAATTTTCATGTTAGGAATGTGAGGGGGCAACTGTTTTGGTTGTGCACGTAGAGGCATAAAAAAGAAACAAGAAGACACAAGAGGGGAGAGAGTCTAAGCAGGCAAGACCTCGGTGACTATCTGCCAGACAAATCCTCCTTGCGCTTTGATCCGCTGCCCACTTCTCCCCTGGGGTTTTTGTCTTCAAGCACATAGCTGTGATGTCTAGCTGAAATGCAGCAAGATTCCGAAGCTAGACTACTGTGAATACATATTAAAAATCAATGCTAATTTAACACATAACAATGCTAAAATAAAAGATAATCATTAAGATACTATTTTACTACTACTTTACTATTTAAAAGAAAAACACATTTTAAATATATACTAAGGGGATCAAGGGGTTAATCTCTTCTTGTTGTAGTTTGGCTGAGATGCTATCTAAAGCCATTTGTTCCAAGTAGCAAGGCTAATGACCCTGATCTGACTCTTGGCGTAAGGCAGGGAGCAAAGGAAGGTAAGTAACCTCATATTTTCTCAGGGGGCCAAGATAATGAGAAGGAATGGAAATACGAGCTACGGTTCATCATCTACTTAGAATCTAGACAGCAGCGCTATCATACCGCTCCTTCCCACCCCCAACCAAACCTCGACAAGAACACAAACACAACTCTTCTTCCCCACCTAATTTTACTCCTGTCTTGTTAAGTATATGTAGTATGTGTTGCATTCAATCATCAATAAGTCAATAGCCCATTAACGCTGAGACATTGGTATTATTGCTGTAAACAAGGAGTTCGATCATCAGGATAGCAGGCAGTTTCTTTTTGCTTTTTCTTTCGTTTAACCGCTTGGTTGGCATCGTCTGGTCTGCTGGGTCATTTTGCTTTCTAGACCTACTTTACACCACACAGATTGGCTGGAATTTTAACAGAAAAACAAATATGCAAGAAATTTTGGCAACTGACTGCTGTTGAGTACTTAACACCATTATAAAGTATATATTTGATAATATATACCTTGAAAAAGTATATTTTAAATTTTTTTCTCTGTCAACAAAACAATCAAATGTAACGACCAGACTTACTCAGACTTTGTAATAACCTAACATAATAATTATCTTTAACAAAAGCAATCAAGGGTAAAGTCTTTTATTTAACTATATTTTTTGGTTCAATTCAAGTTCTATTTTTTGAAGTTTTCCACAATCCCAGCATACTAACCTTTTTAAATAAATACTGAGGTTCATGTCTGGATAAAAAATAAAACCCTCTACATTCTGTACGACTGGGCTCACGTAGCTACCAAAATCAGGTAACCAAAGACATCAGTCTTAAAATATAGTACTTTCTTTTCAAAATAAAATCCTTATTTTCAGATTTTCAATGTAGAATTAAGTCAATTTCTGTGTTTGATTTCCAGTTTTCATGCGGTAGGGCCAATAATATCAAAATGGCTGGTAGTGGCCCACAGGCTATAAAATGCCATTGTCTACTTTAATGTTTCATCCTACAATTTTCTGTTGAAAGTGACTAATTGAGGAGCTTCATTCCGTTTTTCTTTTGTTTGAAGGTAGTGTTTTTATACTTTTTCTCATTTTATTAAAAAAGTTTAAATACTACAGACATTTGTAACTCTTCAGAAATGTTTTTTTTTCTGCCTATTCAAAGTTAAACTAAACAAGTCTAAAGGAATTGAAACAATGGCTTAGATTAGTTTTTAAATGGCGCTGGTTCTTTTGCCTCTTGAGATTTTTCATTTTGTACCTGAGAAAGTTGAGTGTGGGATGTTTCACAACCATTCGTAGCAACCACAGCGATGTTTTCTACTCACTTTGACAATGGATGATTCAAGTAATTATCTATATTCTATCCACAGTTTACTGTAGAAAATGGGGTAACTCAAATAAATAATATGTAGCAGCAGGACCAAAATGATAGTTATTTTAGTATAGTTTGATCAGGGGTCACAATCTTTCATAAGTCCAAATGGGGCTCAGAACCACAATCAATGGAAATGGGACGTAACATAAAACATATATAAGTATTAAATGTATAACTAAATTACATATAATATTTGAGCGTGTTTATTTTCATCTCCATAATTCATAAAAATATTGAACCATAAGAGAATTGAAATGATAAATCTGCGCCATGGCTATATACGTGGGAAGGAAAAGCTGTTTACAGGTACAACATAAAAAATAGGTTGGGAAGAAATGGCAACATTGGAAAGCAAGTGGTGGTATGAATAGGCAAAGACACAAACGGACCTAAAGTTGGTTTTGTTAAAGTTCTTAATATAAATTAAAATATAAAAATAACATTTACAGTGCCTTTTAATTTCTTTGAGAACGTCACAGTTCTCATCAATAGCTGCTTAACGACTGTTTAAAAGAAGCTGCGATACATGAAGAAGCTGAAACATATGCATACACATCGTATAGCCCACTATATGAAGCAGAGAGAATTTAGCTGTAATGGGAAAACAGTGGGGGCTCCACTCCTCAGCTTTTATTCGATTTGAGTCAAGCATGGCTGCCCCCTTTACTTCTGGCATGCACATGGATGTTTTACATGTGTGTATATGTGGAAAAGAGAACAGAACCCCAGAATAAGTACCTACTGCACTCCGTGTATGTGTGTTTAGAAATGTGTTTGTGCGTGTCAGTAATACCTCCTATGGCAGGCTAATGATAGGTCTTATCGACACCCAGCAGTGAATGCAGGCCTTTGTCTCCTCTCGGGACGCATTATGAAAAGCTTAGGGGGCTGCCTTTGACTCCTCTTTCATTTGTTCACCCACAGATAAAACTGGGTACAAAAAAAAAGCACCTCTTATATGGGTCCTATAGCGCGGCGCGGTTGGTTACAATAAAAACCCCCAAGCCCTGTGTGCTCATCAACAATATAAGCAAAAAGTTAGAGCTACAGCTCAAAAACTCATAAGTCGCAGACAAAAAATGAAGATTAAGACTAGAATTTACATTTTGCAAAACAAAATCACAATGCTCCAAGTCACCAGGAGTGAATTGAATGGAGAGAGGAAAACAACATGAATGAGCTTGAAGCACAGTTTGTTTGTTTTTTTTACTAATACTTGTGACAGTACAAAAATATTCTACGATCATAACAGATATAAAAATCCTTCTTGGTTGGCATTTCGTGATTCTATCTGTATGACCAACACCAGTCCAGATGACTTTTCTTTCTGGGCAATCTTAACATCGATAAGATGTGTGAACATGTATTGAAATTAAATTGAACATTTTCCGATGTAGCTTGTTTTCTGTTTTTTAAGACACCAACATCCCTGCTTCATGCTCCACCAAGACTGATGGCATTTTCAGCCCGTTTTACTGAAACTGTCACTACTCAAAGCACATTTTACCAACAATGGTTCCTCCAAGTACACCAGTACTTATCCAGTTTAGTTTATGTTTTAGAGACTAGTTTAAAGTGTATGTGTGTACGAAGAAAACAGAGGAACCTAAATATTTCTTATTTGAAAGCTATGCTCATCTTTGTGCTTGCATGTGGGTTGGAATATTGGGGCTCGGTTCTTCAGACAAGCAGTTTGTGACATGAAAATGTTTTCTTTTCCGATGATGTCAAACATTGCTTCTCACACGTTCAGTGTACAGCCCCCTTGGGTGAGGCTAGTCATTTTCCTGCTGAGTCAGTAAACATTTTTGTTCGATCTACATTCTCACTTTGCTTTTGTTAGAAACTGTTGAGACAGGGTTTGGATTGTACCTTGTGTGGTTAACCCTCCGTCAGTTTTCATTCAGCTTTACCTTTGACATTACAATTCCTCTGAATCTTGCTTCTTAACCTAAATGTTCAATGTAAACTTTCCTTGCTTCGCTGCTCTTCCTCTGTGTTGGTTTTTTACAAAATGGTGGTGAATAATGAATCACCCCAATAAGCTGCACGGAGAGGAAATGGAGGCTTAATTTCCTAGCCACATAGTGTTGAGACTCCCCCTTCCTATTCCTCACAGCAATTAGAGAGAGGCTAGGAAGTGCATTGCTTTTATGATCTTATAAAGACATTAGGGAACCCACTGCACAGACCCTCAACCCTTCTAGATTTACTAGCTCCACATTATACATTCTGTCTTTTAAATATCTCGAAAGCCAACTTGGAAACTTAGTGGCCTGCATGTCCCTCTCTCTTTGTTGTTGATCCCCCGATCAGTATATTCTTGTCTGCAAAACCACTTATTCTGCCTTTCTGAGAATATTTCACTGATACCTCCAGTTTCCAACTGCATGAAAGCTATCTGTGCAAACACAAGTGTTAGTCTTCCACTTGTCCTTTAAGTTTTCATGCTTTTTCCCCAGCTGTCTTGGCCATGACCATTGTGCATCATTTGCCGTTTTTTTTTGCGCAAGCATGAAACTGACAATTACCCACTGCGTCCCTCCAAAATCCTCCACTGAATCAATACGACATGACAGAGCAACTCATCTGACTGCCATCTTCCCATACATGTACATCTGTAAAATGAAACCTTATGACACACTGCGGCCTGAGCCGTTTTAACCTCGCCTCTCTCTATCCAAATGGACACCAGTGGAGATCCACACTGCTATTTGAGTCAAAGCTAACTTAGACTCGTCTGCGGCTGAAAAACATCACGTCTTTAGGGGGATAAAAAGGGAGGGCGAAGAGGAAAAGGCAGTACCATGACTGAATATGTTCTTACATCCTCCACCTTTATCCTTCCTTTCTTCCCAAGACAACTTATGCATCCTTTGACAAGTCCCTAAAACAATGGGATTGTTTATCACGGCACAATTTATGTCTCCACTAATCCCAGGTGGATGATACATGGTACATCCATCAAAAGAATGATGAAAGAAGGCATTTCTACCTCAAAGGAGTTCTACGTAAACCACTTCTATTTAAAAATATTTTTTCTTGTCTTGCCCGTATGATTTAGACAGACACAACCATCGCTCAACTTCGCATAACCCTGCCAAACCATTTCATCATCTCCTGTTTTTTCTCCTGGATGTGGATAAAAAAAAAATTTAAAAAAAACCTATGCCACTTTATGAGTCCACTGCCATAAAGCATAATGTAATACAGGTATGTAAATAGAGATGAATGCTGGTTTCATATGCATGAAACAAATGTAAAATATTGATGAGAAAATAAAGAAATATAAAAGAATGAACTGAAGGGAGCATAAAATCAGTTTAGACACACAGTACAAAATAAGTGCAAGACATGAGGAGCAAGAAGAAAGAGATGAGTGGATTTGTACTGGTTTGATATGAAATGACTTAACCTGAAATGAAATGGACCGAACGTGGAACTGAATTCACTCAGTCTTCTGCAGAGCATGTGTGTAAGCTGCAGTTCAGATTGAAAGTTGTAGATGTAATACCTGTAGCTGAAAAGCTGACATATGTAGTGGATGAGTGTAACTCAGAGAACATGCATAAAATCATCTCAGGAAAAAAACTCTGAAAAATATTTTTTGAATTTAATAAAGATAAATTGATACTATAATAACAAATACATAACTAGTTTTTATACATTTAGAAAACTAGAGAATGAAATGGAGAATAACAAATTGACCTTTGGTGTTTAAAAACTAAAACTCCTTAAAAGCTTTGAAGAAAAATCCCATCATTGCTGTTGTAACCTCTGGGTGGAAGGTTGAGGTGGAATAGTGTTTCATCAGAAGGGAGGATGACAAGTACTGAGAAAAACAACATTGTCTTCTGCCTCTTGCTAGATCTCCTCTTTAACCATCCACCCCATCTGTGTACGCGGTTGGCTGTTCTGTCCATGCCTGCATGGAGGAAAATGATTTACTGCTGCTTTCAGCTTCACACAGAGAGTGAGAAGATTACTCACCGAGACAGCACTCACTTTGGGAACCGCTGAAACACAGTTAAGACAATAAGGTGGCTCATCTGCCAGGTTCATTCCTCGGTTTTACCTTGTGGGTATGCTGTTCTCCAAGGTGATGATTTATTTCTCCTTCTCTGCATCTCAGCATTGTTAGTCTTTTCATACACTAATGGAGGTTGGAAGAAAAATTCTAACTATATGAAATGAATTCTCTGATCACACAGGTGGAGTTCACAAGCAGTGTGTTACATTATTAAGAATACTGGCTCTTAAAAATTACCCCTGATTAAGATATTTCCTTACAGGAAAACTTTCTTAATTAAGTATCCATGACCACGGGCCACTTCAAATAGAAGGATTTTGTAATTTCCATGGAATTTTCTGTCATTGTGGATTTAAAATTAATCTCCTGGCATTGATTAAAAAAACCCCAAAAAAAAAATTTTTGGGTTCCCCCAAAATTTCCCTTTTCGCCGTTTTTGCCGAAAGAAAAATTTAAAACCCCCCATGACTTAAAAAGCTTAGGTTTTTTACTTCCCCCCCCAAAAAACCTTCACCTCATTTATAATGTGTGGGGTGTTTTTGAAATAGGGAAATAGGTTTCCAAACCCCCACAGCTTTTCCCAAAGAAACGCGTTTACCTGCCGTCTTAAACTCTATAACACTTTGGTTATATAAGCGAAGGAGGGTGATGCCTTCAAGTCAAGTTAAAAATTTTTAAAATCCCCCAGTTTCAAAAATTTGGAGGGGAAAAAAGTAAAAAAAAACCAGCATATGGTCAAGGGGGATATAGGGTTTTACTGACCTCAAATTTTGGGCAAAAAAAGGAAAGCTATGGCTGAGCTGTAAGGTAAATTTAAATTTTTCATTAATCCAATGTTGAATTCAGAAAAAAAATTTTGGGAAACGGGATGGAAAAAAAACAACCTTTTTATATATAAAGCCCCCGGGTTTAAAACCCCCCCGGAATATTTTGGGGTTTTTTTTAAAATGTATTTTGGTATATTTCTTTAATCTCTGGGATTGCGACCACAAATGCTGTAATGCCATTGCTGCATCAGCAGAAGGCAGAAACCTAGATGTTAACAACAATAAAAAAAACAAAAGTTATTTTGCTTTCGTTTCAAACTTAATAGAAACAGAGTCAGCAAATGTGAGACACTTGTCGTCGTTTCTAGCTCAGGGCTTTTTAACTTCTGCAACATCATTTTTTACAAATTTCCAGATATGGGGTCTACAGGAGTATGCTAAAACAACGTTTTTAGAATTGTCAACTTTTGGAAGCTTCTTCAAAAAAAATCTGTAGCTGGATTTCCTTACCTTGCAAAATGTACATGATCATGTGAACATTGTCTTAAATAAAAAATATATGTTTAAAAGGGGTTCTTGTTTCCAAGTGACAAAATATTGTTCAGATACACTGAAAATAAATTCGGACATGCATGTATGCACGTCTCTATAGTTCTGTGTTTTATGGAAAATTAAATAAAACTACTTGTGCTTTATTTTTTTTTTAAAATCAGTCACAACTTCCTTTCTTTGGCTATAAGAGGGTGGGTGAAAAAGGCTCAACCTTGTCAATTAGTAAAAAATTTTCAGTCTGTGTACTCTGAAAGTTCAGTGTAATGTAGAGACTAAGGTTGTCAACTTACTTTTTTCAATTGCTTGTACAATATTTAAATTTTTCATAAATACAACTCCACAATATTTCAAATGCCAATCATCCTATCAATGTGCATAATTTTTCAATTGCACAGGACTCTTTAGATGACATGCATTTGCAATAATTGGTAAGGTTGATGGACTTTCACTGGTGTTAATGGCCACACCTGATGTAAACATTATTGGCTGAGATGCTAAAGCTCCCAGGAAAATGCGGTAGAAAGAGAAAAAAAGTAACTTAAGTTCAGCGCAACAGATATCTGTCTGCGTTATTTGACAAAATTATTGCAATTGCATGTTTTTCAAAAAGTGTGCAACCCTATTTAGTATAAAAAACAGCTTAGGCAAAATATGATTGACATTATGCTGCAGCTTTGCAGAACAAAATAACACCTCCCCTAGACTAAACATAAAAAGCACACATTCCTGCTTCACAGGCTTTAATAGTGTTATGGAATGGAAATTACCCCTTTTAATTTTCTTGATATTACATTTTCATTTTGTACAATCCTATGGGAATTTATTATATAAAAAAGTGTTTGAGGAAAGATTTAAAAAAAAGATTTTACAAAAACACAAAATGTTAAAATGTAGATGACAACAAATCATGAAATAAACTTTTATCTTGAAGGAAAACCTCAAACCGAGATGCAAGACAGTAGACAGTAGATAGTAGAGATTTAGACGGAATATGTTATTCACCTGTTGGTTGTGGCTCAACACCAGGGAGGGACATACAAACCAAGACATGCTCAGTTAGGGACTTAAATAGAAACATGCACACAGGCAAACATCAAACCTACCCCAGCCGAACACCTGACTCAGGCAACCAGGTGAAAAAGACAGCAGAGAAAAATGCTGTGAAACAAGGCACAAACTAAGCTCTCACCTTGTTGTCTTCTCCTCATAGCTCATTGCTTGAGTTGGGGGGATGGGTTCTGCTTCCCCTTCTCGCCTCTTTGGTGAAGGTCAATGCTGTGAATTCTCTTCAGCTTCGTTCTTTCGTTTCAGCTCCTTTCATGACCTGATGCAGAAAAGGTACCAAAAGGGGAAACTGAATCATTAAGAAGTGATTATCTAAGAAATGACACTCTTAGGTGAAATGCAGGGAGACCAATGAGCACCCTTCATCAAGAAAAGAAAAAAAAAAAAAAAAACGCATAAAAGAGATGGGCCAAAATATAACCCTTGTATGTCCAATCCATTTGCCCTTCATAAGATTAATAAATGCAAGATAGGTAGAAACAATTACAAATGAATGCTAATCCAGGTGTTTTATTTGCTTACAAAACAAAAAGCTAGAATTCCTGTCAGCAGACACTGACTGGTGGTCTATGGTTAAGAAAAGACATGTACTGAAGAATTGAGGCATCATATGACTATATGTGTCATTCATAATCTACATAACTGTTCTGACTTGTTACGAGGTGCTTTTCTTCTTTTTTTTTTTCTTGCTTAAACTGTGCCGACATGCGCAGTTTGGGCAATTTTCTCATGGCTGTAACTGCTTCGAAATAATTGACACGGTTTGTTTTGCGAGCGTGCGTGCAGGGGGGCGTCTTACAGTGCGCTGATGAAATTGCTAACAGCTGTGACAGCCGCCATTGAGCACACAAACCCTCCTTTTCACCATCTCATTTGTAGCGTACAGCTGCACAGATAAAGCACGAGGGTTAAGCAAATAATGCACAATAGCCAGAAAACAATGTCCCTCCTCTATCACTCGCTCGCACACACTCGCTCCAAGTGTTAGCAATGCTGCAAAAGAGTGTGCCAGCTGCAAGCGTGGAAAAATGACTGGCACTGCTTGTCCTCTTTATTACTGGGAGCAGTGCAGATACCACTGCTATCCTTCCATTCATTCAAATCTCTTTTTCTTAATGATAAACCCTCCCCGGTCACACTCTCTCCTCGCCTGCACCCCTCTAACCGCACCCTTCCAGTCTGGTGTCGACCCTTGAAAAAGGCAGCAACAGTGCTCCTTTGTCTGTCCTCCTCCCCTTCTCTCTCTCCTTGCCCCCTCATCCTGCCCTGAGTGATGCTGGTTGGTTGGGACGGAGGCATGCCTTGACAGGAACGCCAGAGGAGAGGAAGGGAGGGAATGCAGGAGGAAAAATATAGGTGGAGGAAGGTCGGTGGGGAGAAGAAAAAAAGTCAGGGTCTAACAGTCAATTTCTGTCATTCTTTCTCTCCTCTCTCTACTTTTCAGCTATTTATTCAGACCGAGATGAGTGCGAGCTCAGAAAGCATTTGTGGGTAAAAAAAGAAGGTGGGTTTCAAGTGACCACACCCTCAGTGAACCCTTCGACTCCAGGCTTACCATCACAGAAAGTAATTTCCAAAAGGAGCACAGCTGGTTTGGACAGAGAAGCTAATTTAAACTCTAAAGCAAAGATGGAAAGGACGAGGGAGAAAAATAAATATTAGGACTTTTTTCTTCTCCTTGAAAATCATTGGCTTTCACGGTTAAAAAAAATAATGTGTGCAATATTCCAACAGGAAATTCATAAAAATAGCCACAAGTACACAACGTATAATTTCCCATCTATGCAAAGAAAAATACCAGGTCCAGGTCCAGGTCCACCGAGGTTAGTCAGGACATAATTTTAGCAGATTCATTCTGATACCATGGTGGGTGCTGCAAACCCAGCTGCTCCCTAACAGCATAAATACTGGTCTTTTAGTTGTGTCTGGGGAATGTCTCATTTGGTAGCAAGGGAGACAGAGAGGTAGAGCAACACCTTTTTAACTAAAACAAACCCACACTGTGGCAACTTGGAGGAAATCGGACCATTAACCCCAACTAATCTATAAACAATGTTTTTTTTTGTAAACACACTCCCAGCTTTGTAGGGGGTGGGCCAAGATATGTTAATGCACTCTGAGCTTGAGGACAGAGGATATGATGTATATGTGAGTCGCGACAAAGCACAAAGCACGACTCTCGGTTTCCACGTACATGTGTGTGTCATAGCTGTCTGTGTGTGGAACATGTGCTGTGATAGAGAGAAGATGTCACAGACAGTGACAGTGTGTGGGAATGTCTGTGTGTTTGTGTGGCAAGACTTTGGTGGTGCAGCTCTGCGCCTTGATCTAGACTCCTGCCTATATGTGACACCCGCTGCGCCTGCTTCATTAATCAATAGGACAGATGAAGACAGACTCCTGCAGCGCCATGACGGAGAATGGTGGCTCGCATTCCCAACTGTGTGTTTCTGCATGCACACAGACTCCAATGCCCCCGGGTTTATCGTGGCAGACATGATGCAAACCTTCAAGGCTTCCTGCCCACACAGATCATCTGCATTGCATTTGCCTTCTTGTACCTCCAGAAAAAAAGAAAACATCTTTGTTTATTTGATGATTTAAATAGGCTTGTGTTTGCTACTGTTAATAACTGGAATGTCCTGAAGCCTCGAAGTCTTCAAAAACTGAAAAGTGCTGGTATTTTACCTTTGTGTTTAGGTTCTCTTTTACATAATTTCGCCATCATCTCACTTTCTGAAGTGTCTGATAGCGAACCTTTCAATAAAAATAAAAATAAATACCAAAATCAGAGCAATGAGGAGGCTCCAACTATTGTTCCTCGTTTTCAGGGTGATACCGGTCCTTGAGAACAGGAATCAACATTTTTCATTTTAGTTTCATCCTCGTTTTCAAGTACACAGACACACAGCTGTAATTACCTGTTCTTTGAAAAACACACACACACAAAGTCTTGCTCTGTTTATTTAAACTTTAAAAAACCAAAGCTAAATAGAGAAAGTGCCTAAGGGGCTTACTGAGAAAATCTTTGTGTTTATTAGTTTATTATACCTCTCAGTACAGTCAGACCATGTGAAAACGTAAAATAAACTTCCCCTTTCAAGTCAGACCAAGGAAATAAACGTCTCATAATTTCATGTTTTTAAGTATTTTGTTTGCTTTAAAACACTTCGCACCAAATCTCAGCCATACTTGCAAAGTGTGTCAAAAATACAATAATGGAGTAATTTGCAAAAACTGAAATTTATTACAACTTCACTATGTAAAACTTTGACAATCCTAAAAGTAAAAATGTTTTAGGTTTAACAGCACTGCCAGTATCATCTTTACATCAATTTAAGCAACGAATTGGGAAAATATTTACCCAATGCAACCTGAGAGAAGAAAGCTTTAAATCATAGGTATGTTTTTTGTGAGTCCAATCAAAGAGCTACTTTTAATTGAGCAAAGCTGTACTAAGAAAACAGCTTTTGGGATGAAGATAAATGAAAGACTGTTATGATACATGCTAGATGGGTGAGATGGAATAAGGTTAGGGGGGCACTTTGATGTGATTTAATTATACCCTTCTCCCACCTCATGTTGCACACTGCCAGTCAGCTGACTTAATTAAGGCTCCTAAACATTCACCGTGCTTACAAGAAAGTCAGGGTTGGCTGTTTGGAAGCACTTACATTTTTACAGTTGCAAAATGCAGATAGTCATGCTTTGGAAACTGAGGTAACACCACCCATCACTCTTATTAAAGTAACACCATTTTAGAACTACAGTTGGGTAGCTATGAACCACGTCCGTGAAACAGGCAGGCTACCAGAGCATAGCCTGACTTATTACCCAGATAACATCAGCTTTGTATACGTCTGTTACTCTGTAAAAGCAGAATAAAAGCATTATATTCAACACTTGAAAACTACTAAATTTAGCAGGTGTTTATATTTTTTTAAAGTCTATCAAATTTGTAATAAATGCTAATAATAATTATAATCATGGTTAATTTTTATTAAATAGCAGTAGTAATAGCAGTTGCTTTTCTATTTTAAATAAGAATAAATATATCATGTTATATATTTTTGTTTTACATTTTTACTTAAATACCATGATATATATTTGCTCAAGGTTTTTCTTCTGTGAGAATATTCATACCAGCCCATGCCTATGATGTATCAGTATTTCTATTTTTCATAAATAGAAACACTAGTATTACACAAAGCAAATAACCTGTTACATTGCATTTTATTGTGGAAATACAAGCAAGCCTCTAATAAGTCGTATCTAAATCTTTATGACACACCCTCCTGTATTTGATCTTTTAAATTCTTTAAAAACTATGCAACACAAAAATATGAATAATTTACTAAATAATACATTCAATGACTATAAAACTTTTAGCATAATCATGCAGAAAGTTTGTGATTTACATTCAAGTATATTCTGGTAACTGGGAAAGAGGAATGTGTGTAATTTCCTGGGGCTCTAAATGACTTGAATGCAACGGCACTGAGGCCATTTTCTTCCACAGAAGCTAAATCTTGCAGAACGGTTATCAGTCATTCAGAGTTTTTTTTTGCCTCCTGAGTGTACTGCTAGACCGTTTTGTGTGCATTCAATATAACTTGTGATACTTGGCCAGATCTCAGTAACCTCTTTGTTAGCTATTGTGCAGTGATGAATGAATCCTTCTTCCAAATTTCATACAGAGTTGCTCTGTGTAGAACCATAGAGAGTCCTCTGAGACCAGTAATCTGATATATATTCCCAGAAAAGGAATATTAACCAATATAAAGTGGTTAATAGCGATTGATTTAAAGTATATACAATAAAATTAGAGCACTTCATAGGTCTCTATAATGACTAAACCCTAATTAGCAATTCAAGTTTTATCTAGTCTAGTATTTCCAAGTATATTCTTTTTTATATACAAGTAAAAATAGGTTAGTGTAAGTTAAAATACTAATTTTTTTTTTTCAATCCTTTTTGTCAGATCCGCAACAAAGTTAGACTGAGAAGAACATTTTTTTGATTTATTCAAGAAACTATTAAGAGGTTTGATTTATCTCCTACTGGCAGTAATACATTAGCTGTAAATATGTGATGGCAAATCATTTCGGTTTATTGAACAGTACCTCTTTCTTCTGTATGTGATGGATTTTCCTTTTCATAAGAGCTAAGCATGAGTGCAACGCTGCGTAGTTTGTTGATTTTTAGTGACTCATATCAAAACCCTTTGTTTACTCATTGGAAAAAATCATCCGGTAACAACATTCTAAGAATACATTTCTTGTCTATTTGGAATGTATTTTACTGAAGAGCCAGTAATGCTAAGAAATGTGATGCTGCCCTGAACTGAAAAAAGTTCTTCAAAACAATAAATAGAGAGAATAACATGCAAAAGTAAGATGTGTAAAAGTACAAAATTTAAACAAGAAAAAAAAAACTTTAAGAAAAATTCCTGAAAAATTTACAAAAACAAAATCCTGTTGTTGCTTTTTAACCCAAGGTACCCTGATTGGATAGGCACATTGTGTGTTTTGACATTGTTGGCCTGACACTCAGACAAAGGGCAGCAATGCAGGCCTCAAGAAGGCAGATGACAAACACTCCTAAACCATAGCCAGACATACCCCCCCCCCCCATGCACAATAAAATACCACAACAAACACAGGGAGGAGGTAGACTTATTCAGAACATATTAGGGAGGTGAAGGGGGCCAGGCACAGAGGGACCCTCTTCTCTCAGCTGTCCTAATCGTCTGAGACAGCCCCTCCAGAGGCAGATCTTCCCACCCCTCCCCCCAAAGGCATGTCCCAGACACATCCAGGAGTGTTTACAAGGGCAGGCGGCCATGAAGTGGAGAAGCTGACCACAAATGAACAGTCCCCCTGGGAGATGTTTAATTGTCTATATTCTTGGTCTAAATTAAACAAGCTCGAGAACGTTCAAGTATCCATACACTTACACGCCCCACCCACCTTCACCACCCTGCTCTTAAACAGACTGGCACGTTCCACAGATAATGCCGCTGATGCAGAATGATGAGCGAGACCCCACTGTCTCATTATATTGTCTTCAATTAGTGAAGAGATGATGGTAGACAATGAGAGGAGCATTTGTAATCATGAGCCTTCCAAACTCAGGCTGGGTAACAGAACTTCATTATGCCCAATGGTCCCTCATTGACGATAAAACTGAGAAAATATGCTGTTCATCCTTAGGACGTTTTCAAGCATAAATGGCTCGGAAAGAAGTGAGTCACCATGAAAAACTGTAGGGGGTTTTGAAACCTAAGATAACAACATACATGTACTGAGGCCAATCGTCTTCTTTTATCTGAACTGCGACAACAGATTGCAATCTATGAAATCATATTCAATATATCTTCTCTTCTACTCTTATCATGTAAGCTTACATTTTCACATCGATGTTTTTAAAAATGAGAGAATTTTGAGGAGCACAGAGTGGATAAAAATCAGTAAAAAAAATGGTTGATAATCCTTTTAAGAAGTACAAGAAGCTCAAAGCTTCTCATTTGCATTTTCCAGAGATGAATATAAAGGCATAAAATGTTCCTCTGATGTCTTTTCAACTCCACCCAGCAAGTGCTATACATGCTAAGCCTGTTTACAGAAGCTGCGGCAGCACTGGTGTCACAGCCATCAGTAAAACTAAGTCTTCTTTAAGAAAAAAGAAACTTGAGAACGCATTACCTGCAATCACCTGGAGAGCGTTCAGCTGAGTAATGACTCTAACCCGACATATTGCCGGCTTTGTAGCTTACCATGTCATTTAAAAAAAATCACGTTCCACTGTGGCTGCCGGGCTTTGATAGAACCATCCAACCGGACAAATACTGCTTTCAGAAAATTGTGCAAATTATTTTTTCAACTGGAATTGGGGCTACATTGTGCCCACCCTCCGCTCCCACTGATTCACTTCGCTTTTCCCTCTCTCGTGGCACAAAGAGCTAATCTGAGAAAAAAACTCGTGTTGGCTCGAATGCACTGTCAGTGCAAAAACTTGATTTTATTTTTTTTAAATCATGTAAAGTGACAGCTGAGGTAACAGCCACCATCCTTGGAGGGCAACACAGAGCTTAGAGAAAATTTGCTCCATGTTACACAATGCTGGGATTATATACCATGTTTTATTTTAGCCATCCAATCGTTCAGCCGCTCTTTTACATGTACAGTATTAAAAAGACACCAAATAGATCCCAAATTTTTTTTTGTTTGGCTTTGCCCATTTGCTGATGAAATCAGTCTGCTGTGGGTGCCAGTGAAAGGGATATCCACAAATTCAAGCTGCCCCGGAGCTATACATCCTTTACTCCAAAGCCCCTTATCTGATTTCACCAAATGGGGCAAGACTATGGCCATGCCAACCATAGCCTTTCCTTTTTTTTTTAAGTATATTCCTCTGCCTTTACACTGCTTTATTGATCACCGACAGACCTCATTTTATTCCTCTGCTTCCAAAACGCTCTATTTGTAGACGGACAGATCCTAATCCTCTTTTTTTTTCCTCCCCTGTCTGAAGCATTGTGATATTTTGGGGATCATGCCCGTCAAGATCGGCATTATCTGAGGCTCCTGAGGTCAGGATACAATCCAAGCTTGGGAGTTAACTTTACGTTTATAGCAATTCTTCATTTTTATCCACTTGCAAAAGCAGTCCGGTTTGTGCTCCTGTCAATTCAGATGCATTGATTTTCAGTTCACTCTTGGATGTTTCTGACCAGGAGCCAAACGTTAAATGTGCTCATTGACCTCTGAGGACTTGACACATTCCTCCATGTTGAACATTGCAGTGCAGCATAGGGAAGCATCTGCCTCGTCACTCCACCCAGATGGCAGAAGAAAGTATGTAAATTGGTTCATTAACCTTGCAGTGTGTTAACCAGTGGGCCATGCAAAGGGCTTATTCAATCTGGGCTTTCTTGAATTTTATTAACGCCCATTAATATCACGAAGAAACTTTTGCTAATAGCCTGAGGTAGTTTTCTGTGGAATTATCAAACACTGCAGTAATTATACATGACATCCCTCTGATTAACACTTCTGTGATTATTACACCATGTAAAAATCACATTTACTCCCCTTTTAAAGACAGTTATCCATCTTCTTGGTTGGAGGAAAAACAGTATGGCAGCACTCACCCCATTCCCACAAGCACGTTTAGACCACCAGACAATAGAGTAGCATGAAGAAAAAGAAGGGGGGTGGGGGTGGTTGAAAAATATGAGAGGGAGCCGCATTCTCATGTGGTGTTTTCCCCCTGCGTGCAGTGTGTGAGGAATTGGCTCGTACTGAGTGCCTGTGTGTGAGCTGCCAACAGTGAGGGCTTGCACCTGGAGAAGGGAGGAGCAAGCGAAGAGGCCAAGAGTCACCTCGTGGGCTAAACAGGCTCGGAGTTCTCCCTCTTCCTAGGGAGGCCAGACGGCCCCCGCGGCTGCATCGCACAAGCGAGTCTTTCACGCCCCCTTCCTTCCTTTTCCTCCTTCTCTCCTTCCTCTCTTGGACACCTCCTTTTCTTTTCTCCTTTGGAAAAGGCAAAGTAATCCATAACCCACTCAACTATCAGCAGCTCAATTATCCCTCCTGTTCCTCTATTTTCTCCCCTCTGATGGAGATTCAAAAACAATTAACCTCTTCACGGCTGGGGACTTTTCCCAGGAAAGGGCATGATTGTAATTGAATGACACCATTTACATTCCTGACCATGACTTCACTCCTTCACACATAAATCTGGTTACCAAAATCCTAATATGTGGCTTTGTGATCGTTCAAAGTTATTACCATGGATGTTGTGTTATCAAGCTGTGAAGACAGTTTCTACCATAGGCAGGATTAAACCACACAAATTGTTTACAAAACAGCTAATGACCTGTCTAGATTTTAATACACTATATATTTTTTGGGTGGTGGGGGGTGGGGGGTATCTGCAAGAAAACAAATCTTTTGTGTGATGGAAACATTTTAACAAGTTCAATTGAAAGCACTTTCTGAAAATGGCACTGACGATTTCACACAAAGTGTCTACAAGCTATAATGCACCTCCTCCTCTCTTTTCCTCCTTCGATACAGAGGGGCCTCCTATTCATCTCCAGGTAGAGAGCCTCAAAGTCTAGGAGGGAGGAACAGATTGTTGCACCCATTGAGTTTTTTATTACTTCCCGCTTCAAAGGGTGGTGGCAGAAGAAGAGACAAGCCCCATATCTCCTCGGTGCGATGATGCAAAGAGTTTCAGAAAACAAACACAAAACAAGAGCGAGTATTGTGACTGTTGCTCAATGACAGATTTTACAGACACTTGTTCTTGAAAACATCCCATTTGAGCAGATTATGTTGTTGTTGCTGCACAGCGAGAACCACATCCACCCCCACCCCACCCCACCACCACCTCCCCACCCCAACAACCTCCAGCTGTTCGGGGATAATCCTAAAAAAAAACAAGTTTATCAAAAATGGTCACATTCGAGAAAAACAACTGGTGGCCTGCTAAAAATATCTTCTTGTTCAACGACTGTCTATAAACGACCCTGACCAGCCATTTTCTGCGAGGCAAGCTAGCTTCATGTCTAACTTACCAATCAGAAATGGAGTGATGTAATGCTCAACCAACAAAGAGGCGAAAACAAAGAGGTGTCTAATGGGAAAAGCTTTGAAGATAAATCTGTCAAAGAAAAGTATGCCCAACAACTTTAATCTTAACATAATTAAGTCTTTGTGCTTTATCTATTTAGATTTCAAATGCCACAAGATCTTAACCATCAACTTAAAGATGTTCCATCTTTAGGCATCTTTTTTATGGCCATTTCAGGTTGAGCAGTCCTCGTCTCTGTTTACCGTTAAATTTAATGTTGAAAATAGTTGGTTTTTTTTTTAGCTTAGTCTCATTCCAATTTAGCCCAAACAAACAAAGATGCTCAATACAAAGAAGACAATATCATCTTTTCTATGTCTATTCAATAAAATTTTGCTCAGGACAGGCCACTGTAAGACCTTTACTTTGACATAAATCAGTCTTTGTTCAAGAGAAGGAGTATTCATCTAAACCCTAAAAAACACTTAGGTTTGGTTTTTGAGTTATCAGATACTGGTGTTTAACACACCATATTTCTTCTAAACAAAATCAACATTAAAGACCCCAACCAGCCATTTTCTGCAAGGCAAACTATTTTAACATATAGCTAAGCTGTCAGAAACCCAATGACAAAATCTCAACCAACAAACATGTTGGTTACGATTGGAAAAGACTGTAAATCTTTCAAAGAAAAAGTATATCCACCAACTTTGATCTTAAATAAATAAATAAATTTATTTTGCAATTTATTTTGCATTTATTTTAATTTCAGGTGCTAAAAGATCTTCATCAAAAACGAAAAGACCGCTTCCACCAAACACTTCATATTTAAGGACATCTCATTATGACTAAGGTTGACCAGTCCTTGTCTTTATTTAGAAAAGAAAAGGTATAAAATTCGACATTTTAAGGTCATATGTACCATTGAGCTTTAATAAGTACTGGGCTTAGTTGGCCTATTTGATCAATCCCCATCACCCTTTAACTACATTTACACATCAATGGCATATTTAGGTGGATATCTTTTGACCTTTTATTTTTCAACTATATTTACACATTTAGATGCAAAGCAATGATACCTTTGCTATATCTCTTCAATAAAATTTTACTTATGGTGGGCCATTGTCTGAGCCTCACTGCGACACAAATCAGCCTTTGTTCAAGAGATAGAGCACTCAGTTGACACTTAAACTATTTAACTGTGGTCTAATAAAAATAATAATAATAATAATAATAATAATAATAATGATATACTGTTTAATGGAACACATTTCTTCTGGACAAGATGGATATTTATGAACCCAGCTAGCCATTTTCTGCAATATGGCTAGTAGCTAAACAGTAAGAAAAAAGCTGTTCAAGATAAACCTGTTAAAGAAACATATCTGCCAGTTTGGATCTTAACATAAATATGTTTAGAACTCAGATGCTAAAACACCTTAAACATTAACTTATAGGCAAACACTGGATATCTATAGACATATATTTTATGGCCAATTTTCGTCTTTTTATCTTCAAAAAATATGTTGGAAATATGACGTTTTGTAGCTCATAGGTCCCATCTAAATTTTGCCTACAAAAACACATTGAAAGTCAGACCTGGTTCACCCATTTGATTAATTTGAATCATCTTTCATCCAAATTTAGACAAAAAAATATATGTCTTCATGAAGATGTCTTTTTGCGTTTCACTTCTCAACCACATTTACATGTGTTTTTGAGATGGAAAAAACTACATTGCTTTCCATGACTATACAACAGAATTTTGCTCGGGGCCGGCTATTGTAAGGGCTTCTCTGCAACATCAATCAGTCTTTGTTCAAGAGATGGAGTACTCAACTGAGACTTAAAACAGACATTACTTTACTTTATGAATAATGATATTCTGGTGTTTTGTGGACCATATCCCATATATTTTAAAACTGCCAAAAAAGCAAGGACTTAAACATTCTAAAAAACATCATAGATCAAAGTCTGCAGTGGTTAGCGTGAAAACATAATTCTACCAATAGTGATATTGGACAAATAATGTAAAGAGAACCACAGAGAATACCACCAAAAACTACGTTCTTGTAGATGCTTGCCTGAAGAACACAAGTAGAATCTGCCTAAGACACGCTCACACAATAGAAAACAGATGAAGTCTTTGATGTTTCCTCATGAGTGTATATTTGTGTGTGTGTCTGTTGCAGCTCTGTGAGTCACTCACATTCATCCAAGATCCATATAGGCTGCACGGCGACAGCAGCACAGTGGCACTGAAACTGCAACCCTTGTGCATGCAAAATACAAACTCACAAACAGCATAGCATGTGAACAGGCAGAGTAAGCCAGGCCAGCAGGAAAACAGGAGTGGGAAAAAAGTGGGAGGAGAAGATGAAAACCTAAAACAACTGGCTGTACTTCAGAGAGACCGAAACTTCTCTTGATCATTATGTCTAGCCTTCAGGTGTCTGGGGTCGGCGTACTGTAGGCGATAGTTAGGTTGGAGGGTTGGTGGGAGGATGGGTTGTGTGAGAGTGGATAAGACAGCAGCCAGACAAAGAAGGGAAAAAGAAGTGCTGCCTAAATACCATCAGCATCAAGAAACAGAGGGTGGGAGGCAAGGGAGGGAGCGACAAGAAGAAAAAGAGGGTTATAAAAATGTGATTAGACGATCCTCCACTGAAGTGACTTTCTGTGTCAGGTTTGCTTTTCTTTCTTTTTTTTCCCCCTTCTTCTCTCCTCTTGCCCATTCCCCTCCCTTTCTTGCTTCTCCAGACCGCTGCCTGAGAGAGCAGGGCAGACAGATTTTATAGGTCCTAATTAAAGCCATCTGAAGCCTTTCAAAACATCAAATGGCCCCAGTCCCCCGCTCTTTCTCACTGATTGTGTGGTAGGTACAAAAAAAAAAGAAAGAAAAAAAATCAGAGCATCTATTTTTTGCTTTGACTCCTGAGTGTACATAAATTTTGCACTCCCTTCTCCCTCCCATGACCCCCTGCACCCTCTAATTTTCAATCAATAAAAAGGTTCACTGAGTAACATGACCCCATAAGGTGCATAAGGTGAAATCCAATTCACAGAAATATTACATTCAAGTATATATATATATATATATATATATATATATATATATATATATATCTCAAGATAAATAAATATAAGACTGATAGTTCACCTTCATCTCCGTCAGGTGGCTTGAAGTGAAGTGCAGATCTGTTTCAGTGCACCTCAAGTACTCCATTTATTTCTCCTGTCGGCCCCCCTAATTGTCCTCATTGAGCCGTGTGGACCGGCTGCACAGCCTGCCTGCCTGACTGGGGTCAACGGGTTTACTGTGTGCTTTTTATCTATATTTCATTCTATGGCTCTGCGCGGAGACAGCCACACATTCACAATGAGGACATTCACAGAGACACACACAAAGAATGCCGACAGCAGAGACAAGAACGAATAAACTCAGATTACTCGAACATTAACTGAAGTCAAATGTGTTATGATATACCCGCACATGAATAGTCTTTGTAAGGTTTAAATCTCTATTTAAATGACAATAACAAGAACACAACGCATTCCGTCCAAAAGTGAAACAAGTGGTACATTTGAAAATGAAATCGATTGCAGAATATTGCTTTTGCGAATAAAAGCAATCACAAAAAAGGAAAATATTATATCTCGACACTTACAAGTTATTTCAATAACTTCTGGGTGTTATTGTCTCGCCGCCTGCCTTTCCCCGGTTTGGACACAAAAAAAGTCTTTTCCAGCGGCAAAAGCGGCGCTCATCCTCGGCCGGCAGGAGTGCTTCATCGGCCTCATCGGAAGGAGATAAAGTTCGTCTACGATTAACACCTAGTCAATCAGTTACAGGGAGAGGAGAGGAGAGGAAAAAGCGGACGTCCGATTTCCTCCGATGTCAGGTCTTCAGTGATGCCTGCACTCGCCGGGATTGAGCGCCTGAAAGGACCGGAGATCGCTCGGAAAAGCGTCATGTGAGCAGAGGAGCGCTGCGCCATTGGCCAGCCGGGTAAAAGTATGGTAATGGTACGCTGCGCGCCATTGGCCCAGGAAGGACGCGAAGGCGCCTCCTCGTTTGGCTGTGTGCAAGAATGTGAGTGCGAGTCTGAGTGTTCATAATTTTCAACATGGCAAGAGCGGGTGGGGGGTTGGCGGTAGGAGAGCATAAGTAACAAATTGGTATTGAGATGTTATGCTTTTTTTATCCACTGGTTTGCTTTTGTGGTCATGGGCGAAAGAAGTAGCATGTACACCCTGCATTTCCTGCCTGGTTTCTTGAGAAGTCCACATGTTAATTCTAAAACTTTCATAGTATTACAACAAAGAAAGAAAAAAATCAATCTATTAAATTTTTATTGCTTTATTTTTACCTCAGTATAACGTTTAGCAATTGTGTTTTTTGGATGAATGGCACCCTGGGCAAATCTCTGCTTTTCCACCTTGTTAATACAGTTTTGGAAAAGATTAAAAAGCCACATCAAAGTTTAAAGTTACTGTAATTTTACTAATAGGCATGTAGTTGAGTAAATAGATTTTTTTTTCCACAAAATACTAACTAGTTTCTACTAGCTTCTGAATGAAACATTCATTTTGAACATTTATTTGCTGAAAATAATAAAATATTGTCCAAAAAAACCCCAAATGACCTATGTTCAGACCTCAAATAGCCCAAAGAAGTTGGTATTAAACAAAACAAAAATACTAATGTTTTAACTCTCAGTCTCTCACATCTTTGGGTTCAGGTGAACCCCTTAATCAGTTTCACCTTAAGTAGAATGAGGTAAGAACAAAACTGTTGCGGATTTCAGGAAAAACAAAAATCCCAGGAGAACATGAAAAATCGATGATGTTGGATGTAACAGTCAAAGATCACCCTCTTAAACACAAACACATCCACACCTACATACACACACACTCCTCAACCACTCATCATGACAGCAATTCTGGGCATCTGGATATGCTGAATATGAAGCACTGAAGTTCAAATCGAGCATCAGAATGGGGAAGAAAAGGGCATCTAAGTGACTTTGAACATGACATATTGTAGTTATTGGTTCCAGACAGGAATCCGCAACTGATTTTTCAGGAATCCACAACCATCTCTGGGGATGACAAAGAATGGTCTGATCAAATTGAAGATTTCTAGTGAGCGTTAGTTGTGTGGGTGAAAATGCTTTGAAGATGTCATAGGTCAGAGGAGAATGGGCTGTCTGGTTTGGGATTATTAGAAAGGCAACAGCAGCTCAAATAAAGACTTGTTACAATCATTGTAAACATAATACCATCTCTGAATGCACAGCACGTCAAACACTGAGGCATATGAGCTATAGCACCTGAAGATCACATCAGGAGCAAGCTAATAACAGGAAATTGTGGCTACAATTCACACCCACTTATCAAAATTGGACAATAACAGACTGCTCAAAAACTTTGACAAGTCCAATGAGTTTCAATTTTGAGTGACATTTAGATTTTAGGGTCAGAATTTGGGATTAACATCATGAAACTCCCATCCTGCCTTGTATCATCGGTTTAGGCCGGTGGCAGTAGTGTTATGGTGTGTGGAATATTTTCTTGGCACACTTGGACCCCTTAGTACCAATTTAGAATTGTTTAATTGTCCCCCTGAGTGTTGCTGCTGATCATGTTCCTCCCTTCATGACCACAGTGTGCTCATCTTCTGATGGCTACGTTCATCAAGATAATGTACCATATCACAAGGTTCAGATCATTGTCAGCTGGTGTTCTGAACGTGTTGAAGAGTTCACTGTACTCCACAGGCACCAGGTCTTAATCCAACAGAGCATTGCTGAGACTCAATTTTTGGGAACAGGAGATTTGCTTTATGAGTGAGCAGCCAACAGATTCACAGCCACTGTAAAATGCTGTCATTTAAACATTGACCAAACTCTCTGATCGGTGTTTGCTACACCTTGTTCAATCAATTCTATGAAGAATTAAGAAGGTTGTGGCGAAAAAGGAGGTCCTACCTGGTGTAAAGTGTTAATATTTAGTTAATGTTGGTACGCTGCGAGCACTGGAAACCAAAGTCAAATTACTTTTTGTACACACAAACTTGCCCAACAAAGCTGATTCTAAGAAAGTTGCACATAGTAGTTTTTACACTTGTCTTAATCAAGAGGGGAAATAATTATACCAAAAAAAGTATTACAAATGCCCAATTTAACTTAGCTCCAAAGTAAGGAAATTTGGTTGATTTCTTTTTCTTTGTTGCAACACTGCTTCATGGCAATAAATCTTAAACCATTGTAAATCCCTGTTTATTTCCCTTTTCATAGTTATTGCTTTAAATAAAATGCATTTGTAGACTGAGCAGCAGAGTTGAGTATGTTGGTTGCACCTAGGGCTGCGCAATATCAAACAAATATTTCATTGACATACTGTTGCTAAAAAATTGCAAAAAATAATATTCAATTCAATTCAGTTTATTTATATTGGGCAAATTCACAAAACACGTTGTCTCAAGGCACTCTACAAAGTCAATTCAATCGAGTCATACAGGTTTCAAGTCGGGTAAATACATTCCAATTGATCCTAACTATCAAACAATGCAGTCAGATTCAGTTTATTATTCAAATTGGTTAAAACATTTTTCTATCTAAGGAAACCCAGCAGACTGCATCGTGTCAGTGACTTGCAGCATTCACTCCATACATTGATGATAGTTAACCCACATTTTCCTGACAGTGTCTTTACTACTAAACAATGTCTCCACCACTTTTCAGTTTTTTTAGCATCTCAGCCACTAAAGATATACATCAGTGTCGACATAAAGGGCATTAAGTACATTCCCATGGCAAAATACATTATCAATATGCTGGTGAATACAAGACACCTGAAATATAGTATCCTACAAAATATTGCAAAAATTCCTTCCAGTTTAGGTTTGAACAGTCTAAGGATTGTAGATTTTGAACTGGAAATGATTAAAGGTAGTCCAGATTCCTCAACAAAATACTAAACTAGTCCTGGAGTTTAGCACAAATCTCTGAATTTAGAGAACTTCAGCATTCAAAGACTGTAGACTGTACACCCAACAAATACCTTTTTTTATCAGTGCTTGTGCCACTGAGTGGTGAGACATTCTGGCCATATCAAAAACCACCTGTACTACCCACCTATAGTCTATAGTGAAACATAGCCCTGTGAAGTCTGCACACTTTTTTATGAGTCTGATTTGTCTTTGATGTAGCATGAAAAGTGAAAGCTTCATTAAGAATAAGAACATTTCTAAACAATGCAATTTGTGACTTCATCTGCAGAGTAGTTTTCACGGATAATTTGCTCATCAATGAACCCGTGGCGGCTTATCAAGAATTGTTTTAAGAAATTTGATGCAATCATCTCCTGTAGAGTCCAAAGATGACTTATTTTCACAAACATGATAAATATTTAAAAAAAGACATTTCCTACATATACATCTCACAGTTAATGACACATTTTCATTCATACTTCCAAGAGAACTAAAGGGTAATTTAAAAACATTCCTGTTGCTTTACTACTAATGCTTGGAAAGATCTGCACCGATCTTTGCTATAGTTTTTTTCATCCTGATAGGCTCCCAAGCTCATTTATTATTTAGGTGAAGTGGAGATAATTAAAAGAGAAGAAGGCAACCTACAGATATGGAGGTTACTACCAGAAAAAATGCTTTTTTGTATTCTCTTTGAAATACCGCAAATTACCATAAAAATGTTCCTACTATTTGTGTTCTCCTGCAGATTTCTTTATTTCTGCATTAATTCTTTACACAGTTGGACTTCACAGAGGGAAACGGCACATAAAAGAGCATCCTCTCACTGTCTCTCTGTGGTCCTCCAGAGTGAGGAGACAGAGGAGCTCAAGGATCCTGTATGGGTGGGAAATAGAGCGCATGTAATCTGGAGCACGCATCTTCCCCCTGCTCAGGCTGCAGCGTTAAATCGATATTCCGCAAAGCTTTCCCTTGTTTTCACATTCACTTGACTGCTGCCGTAATGCGCCGCGAGGGTCGAGCAGCCTCACCCTGATTTTTGTGGCACTTGGCTCCATACCGCCCCCCACCCCCAACCCACACACCCCCAAACTCTCCACTTCCATCTTTTGCCTCCTCCACCTCCTCCTTCACTTTGGTTCACTTCACTCCATTGCAGACACCCTCATTTGGATGGCTTCAAGGCGATGATCCTGTTCCGTTTTTCTTCTGCGTTAACGCAAGCCGGCAGGAATAAGGCAAGGCGTTATCTCAGTACAAAACATTATCTCCGCTTTGCTCCTCCAACACCGTGAAACAGTGATTATTAACTGCTCAAGGAGCATGTTTAAGGGTTTTGAGGCTTGTGGTCACACTTAATAAACATAAAATATAATGCACACACCACATGCAGTGTATCTTTGGATTTTTGTCACAGATCGTAATGCTTCCTCTTTTTTTCACTTCTTGTTACCACTTTTTGTTCTGTCTTGCCCAAAACCTCAGGGTAGTATGGCTAAAGGCATTATTACTGGGCATATGACAGTACCATGTATCAAAAGAAACCAACCTTTGATTTCCTTTTTAAGATTTAAAAGCTTGTTGTGCAGCAGCATCCCGGTGCAAGAATACACCATTTGCGCATTCATACACTGGCGGATTCCCTCACGCTCCGCTGTTATGAAAGCAAAGTCCTGCCGCTGCAAAATGGGTCACATACACTGCAGTGACTTTATTTCAGCAAATGTATTGTGCTCGGGTGAATGTGTGAGCGGTAGACATGTGAATGTGCAATGGCACATCAAAGGCAAAAAACCGCAGTATTAGAGAATGGGTGTCTTCGCTGAAACAGGGCTTGAGCAAAGTCAAGCTAGTGAATGTTTTCATCGGATACAAGCTTCTGTGATTAGAGCTTGCCCACAGATCTTAAATGTCACTCTCTCTTTAATACCTTCAAACAGCCAAGAGGAAGATGCTCACACACAAAAAATAAACTCCAGTGGCAACATTCTTATTCTGCTGTAGTCACCCAGAAAGGCTAAAGCTACAACAGGTCCAAACATGAGAGCACATGAGAGTTTCTCCAAAGACAGTTAACATTTACCTTTTTTTTAACTGTGGGGTTCAAAGCATTGCCAATCAAAAAGAAAGACAGGTCTGTGCTGCTGTATTAAACGCCACCCATCACTGTGCAGGTAATCTGCAATGAGCTGCATCCCTATATTTAGACCAATGTTTTGTGAACACAGCATAATTTGCAGAGATGTGAACTGCATCTCTGTAAATCTGTATATAGGTTTTCACACGTGCATTCCAAAACACCTGTTCTCATCTTCATTGCCTTAGAAAAATAAACCAGGTCCGTGAGGAAGTTGTTTATTACGATTGGCAATGATGGTGCGATGTTTCACTGAGATTATACAGCCATTAATTATTCCAAGGACATGAGACAGCTGATCATCTGCTCTTTAGAGTTTCAGTATTATCTGAAATCAAAACCAAACACGATTGTTGTGCAACGATAGGTTTGGTTTGGCTATGCCAAGGGCAATTATTAATTAAGTTAGTAATTTTATTCAAAATTACCAAGTCGGCACATCACCTGATTATCAGGAAATTATTGCCAAACACCTCTCATTCTCTGTTGTTTTATACCTGCCTAGTGTGGTAACATAGAACAATAGATGAAGGAATAAATTTAATAACAAAACACTTTAACTAGTCTAGTAACATTCAACTAAACTACTTAGTAAAAATACGAATTCGGAAAAGAATATGTAAAACTAATAAACTGGAAAAAATAAGAACAAAACTGAAACCAATAACAAATTAAACGATGCAGTAAAAGCACAGTTCAGTGTGAATATGTATGTTTAAGAACCAAGGTTTGTTTTGAGGAATTTGGAATGAGGCCAAATCAGCTTTAAAATCTTACAAAGAACAACAATTGCTATATGTTCAAACAACCAACAAATAAAACACAATTTCAATAAAATAATAAAATCCATCCATCCAGTTGCTATACCCGCTTCTTCCATACAGGGTCGCGGCAGAACTGATGTGATTTACAGGCAAGAGGCGAGGTATGCCCTGAACAGGTCACCAGTCCATCGCATGGCAACACACAGACACACAGAACAAACAACTATGTACACACCCATTTACCTTAGGGCAATTTAGATAGATCAGTTAACCCAACAGTCATGTTTTTGGACTGTGGAACGAAACCAGGGTACCTGAAGAGAACCAACACATGCATACGGGAGAACATGCAAAGTATATGCAGGCCGGGAGTTGAACTGAAGACCTTCTTGGTGCAAGGCAACAGTGATGCCAAGTGCGCCACCATGCAGCCCCTGTTTTAAAAATAATTCGCTGTGTTAGAAATCAATAACATTTTGGACAATTGATTGTTAATTTTTAGTTAACTAGCCATCAAAGTGACTGATTGAATAGAGTGACGGACTACCAAGAGGCGCTCACAGTTTAAACATGAAAACAAAGCAAAACACAATGAAATAAACAATAATTCAAATTGTTAACTCTAGTAGCCGTGAGTATAATTCAGTGCAACCAATTGCCTTCAGAAGTCGCCTTATTAGTAAATTAGGTAGCCCTAGCCCTACCATACCTCAGCGTAATTTAATATCTGTATAAAACCTTCTGTAAAGGCCCTGTTTTCTTACAGAACATATGTGAATTAATAGCATCATCAAGACCATGAAACACAGCAGACAGGTCAGGGATAAAGTTAGGAAGGGTGAGGTTAATAAAAACAACATCCAGGCTTTAAACATCTTACACAGTATTTTTCAGTCTCTTATCTAAAAATTAAAGGAGTTTTTCAAAACTACAAACCTACCAAGACATGGCTGTCTACCTAAACTGACAGAGTAGCAGCCAAGAGGGCCATGGTAACTCTGGAGGAGCTGCAGAGATCTGAAGACAGGAGAAAGCCACTGTTAAAGACAACCATCATAGGTTCAGCATTTATGTGGTTTAAACTTGCCAGACTGTGAAAAAAAACAAGGGGACTCAATACTTCTGGAGGGCACAGCACAATATGGTTATTCTCATCTCTTTCTTTTCATAATCTCATCTCATCTCAGTGACTTCAGAGAATGTAAAGAACATCACGCTTAGTTAATATACAGCCATATTTTATACTATGCTGATTAAATGTGTGTGAGTACCAAATGGTCTGAACGGGTCCAGGTGGGATAGTGGGAGTCGGTCATACTAAGAGTTTTTCCTTCCATCTGCTGTGTGGTCTGCACAACCGCACACATTTACACACAGATGCACAGACAGGCAAGATCGACTGTCTGATTCAAATGCCTGTCCCTTAAGCATTATATGCTATATTCTTTGGTCACACAAACACGCCACGCCGGGGGTCTGCATGGCATCTGCCGACTTGCTCCCAAAGCCAAGTCTTGGGGCCGAGGGAAGGGCCTGGGGCGAAGATAAGCTTTTCCTCTCCTGGTCACTGCTACGCCGTGGGGACAGGACAGGCCCGAAGCCTCAGCTGAGCACGACTGATAGTATCCACCGGAGTGTACGTGCATGTGCAGTTGGATGAGTGTGGGTTGTATGTGCAACAAGAAGCTTGGTTTTGGGCATTTATGTGTGTGTATGTGTATCCACAGCTGCATACGCTTTTGCACATTTGTGGAAATGGAAAAATATGATGACGAAGACAAATACTCTGTTCCCCAAAGTAATAAAAGTTGTGCAGTTTAGCAGTAAATGTAAACAGAGGTTTTTACAGAATGTTTCCTCTTGAGGTAAGCTTTTGCTTTCTGGAATCTACAAGAAAAAGTCAGACTAAAGAAGACAAAAAACTACTTTGTTGCAAATATGTCATTATTAATGTAGAAACTAAATGATATCACAATTTTGCCAAGGCATAGGGATTACTGTGCTGCATTTAGGGACATTAAATGTATACACACATGAGCGTGAAACGCCTGTCAGGCACGGGAACACTCAGCTTGTAATATGTGCAGGACATTACACTAAACACATCTGGCAATGAATAAACACGACTTCGATGAAGCTTCTCATTGTATTTTATCAGCCTTTGTGTTTTTCCTTGCCTGATTCACATTGTGAGATTCATTTTGTTGCTAACTTCAAATCAATCTGTTCTCATTCACTTGCTCCAGTTCTTTGCTAATTGAACATGAGTGAAATCTCCTCCCGTGTCAATTTGTGGAAAAGGATCCTCTTTGTTTAACAGCACTGACCTTATCATTTTTACATGTCATATTGGAATACTCATTTTTTCATCATGTTTAGAGTCACACCACCTAATAAGGCGAGGATAGCAAACTGAATTAATTTGGGGCTACTTTTAATTTTTTTGACATCTGTGCATGGCAAAATAGTCTGGGCAATGAAATATAAAAAGAGGAATGATAGTTTTTAAAATATTAAAACGTATATTTATTGAAATGTGGTAATTAAATGACATTTCACAAGAAGAATATTGGGAGGGATCTTGTGCACTGCATGATATTAAAAAGAACAGCTGTAATAACCATAAACCATCTATTAAATGTGATGTGGGTATCATTTTAACCACAGTTAATCATTGCCATGTTGATTTTAGGAAGGGAATCTAATAATTTATTGGATAGCTAGAATTAAATTCACTGCAGTGGGAATAAGAAGCAACTGTTGTGCATTTAAGATTTTGTGTCCTCAATTAAATTTACTTGAAAATTTTAAAACTCTTATAAAGCAACAAACAGCAGTGGGTCAGCTTCATTTTTATTGCAAACAGAGCTGAAGTTTTTAATTGGAGTGAATTAATACAATTACTTCAGCTTGTTTCTCATCTTTGCAAAGCAACCAGGGTGAAAAAAAACACTTTGATTGAGAAAGTTCTGTTTTCTTTAGGTTGGGAAGCAGTAAAATTTATGGGTAAAGTGGTTATATTTCAGAACCACTGGCAATACCAAGGACTATGATATGCAAAGATAAGCTTTGGGAGTCTTAATGCATCATTATTGTCTTATTATCCATTCGTTCATGTCCCTGTAGCAATTGCATTCATTACATTTTTGACAGTTTTTCTTTGACTGATAAATGGCTTGTTAAGTTTGCACAAGGGTAGGCAAGTAGCCAAAAGGAGGATTAGGAAGATTCAAGCTACATACTAGTTTTTTTTTTTTTTTTTTTGAAGCAAATGATTAATGATTTACCTCTTTTGTTTGTCTCTTACACCTTTTTGTTTTCCAGTTTTGTTCCTAGTAACTGTTTGGTTAGGATTTGGAATCAAAACGACATCCTTTTACAATGTTATTTCAACATTTTTCAAAACAATTCCCCAGGCAACACAAAAATAAGTAGTTAATGTGTCATAGGTCATAGAGATGCTACAGGTGTTGACCTCCTTTGTGTCTTTCAAATTTGGCTTGTCGGAAGAAAGTTGAGAAAAACACAGAATGAAACCTGTATTAGCATCACACATCATTCTTATTAAGGGAATGCTGTTTGAAAAATACGTTTGGCATGCTACTTGCAGCATGTCTGTTAAGCAACCGGCTGGTTATCTGTGCAGATATCCAGTCTAATTGACCAGCAAATATTATCTTGTTATGCTCGTGTTAAAACGCAAAGCAGTAGGCATAAATCCAACGATAAGAATATGCAAGAAAGGGGATTTGAGTTACTTTAAATGTGGCATCATTGTTGGTGTTAAATTGGCTTGAGTACTTCAGAAAATTCTTATATACTGGTAAGTTCATCTCAACCATATCTTGGATTTCCAGAGAATGTTCAGAAATAAAGCCAAATATATTTGCTACACTCTGGGCCACTGAGTATTGTTTAAACCTCAAAGTCTACTTCAGTATTGCTACTGACCATGTCCATGCTTTTATGACCACAGTTTAAACGTTATAACAGTTATGACTCACGCAGTTTTGAAGGCAAATGAGGATCCAATTTGGTACTGACAAGGTTTAACTATTCGGAGAGTGTATTATTTAAGCAGTAGTAATAATTGTTGGACGTTTAGCAGAAAGAACTGGCCTTTTTTTCAGATAGTTGCGGCTGAGGATTGTAGACAATAATTATATTGTAAACTGTTTGATATCAGTATATCACTGAATATAGTTTAAAGCTGTAGAATTTTTTTAACTTGTCAATAAGCACAAGGACCATGTTTGGTTCCTTGATTGGGAAGCTTGGCCTACTGAAAGAAAAATAGACAGCGTGTATTATACATTGTTGTACGTGTAGCCTTTGGAGTTTAAGTCAGCACATGCTTTGACAAAGGGAGCAAGGGCGAAATATACATAAAGACAAATATCCAGAGATTCAGGTCAGCTGTGTGGCCTCAGCTGGAGTGGAAGGCTTACACCTGTCATCGCTTGGGGCCTCTCCCTCTCTTTTTCTGTCCAGCTGGACATGCAGAGCCTCTCAACCCCTCCACCCACCCAGCCTCCACCTCCCAGATCCAGGCCAGTTCAGCCCAGTCATGCGTGGCCATCTCTGGGAATTTATTCCGGATGCTTTCTGTTCCTTACATACACTCTTCTCTCCTGAACAGTTATTTCCCAGTCAGTCTCTACCTTCCATGACTTACTACTTGACTATCTGTCCCATAACTCATCTCTATTTGATCACATACATGTCAAAACCTTACACTTTCTATCTTTTTCATAGATTCTGAGTTATAAAGGAAAGCACAATCCTGGACGAAAGAAAATTCAAAAACAGACAGAACATTTTGGCAACAATTATCACTCTTCTAGAGTCTGATTCAAATAAACCACATGCTTTTGGAATTTACTTATATTACACATGGCACTGAATTCCAAAAGATTTAAACTAATAGACTATCCAATATAGATATATCCAATAAGTCACAGGCAAATTTACCTGTCCTTCTTGTACTTACTACAACAGAAAAGATTACAGCACAGGCACCCAAAGTTTCCCTTTCATTGTTGAGTTTCAGCAGGAACCACTAAGGAGCAGAACACATTCCACCAACTCTATTCTCCTGCTGTGCATCCAGTGCTTCCTCCCAACACAGTCAGCAGAGGCGGCAGCTGGAAACACTAAAATCTTACTACAAGCATCCGATATTGTGTCTGTAGCCTGTTTTTTCCCAAAGTGTGCCAGCACTGTAAAAATACAAAACACTATTTCTGCAGTGTTGACTACAGTATAAAGTGTCAGTCGAGTACAAGCAAAAAACTGTGTTTTAACTTTGTATATGTATAGGTGTCTGTGCTATATTTGCACAGAAACTGTCATTATCACAAAACAGTGATAATGATAATCTGAATAGCCGAGCTCAATCTTTCAATCTTTCAACAAATTTTATTGTATGTCTCTAAGGTTGGCTAAATGACTGGCTATATCATCCCTAAACCATGTCAGAAAATGTGTCACAGTCTGACAAAACCAAACTTGAACGTTTGGTCATGATTTCAAAAGGTAAGTTTGGCACAAAAACAACACAGCCTATGAACAAAGAAAACTGTACCCACAGTAAAACAGTGGTGACAGAACCATGCGCTGGGAAGACGTTTCTTCAGATGGAACTAGATTTTTGTTGTCTAGATAGGTGAAACCATGAACAGTTCTAATTACCACTCAATTTCTGACCCCAAACAGTTAGTGTCTGCTGAGGGTCAGAGGTCATGATTAACTGAGGTCATCTTAATCCCTCAGTTGAAGATGATGAGGGATTCTATCTTTCAAAATGGTTTCACCTGAGGAGATTGAAGTTTTGGAATGGTCCAGCAAGAGTCTACAATTAAAAATGGGAAGAACATTTGCAAGGCAGCGAGGGAAAAGTCAAGATATGCAATGCTGACATTGTCTTATCAAAGAATTCTGAGTGCTGTAATTGACTTAAAAGGTGCTTCAGCAAAGTGTTAATTCAAGGGTGTGCACACCTATTCTATCAGATTACTGCAGCTATTTTTGATGTTCTTCCCATTAACATATGTTTTTTTTTGTTGAATTGAACAGGACGAATATCATGTTAAAAGTAGAAAAAATGGGAATGATTTTTTATCATGTCATTGCTTTTACTTTGCAAAAATCTGGCACTTTAACAGGGGTGTGCAGAATTTTTGTATCAAATATAATTGTCCTGTCAACAGATTGTCTAAACTAAGCTGTTGATCTCCACAGCTCCCAGTTACCACGGGCCTCTTGGCTGCTTCCATGTCATGGAAAGGTTGCAGTTGTGACATGTTCTTTCCCGGGGTTACTACACATTTTTCATTTAATATGGTTACACTTTTCCAGACAAAACTTTTCAAAGTTGTCTTTGCTGAACATTCCATAAAAAAATTTAAAAAATGAAATACTTAAATTCACTTTCAGTGATCCCAGTGTGCAGGCTTTTCATATGACACCTGTGAAAAAAAGGAGAAAGGAAGGATTTAAGGATGCATTGAAGGGAAGTGACAAGGAAAGACTTAAGGAATAAAGAGGGCAGCATACAAAAAAGAAAGAAAGAGATTAATGATATAAAGAAGGAAGGACATGAGGAAACATGAAAGGTAGAACACAAGGTGAAAAAAGAATGAAATAAGGAAAGACACAAGGAAAAAAGAAAGAAGTTAAGATAAAAGGTAGGATGGAGGAAGGAAAGAGGGTAGGATAAAAATACACAAGAAGGAAAAGAAGGAAAGATGTAAGGGCACAAGTAGGAAAGGATGGAAAGACTGAAAAAGGGACGAAGGTCAGACGTATGGAATGAAAGAAGGATACAAGGTAGAAAGAAAGAAAGGACATGAGAATGAAGGAAGGAAGAAAGGAAGAATACATTTAAGAAAATATATTTTAATATTTTATATATATTTTATATGTTTTATTATACACATCCTGAAATGGGCTGCACGGTGGCACAGTTGATAGCACTGTTGCCTTGCAGCAAGAAGGTCCTGGGTTTGACTCCTGGCCAGGGGTCTTTCTGCATGGAGTTTGCATTTTCTCCCCGTGCATGCGTGGGTTTTCACCAGGTACTCTGGCTTCCTCCCACAATCCAAAGACATGCCTGTTAGGTTAATTGGTCTCTCTAAATTGCCCTTAGGTGTGTGAATGAGCGTGTCCATGGTTGTTTGTGTGTTGCCCAGTGATGGACTGGTGACCTGTCCAGTGTGTATCCGGGCTCCCGCCCATAGACCACTGGAGATAGGCAGCAGCTCCCCTGCGACCCACTATGGAAGAAGTGGTATAGTAAATGACTGACTGACATCCAGACCTGAAATTACATGCTACTGAAAATAAATTCCAGATGTTTCAGACTGCATAACAAATCTTTTTTAGATGATTGATTAAACAGCATTTAACACTTCAGTTATTGTTTTATAACCTAACCCTGCTTTGAACTGCTCCACAACCTTCTCCCTGACCTGTCTTCTGTGTTCTTAAGTATGCATGATCCTGTTTGTTCACTAATGATCTCTAACACATTCCCCGGCTTTTACTGAATATTGACTAGTTAAGTAACTTTTCTAAGCAGTTCATGGCAGCATTCTCTGCTTAGAGGAATCAGAATAAAGGAGGCTGAATACAAAGCATGACACACTTTTCAGATTTTTATTTGTATATATATAAACGAATACCATGTAACATTTTGCTTTGACTATACAGTTATGTGCAACTTCGTTTTGATCTGTCACATACAATCCCAGTAAAATATATTGAAGTTTGTGTGTAGCATGACAAAAAAAAAAACACTGACCGGATCCAATATTAAATATTTTACATCCAATAGGAGCACAATATCATTCTAATAGCGTTTATGAACAAATGAACACACTAAAACTGATACTTTCCCTCAGTTTAGGATTCAGTGAAGAGAAGCTCTGTAAGCAGCACTGACTATCCTCTGCCAAATCTTGTTGGTTATATCTGTGACGAATGGAAAAGACAGCTTTCATTCTGCCCCAATTTCGTCTCCCTGTAAAAGAACGCCAGCTGAATTTATGCCTCAGTTAAGCATTTTATGTTGTGAAAGCCACAGAAAAACAGGGTCGCAGTAGGTTTTTCTAGGTTTCACTTTTCCCACTGTTATCAGGCAAAAATGATCAACTTTTCAGGCTAGGAATATTTAGCCATTATAGGTTTTATGTCATTTTTGAGAAGCATGAAGATAAAGAAGCATCAAATATATATACATCTATTATAATTTAGATTACTGCAGCTGAATTTAATTTCATCTGGTTTACATTTATTTCTAAGTCATTCATGAATCTAAAAGATTCCTAAAAAGGTATAAAAGAACATAAATACACAGCAATGCTAACATTTACTGATCTCTCTTCCTCTGTGCAGTTTCCTTTTTATAAATACAGTTTGCAGTTTTCCCCCACCTAATGTAGAGAGTCTAAGATGATATGGTATCCATAGATAAAAATAATGGATTTGGTCAGGAGGGAAATCAGTCATATCTCCATGTGTAACATGCTGAAGTCTGAAACTCTGGGCATAGCTGGATGCTGTATAGCTTGCTCTGTGCTTGAATTGATTATCACATAAGTGGTTTGCCGATGACAAGAACTGGCATTAAAAATAAAACACCACCCAGCTGCTGTCAGTCTCGCGTAAACTAAAACATTGATGTATTTTTTTTCTCTCTGCTGGATACCTGACAAGTATCTCTGGTAGCTCAGATCTGGAACAAACTAGGAAAAACTCAGATATTTAACCCTGCTAAATCTCAATTTTGTCCTGCAGCAAGATGAAGCTGAGAGTTGAATAACAGTGGGCTTATTCTCCCGCTGCACTCACACCACATCCTACCCAACATGCCAGCTGCTGAAATATTTAGCTGTTTGTACCTGTGAGGCATGCAGACTCTGTTAAGGGCTGCCCTGGTATAATCTATAATTAAATATAATGCAACATGAAAGTGCATAAGTCATGAGTTTAGGGTTTGGACAAGACAACAAGACTTCCTCCAATTTATCCCTTTTGTGTAATTTTATCTGCAGCTGTTTTAATCTTTTGAAAATCCATTTTTTGCTTTCTGCAAACAGTAATGGCAATGCACTCTTTTGCCTGGGTTCACTATGTTTGCCACTAGCAATTGAGATCAGGCGGGCAATAAGGTCGTGTCATGTTTGATTATATGGCTACTGTCTGACACACAGCTTTACCCCCAATAGTACTGCCGGTTTTAACAGTATGTTTGTTTTGATTCCCCTTGCAGCTCAATCACAGAGCCTTTCATAGCTTGCACTCAAACAGTCCTGCTGTGCAATTAGAAATTTGAGCATAACAAAACCATTTATGGTCTCTCAAAATTGGCCATTTGGGATACATAAACCTCTGCAAGCGTCTATTGTTCTCAGCAAGTGCCCAATTCTCTCTTAATGTTGACACAAACTGTTTTTAATTGCCTACAACGGGGTGCAAATTGAAATGCCCCACAAGAAAATAGCAAACATCTGAAATTTTGCTTTGAATTTTTTTTTCTAGAAAACATACTATTTGTATTAAACAATCATAGACAATAAAAATATGAAATTCTCAGAGATGGTTGAAGGTCTAAAGTATGCACACATATACACACACGATGCAAAAGGATCTCCGCATCTGTCCAAATGTGAGCAGCAATATCTTCACCTTGCAGGCGGCTGTGGGGAGGAAAGGCTTAGCGGCTTGCTCACTTTCTTCCTTCACTGGCTGTGAAGTGGAGTCTGAGGTGTCAGGAGTTTTTTTTTATATTTTCCTCCCTCCCCATTTCTCTACTCTTTCTCTCATTTTATTTTTTCCACAGCAAGTATGTCTCTATAGTGGCTGAGTCTGAGCTTTAAAGGGAACGCTGCAAGGGTGTGATAAGAAGCTAAAAGCTAGATATATACATCCCAGAGTGAGCTGCAGAAACACACCCAGTGAGACGGTAAACAGATCACACGCAGTATGTTTCTTGGATTTACACGCAGCATATGATATGGAGGTGCTAGCACGAGGTGAACGTAAAAAGTTCTTTGCACCTAAAATGTATTGTGGAACAGCTAGAAAGAATATTTGCGTCCCCTTCTTTCATACAGGTAGATTAAATTGACCCTTTTATTGTTATGACCAAAAAAGGAGATAGACTTAATATTCAACAACAGTTCGTATAAATACAGCAAATGCATATCCCCTTTAGCCTCTATTCTGGGAGTTTTTGGAAAAATGCCTCCCCCCCGTTCAAGCTTTTAGTTCATCCCCTTTTATAAAGACCAAGCAATTACTCTGGTTTGCTGACACCCTGAATACCAATGCAACAATGCCTCTTCTTTCTCCACAGGACACCCCCAACAACATTACTAGCACCATGAATACACACACACATACACACACTGATTTCACTGCCACTCTCCCCACCCAAAATCCCCTTCACTCCGCCCTGCTCCCCTCCTAAAATACAAGTTGCATCTGGTTGCTATGACTACAACAAGAGTTCATAAATCCAACCACAGAGGGACTCTTCATTTCTTAAAAATTATCAGCAGGATTTTTTTGGGGAGGAGGGCAGAAAGCGTAGGGGGGTGGGGTGGGGTTGGGGGTAGTTGGGGCTGTGGCACACAGGGAGAAGGATTTGGATAAAGACGGTTGTGGCGATAGAGCACATGGAGGAAGCCCATCCTGTCCCTCCACCACGTGTCCTGCTGAAGCAGATGGTGCTTGTGGCTCTGCCATGCCACTGCGGTCGCCTTGTGAGCACTGCTGCCATAAGGAGGCGGGTTAGTGGGAGATTTGGGGTGACAGTTTTTGGCAGGGGCTACAAAGTGAAGATGTAGGGAAGGGAGAAAGCGCTTGGTGCCTTGGGCTGACACCAAGGTAAGCTGCTGTTGTGTTTCTGTCTCTCTGATTTAGTGCCCAAGTGGTGAAAGAAAAGGGAAGGCCAGGGGTAGCTTTAGGTTTAGGGTTTAAGCATGTCAGGCCACATCATGGTACATTTTGGTTTATTATGTAAATGCCCTCACTGGTTCTTCCATTTACAAATCAAAGTCATTTTGCTACATTATGAAGAAAGTAATACAAATAGGGCACCAAAAAGAATACAGTTTAAATGCCAGTGCAAATAAAGAGTCACTGGATTCAGGTTGCTTTGCAAAACAAACAATCTAATGGTGAAAATGAAAGAAAAAACAAATGATTTACTTTATGCCAGACTTAAATCATGTTAAGACATGTACAAAGCCATAAAATCAGTTCCCTCACAATGAAAAATTTGCAGCAGTTGCTTCACTTAACTTTGGAGATTCTATTTTACATCCCTTACTACCCTCCTTAATGTGTGTGGTGGCAAAGTCAATTTGTGCCTGTGTCCAGCCTTGTTTGTTTTTTTGTAGTTCTTTTAAACTTTTGAATTATTGCTGAGTGTAGATATGGAGAACTTTAGGTGAGAAGCAATTTGGTTGTAGCCATATCTGGATTTAATTAATGCACATCAACACACTCAGCAAGCCTTACTTGACTTTACCATTTTGAAGAGAGGCTAAGAGAAACAGGCCTCTGTGACATGTTGTATTTATATATATTTTTAATTAGAAAGTAATGGATTTTTTTCTCCAATGAATAAATATACTTAAATTAGGTGTGATCTTTTTCTAAAAACCTTTAATGTGACATGTGCTATTGCAAAAAAATAAAAAGTTTTTTAAGGATTATTTTTAAACATTTTTACCAAGAAAACCAATTCATATGGAAAGTACTGCAAAGCTGTATATTTTCTTCTACATGTCTTGTAGTTGTACAGGTATTTTAATTTAATTCCTGAGCAGAACTATAGTCAGTGCACCTTAGCATTAAAACATAAATTTATCATAAACAAAAAGGCTGTTTTCAGGTTTACTTAATAAGCTTAATTTATAACTGATATGGAAAACAGAGTGATATCTACCTGCTGTGAGCATTCGAAAAAATAATCTTTTGGAGATCCATGGGCAAAAGAACATGGAGGATGATACTTCTAAAAACCAATTTTAAAGGAGATTACTCTAAAACATGTGCCACAACCAATCTGGAACAGTTGTATGGGCAAAGCAACCCAAAGTGAGAACATATACTGGACATCAGTGTGGTTGCATGTCAAAAAAAATAATTTCCTTTAGAAGTACAAAACTGTAAATACAGTAAAACAGTGGCAATTATATCATCGTAAGGCTACTTAGTTGCATCATTGGAGGTACTAAATGTATCAAAACAAACAAAGCACAAGAATAAAGAGCAGGATTGTTTGCTGTATATCTTGAATCCTAATGCAATACTAATACCCAAAGCACTCAACAGCAAATAGCCCAACGCATGGCTGAAAATAAATGAAATAAACTGTTATGAACTTCAAAGTAGTGGGCCTAAAATCCGTAAATGGTGGTATTTTGCTTTCAGGCTAGCTAGGAACATTGTGTACAAGCCTGATCACAGTGAGATGAAGTGGAAGAGTTTTGAGGTGGGGGCACATCGAGGTGAGATGGTGCTCTGGATTGGACAGGGGATGAGAGGTGGTTGAAGAAGGTCATCTGCCTGAATACTCCTGCACACATCCTGACATGCTCTATCTGCAAATAGTTATGTGCACATTAGCCTTCCTGCAGTCTATGCCTTGACCACAAATGCTAACGGTGTAATCACTAGAAAAACATGAAACACACAACTGCTTCCTTTAATCCACTGTGCTCACACATGCACACACACACACACACACACACACACACACACACAACATACACACACATGCATCCTAGTATGCTCATTACACTGTATGCACCGTTGCACTCTTACACACACAGAATTCCAAACACAGAAATACACAGACACATCAACCTTCTCAGTCCATGGCATGGAAGAATGAAGCCAGTGTGTGTGAGGCCGCCATACCAGACAAGGGCAGGGCACAGGGTTTTTCAGGGGCATGCATGTGCGTGTGAAAGAGTGTGAAAGAGTGTGTGTCGGGGACGCAGCAGGCTTTGGAAATGTGGGTTGGTTTTGGGAGGGGCCTTGGCCAATACATTTGAAATGCATTTAAGTAAATAGACAGGGACACAAATAGAATCCGAGACGTTCTGGGAGTCGAAATGTGACAGACTGGTAGATCTGTGGGCGCATTTGATGTACAAAGCCCTTGAAGGATGTGAAAGTTGATCTTTACAAGCTAGTTTGGGAACAAATGATTAAAACTATAAATGTTTCTGCGCTAAATTTAGAAGTTTCTCTAAAAAGAGAACACAAAGGATTTGAACAAAAAAAATAAGAAATGCAGCACAAATGTTTCTGTCTGCACACCTCTTTGTTGGCTGCATTTTTTACTAAACTACTTAGCAAAGGTAGTTTTACTAAATACATGGTAGTCTACAAAAAAAGCAAGGATATACATCTGCATAGGATTTCTGGGTTTAGCTAACAGTTTTTTTAGAAAACCAAACTAGAATGAAAATACAAAGAGAGAACATATTCTAAGATCTGACAAATGGTACCTGAGTGTATAATGAATTCTGCTGCTTTCAGTCATCTTCAGAAGCAGCTCTTCATAACTGCCAAAGATCTATTGCAAAATTTTAAGTGACTTAATGTGTGGTATATGTTAATATTTTGGTCAAGAACACTTCAGCATAATATTCTGCTGTATTTCTCTCGGATGTCAAACATAATGTTTCTGTAATGGTGTCTTCTCAATAAACTCTCCTTAATCCTAGTACCCACTGCCCCATTCAGCCATTTTTTTCCTTTATTACTAAGTAGAGTATTACATTTAACTGATTTCTCTCATCATTGAGCATGCTAATATAATTTTACATAGCATAAAAATGAATGATGAACATTTGATGCATTTTTTGACATTAGTATAATCTACCATTGAGTTATGAATAATAGGAGCAAAAGAGGCAATGCACTACTATTAGTGGATTAGAAAGAAAAGAACATCTAAGGTCACATCTGACAGTAGAAAAAAAAGAAATGCAACCATTTCTGCAAAACCCCCGCCCCCACATACCTACAAATAGTCTTACTGAACTTGCACAGCGAGGGTTTTTAATGTCGTGAAAAACTTCAAAGTCCAGAAGACCCATATAGTTGGTTCCAGTTCAAGAAATAAAACCACCAAAACTACAGGTGTTCTCTACTCAGCAGCCAAGTTGTACAACACTTGTGAGACATTGCTGGGTACTTCTCTCATTCAAGCTGAGATTGCTGCATTTATGCCTACGTTTATTTACTACTGTGTTATTTTGAATAGAATGAAGATGCACAAAGTTGTTGGGATTTGATTAATCACCACAAGGGGAGAGGAAGGGAATACCAGATGAATTATTCAAACATAAAATTTCCAAATTTAATCCCTGGTGATTATTTTATCTCTATTTTGAAGCATATTATTTAAAATGATTGTTCACCAAAGGACATACATTGATGTACACAAGACTGTAATTACATCTTGTGGAAATTTATATTGTGCTTTAGAAAATGTATTTCATGTTACATAAATGTTGCAGATAGATTTAGCTTATATTTCAGATAGATATTTGTTTTTTTTGAGAAACAGTGTCAGATGAATTAAAGCAGCAGCTTCTAGTCATCAACTCCGCTGTCATTAGGCCACATTGTTTCACTCATTGCACTTTTAGTTCTTTTCACTCATCTTTTTCTTTTCAGAGCAGCAGATGTGAATGAGTCTGCGTATGTGCAAGCAAGTTTTGCGGTTCCGAATGTGAATGTGTGTGTGCGCATGAGTGTGTGTTTTAGAAAGAGTGTGAGGGAAGTTAGCCAACGAGTCTTTTCTTTTGAAACCCAGAGGGCCTGTGACTGACTCCAGTCCCCAACATGGTCGCCGTAAATCAGAGGGAGAAAGAGCTCAGTTAATTGCACAGGCGTTTATGAAGGAGAGAGCCTTGATTTACTCAAAAGCTTTACATCTCCCCTGCGGATGTGGAGTGATGAAAGGAGTGGAGTCAGAGAGAAGGGGAAGGGGGGTTATTGCAGAGAGGACAAGGATAGAACATGTGGGGTGTGAACAAAGTTCACTCACAGCACATTAGATTGGATGATTGGTAAACCAGATTATGAGAAGATATGCATCTCTTGCCTTGGGAGTAATTACTGAAAAGTTAGGATAAAGGAACTTTCTCTTTATAGAGGCAAAACTTAATAAAGTCAATGTTCAGATGCTTTTCTTTATTCATAATTTCAAGGGAGTCTTTAGAACTGGACTGAAAGAAGCTTGAACTGTTTGGACACTCCTAGTATGATGAATAAATAAGAAAATATAGTGCATGGCATGTATTCATAACCCTTGAATGTGTTCACATTTTGTCATGTGAAAACCAAAACCAAAACAAATTTAAATGCATTTCAATTAGATTTTGTATGATATACCAACTTAAAGCAGTGCATAAATGTGCTGTATATTAGTATTCACCCCATTACTCTACTTTCCCCGAAAAACAAATGTCAAAATGCAAGTAATTAGAACCCCACCTGTGTGTTATTTCATTTCAATATGAAAACAGCTGTTCTGCAAAGACCACAGTGGTTTGTTAGGAAACATTAGTGAACAAACAGCATCATGAAAAATAAGGAACATACAAAGACAGGTCTAGGATAAACCTGAGGGGATGTTTAAAGCTAGGTTAGATTATAAAACAACATGCAAAGCTTGAACTACTCTTTAATCCTTAATCTGAAATTGTAGAGTATCACACAAATCTAATAATATCAAGACATGGCGTGCACGTAAACTGACAAACCGAGCAAGGAGAACATTAATCAAAAAAACACGCTAAGAGGCCCGTGGAGGGGCTGCAGAGATCCACAGCTCAGGTGGGAGCATCTGTTCACAAAATACCTATTGGTGGTGCACTCCACAAATCTATGCTCTATGGAATGATAAACGAAGAACGGTATTTTTTGAAAGAAAGTCATTAAGAAGTCTTATTTGCACTTTTCTATAAGCCATCTAGATGACATAGCAAACATGTGGGTAAAGTCACTCTGGTCAGATGAAACCAAAACTTGACCTTTTGGCCTTTATGCAAAACTATATATGTGGGGGAAAACTAATATTGCATATGAGCATCATTGTGCGGGGATGCTTTTCTTTAATAGGGACAAGGAAAGTATTCAGAGTTGGTGTGAAGATGGAAGGAGCTAAATTCAGAGCAATCCTTGAAGAACCTTGTTAGAGGCCTCGAAGAGACTTGAGACTGGAACAAGGGTTTACCTTCCAGCAATATAATGACCATAAACATACATCCAAAGCTAGAATGGAATAGTTTACATAGAAGCATAATTTTGTGTTAATAGTCCAATCATAAATCCAGTTATAATCTGTGACATGAGTTGTAAATTGATGTTCACATGCCCTTGCTATCTAGTCTGACTGAGTCTGAGCGTGGCTTCTTCTCAGATCATGAATGGACCAAAATTTCAGTCTGTGGATGTGCAAAGTTGGTGGAGACATAACCCAAAAGGAAGTTGACTCAACAAACTATATTCTTAGAGGGCCTACATACAAATACACACCATGGGATTTCTTAGACTTTTATTAGTAAAAGTTTTTGTAACCCATGTATCAGTTTCCTTCCACATTACACATATGTTACAATATGTTTTTCTATCACATAAAATCCCAGTGAAATACATGGTAGTCGTTACCTAGCAAATGTAAAAAACGGAAGTGTTATTAACATTGTTGCATGGTAATGCAAAACAGATTACATGCAACTATTGTTTGTGATGTAGGCTAATGTTCCACATATGCCTGTTTTTCACTATATGCAGTGTTTGTAGATATGATGGAGTTGGAAAACATCACTTGCTGCAGACTGTATCATCTTGATTCCTGGTGCAGTGTGGCCTTTTTGAATATTATTTTATGTAAACCTAAAATTAATACTGAAACCAAAAAGTATGTTTTTTTACGGAAATACCAATAATCAAAGAACTGTTATATGTGATTGCTTCAGTCATGAGCTTTGAATACAAATAGAAACATCTCCAAAAAGCAACAATAAAAGGTAGACGTGTCACCAGAGGTTATTTTTAGTGTCAAATGGTTTGGAGTGGATGCATGTCTACATAGCTGAGTCTTCCATCCATCCTTCCATCCATAAAACCTTTGTGTGCATATTCAGTTACACACACTATACACTCATCGTTACTAATTAGTAGTGATAAACTTTGGATAAGGACTCGTTGCGATCCTGCCCTCAACAAAAAAGCCACAGTGAAGAGGTTTGATGGGTTCCCATGCTCGCTGAACATCTGTCTTTTCCTCTATAAGCCAGATTATATGCAGCACTCAACCCCACTTCTCCCCTTTCCGCCAAATTTAGCAGCACAAGCTAGTGTCTCTAACTCTCTAACTTCTTTCCTGTGTGATGATGCTATCAGGGTTTCAGATGCTTTTTCGGCAGCTGTGCGCTCCACGCAGTTCTCTTTTACACACACACACACGCATACACACAGTAAAGAAGGAGGTGGAAGCGGTAAAAAACCGTTGAGGCCGTGGTTTTGAAGGTAGGCCTATGTGGTTGATGATGGGAAACGTTCGTTACAGTAGTATAGAAGACCTGAAGCCACGACATAGGCAGGCACAATATAGGAGAGACAAAATGCATTAGAGATACAATGAAAGATGAAGGAACATGACTAGAAATATAAAAGGGAAAGCTGTAAGTTCACCACATATTTCATTTTGTGGTTTTGGATCAGAAACAAAGCATCATATTCTTTTCCTTCAAATTTCAGCATCTCAAAAATTCAAATCATTGGGAAAACAATTATGTTATAAAGGAAACTGTGCCATAATTTAACCTAATTCAGGTTGACAACCAACCACAACAAGCTAAGAAAACTTAGAAAGGTTTAATAAGGGAGTAGGAAATAATACAAAAACAAACCAGTAAAATATAGGAACTCAGCTGATTGCCAGGAAACACAGTCTGTTGAAACAAAGAGGAAGGGTATATTGATAAACCAAAGAAATGAGTATCTTTACTTACTTTGGTTTTAAAACAATTTAGTCTCAGAGGTTTACTGTCGAGACCTCAAGTTTATAGATCATCAGAGGGGATCAAGCATGTGAACACTGACAAAAAGAGAAGACAGGAATGTAATGGCTGAATTGTCACCATTGGCCTTCAGAAGACCAATAGTGACTTTTAAAGTGATGCATTTCAGGCAACTAGTTTTTAGCAGGAGACCACCAGAGGATTTGTCTCATGTGAGTTCATAGAGGGAGGGTAAAAAGAGAAAATCAGGAACATGACAAACAACTTGGGCTAGACACAAAGCTGCTGTCGCACAGTCAGCAGGCAATAATTAAAAATACTAGGAGAACTGGAAAACCATAAGTGTAATTGCATTAACAAAAGATGGACAACCTGGCAAAGAATAGAATTTCATATGAAGTGGTCTTCTTATATGGAGATGGCAGCACTGGAGCTTGGCTCCATCCCGAATGAGGCTCAGGAGGGTAAGCACGATGAACCATAATGGAAGGGAAGGAAATAAGACAGACATAAACAACAACAAAAACTAAAATAAGCACCCCAGTATAATGGCCTAACTGTTATTCATTCAATGCCTGGTCTGCCAGTTTGGATGCAGATTTTTGACCTGCTTTGCAGTAACCTCCCTTTTTTTGTTACTTCATCTTCCCACATATAGATTATCTATTTCAATAGCTTAATCAGCCCTAAACAATTATTTTACTGACCATTTCATTTACAGACTTTATGGTTAGCTTGAACTTCCATCTTACAATACTCAAATGTTTCTTGTTGTATTTTATATTTAATTTGGCTTTCTACTTACCAATATCTGTTGATTTCTTGAATAGATATGTTGCATTTTTGAATTAAGATGCAGGATCTATATTGTTGCTTTCAAAGTCCTTGTTCTTGATTCTTGCCTGGTCCTTATGACCAAACACGTGCTCCTATTTATACAATTTATTGCTTAGCTAAACAACCACATACCTCTCTGAGATCCACACTTTTCATTATAGCTTCTAAGGGCTTGATAATGTGCTGTTGCATTGTACACACTGGGAAAAATAACGAATCTCTCCCCACTGTATTTTTGTAAAACAAGCTTCGCTGTTACTTTTTTGCTGCTGCTCATGGTCTGCATATTCAGTTTGGTGCCACCCTCTGACTGGGAGTGTTATTGTCCTTCCTGGCAAGTACAGCCAAACTCTGTGATAAAAAACTAGGCTGCACACAGACCTCTGGAGAGACCCCTAGCTGACCCTAGAGGCTGGACATTCACATTGTGAATTGTGCTTTGTGGTCGAGCGCACTTGGTGGAATAAATTAAGCCTGATCGAATGTTTTGGTCAAAAACTCGGATAAGAACCATAGGAAGTGACCACATAAACTACAATACCTTAAAAAGGCAAATAATTGGATATTTTCATTATCAAAAATATGTGTGCCATTTTCTAAAAGATTGGTGGTTTAAATTATGTATAATCGAGACGCAGAGGCACTGCTGCCCTCCAAGGTCAAACTCATTTTTGGATGACTGGGACATAGTAGAAAGGTTCACAAATTTAAAAAAAAATTATTAATTTGTTTTTATTTCATATATTGGATGCTGTGTCTTTCAAGCTAAAAAAAAATTCTCAGCACACGTTCATATGCTATTAAATGGTAAACGGACTGAACTTATATAGCGCTTTTCCAGTCATATAGACCACTCAAAGCGCTTTACACTAGAGCCACATTCACCCAATCAACGCTCACACATTCATACACCGATACGCAGATCGGTTGGCAACTTGAGGTTAAGTGCCTTACCAAGAGCACATCGACATACAGCAGGAGGAAGCTGGAGTCGAACCCACAACCTTCTGATTGCAAGACAACTACTCTTCCTACTGAGCCATGACCCAACCAAAGCACAATATAACTCATGACTTTGAAGTAAACTTTAAGCAAACATTTTGTTTAATATTCAGTTAATATACCACATACTTTTTCTAATGTTACATATATTTGTTTTTATAATTTTCAGTTTAAACGGAATTGTCCCTTTTTTTTTTTACAAACCATGCTTCTTTGTGAGAACAAAACTCCAGAAAATGTTTTATACCGCGCTCTGACCTCAATAGATAATTCTGCAATCCTTCCTCCGCCGCTAAGAGCTCAGTGTTTTCAGGTACTTGAATCCCTTTAGTTTTACTCCAGAGGGGATTTAAAAGACATGAATATGGATATGATGATGAACTCAATGATGACGGTAGTTCGGTCTCTTTTCAGATAAGCACTAATCGCATTTGAAGACTGTAACCGTAGAGCTAGGTGTAAACTTGGCCAGCAGCTTAAACTGGATGGGGGGATGCTGTATGAGTAAATGTGCTATTTTGTATATGTGTTTAAGTGTGCATGTTGAGGTGAATGAATTATTTACCCTAAAAGGGAGCAGATCTTAATGGCAGTGGGTGGGGTGGCGGATGTTATCGGAGCAGAGATAATCCCAAACTAGGGATTGATCTCTTGACTTCTTCCTCATCATTTCTCTCCTCCTCCCATCTCTTCCTTCTTTTCATCTTTCTTCTTGCTCCCATCCTCCAATCATCTGTGTTTTTCTTCTTTTCGACATTTTTTTTCAACTTCTATTGCTCTGTGCAAACGAGGTAGCTGAATGAGGGGTTATAATTAGCCCAGATAGTCTTATTCATATTCAAATTATAAATCTAATCTCACCAAGGATTTCATACAAGGAATAAGGATTGGATTGCTCATTTCCATCAGAAGATTTGATAGGTCACATTCCCAACTACAGAGTAAACCAAATCTATTTTAGTGTTTAAATTCACCACTGTCCTTGTACATATGACAACCCAGACCATTTGCATAAACACCACCCCATGGATGGCACCTAAAAAATAGGTTCCAAAACCAATAAAATAACAGAGACTTGCAACCCAAGGTATCGTAGGTGGACATTTTCAAACACTGCTAATAATTCAAGTTAAATAATAAGAGCACAAACAGCCATAACTGTCATTTTACCAGTAGTCATTAACGTTTATTTGCTTTCTTGAAAATATCTTAAGACCCACTACATCGTTGTCCATGACCCACAGTGAATACATGGCTCCAACTAATGGAACCACTCTTTACATGGTTTTCAGTTTTTTTAAGTTAAAATCTGAATAGTGTGGTCTCCATACATATTCAGCCCCCCTCAGTCAGTACTTACAGCTGCACATCTTTTGGGATATGACTCAAATAGCTTTGCACATCTATAGACTGACATATATGCAAATCTCTCTTAGAGCTACAGTATTTAGCATAACAGCTCAAGCTCAGTCAGATTGAATGGTGAGAATATGGGGACAGTAATTTTCAAGTCTTGTCATTTAATTCAAACATATGGATGTTTAAACTTAAACAATGTAATTAAACTCTGGCTGTTTTTAGTTCATCTTTTTGCTGGAAGGTGAACTTCTGCCCCAGTTTCTTTTGACACTTGTAACAGTACATTTTCCCCATTAACTCTTACTAGCTTCCCCATCCCAGCTGAAGACAAATCTCCTCAGTATATTGCTGCCACCACCATGTTGACAATAATGTGTTCAGGGTTATGTGCAGATTTTGTATTCTACCTCACGGTGTTTTGCTTACTGTGTCCTCTACATGGTTTGTGGCAAACTGCAAATGGCTATCTTTCAATGGCAGCTTTTTTCTTTCCACTCTTCCATAAAGCCCATATTTAGATTGCATGACTAGTAGTTGTCCTATCAACATGTTTTCCCACCTGAGCTGTGGACGTTTGTAGCTCCTCCAAAGTTACTATTGGTCTCTTGGCTGTTTATCTGAATAATTAATTCTCCCTTTGCCCGGTCACTTTAGGTAGATTATCATCTCTTGGTAGGTTTACAATTGTGCAATGCTCTTTACATTTTAAGATGATGGATTTAGAAGTGCTTCAAGATATTTTTAAAGTTCCTGATACTGTTTTATAGCCTAACCCTGCTTCTAGTTTCACCCTTAGGGCTTACTGTTTGTTCCTAAAGTTCTCTCAGAGGTCTTCAAAGAACAGCTGTATTTATACTGAGATTAAATTACATGAAGGATGACCCTAGTATTTAGTTGACTTTGAAAGCACTTGTTTGTTACTAGATTATACTTATGTTCATTAGAGTAGAAGGTCCTGCCCACCACCCAAATTTGTATTGTAAACAAAACCGTGAAAGCCTATCTTTCCTCCACACTTACTTTGTGCTGGTTTATCATATAAAATCCCAACAAAATACATTGAAGTACATATTATTAACATCATAAGATGTAAAAGGCTTAAGGAATATAACTAATATTTAACCTTTGTTTCTCTTACATTTGAAGGAAAGGCCATCAGGTAGGCATAAAGTTAGAAGTAGGGGTAAGATGGGCTCTACCCTTAACATCATCGCTTTGATTGCAGTTCAGCAAAAGCCTGTTAACCAGCCATCAATTGAAATCAGGTGTGCTGAAGCAGGGAAACATCTAAAACATGTAAGGCAGAATGCCTTGAAGATCAGGTTTGAAAAACACTGTGCTAAACAGCAAAACAGCAAAAATATGAATAAATAGATATTTTTGCAAATATGTTTAATCAGAACTGCCAGATTATTCTTCCATAAACTGATCCTATATAAAAAAAACCCACCAGAATATTTATGTTTACTTCAAACAATTTATCTTTTTATTTATACTATGTTTTTTTAGTTCAAGAAAGGCCTGACTCTGCACTAAGGCAGGAGTTGTGTCACAAGGAAGCAGTGAAGCTTGCTTGAAGTGTATATATATAAAAAAAGGAGAAGAAAAAAAAACAGCCCTGCTCCACTCACCTCAGGGCGTGTGGCGCATCCATGCCCTAGATGCTCACCCAAGCATGAACTGATGTAGCCTCTCCTCCTCTGGCTCATAGTTTGTCATTTATCTTAGCTAACTGATGTGCTGGAAAAAAAATTCAATGTTTTAGGATAGAGGTGAGCATATTATAGACATAAATATTTTTCTTTTTACATATGCAATTGACTGTCCTTTACATTTAGTTTTACCCACTTTTTGTTTGTTAACAAACCAAATAAGGAAGAAAACAGCTTTAACTGTTTGGAGAGCAAAATAATTCATAGTCATTGGAGTTTCCTACATTTTGGCACATTGGAATTGAGAAATTCAGTGCATTTTAGTAGGATTTGATATATAAGATGAACTCCGTGTAGGGCATCATTGGGAAGTGAATCTACCGTATATGTGTCCCTACCCTCCGCCCCCATACTGATTTACCTAAATGAAATCCAGTGCAACCATATTATGTTAAAGAAGAAAATACAGGTAAAAGGACAACTACTATCTGAACAAAAGGTATTGCATGCTTCTTTAAGAGCTAAATCTATTGTTTATGCTATTTTAAGATTCAAAAATGAGGCAATAGTTTTGAGATTATTTGAGGCCTTATCTGGGGATTTCTGCTGCAGTGTACACAGTAAATATGCTACACATAAAACACTGATTGGACTTGAGCAAACAAAAGAAATCTCACATTCTCAATTAAGAATGTGTAAGAGGGCTAGACACAAGAGCTTCTGGTCCAGAAAGAATTCCTGTGACTCTCCTGCTGTAAATGAAAAATTGCTTATTTACAATAGGAGTTGCTTTAACTGCACCAGCAGAAATAACTCCATAGTCCACAGGGCAGAAAACATGAAGCTAAATTGTTTGTCAGGCTATTACAATTTCTTTCCAACAGTACATCCAAAGCACTTACAAACTTTTGAGTACACTGCAGATCTATGAATGCACAAATCAGTAAATATAAATATCTATATCTTTATCTAAATATATATATATATCTATATATCACAAACAATTTTAGGAGTATACGTTTTTTTTTAAGTTATAACAGAATCTCCACTTTAGCCTAAGTTAGTCTTATTTGGTATAAAGGGCACCTGTTCAAACATTAAGATGTATCACAAAACACCTTCTAATACTTTTTATTTTTAACAAATAAAGAATCAGGCTTGAGATGGAGGCATAACAGGTGTCTGGCTGAAATTAAATGGACAATTTGCTCATGCAGCTTGAGCAAATGGATCAAACTATAGACTCCCAGACATAGGTTTGTATTTATTTGTTTGAATTAAGTTTGAAAAAAACAATAATGAAATGTCCTAACTGATAGAAGCCACCCTATACCATGCCTGATGCCAGTTTAAATTTGCCCAATGATTGGCAGCGATGACATTTCATGGTTGGAAGACATTCTTTCCGAATGCTCTGTCTCAAGCTTGACTTGTCACTGTGTCCTTACCCTATAAAGTGTTTGAGCATGCTTCTTGATCTTTCATGTGGGTTCTTGATGTTAGACATTTGTTATTTATTCCAATTTTCTCAGTGTCCAAATAGGTGGGTGTGACAGCTGAGCACATCATGTGTAGTGTCCCCGGGCAGGACCATCCAAATTCCATTGCCCACTATGTTACATTAGTTTACTAACTAGTATTGAAAAGCATTGCAAATATGCCAGTGGACCATATAGATAGTGGAACTATAAAGTGGAAAGCTGAAAAAATGTATTGTATTTAATGCATTTATTTATGCTGTAGAATAAGCAACTTGATGTAACTTCCTTTGTAGAACACAGATGGGGTTTTAAACTGTCTAGGTTACTGTGCATTTGAACAATGTGTGATACAGACAGAAATATTTTATACATTTGATTCTGCTGCTTATATAGTTGTTTTTTAAAGAAAATTGTAGAAAATAAAATAAAATGTTTCAAATAAAAGTTTCCCTTTGGTACCAGTAGTTTCTAAGAAACAACCCTGTTTCTCAATCACAGTGGTTACCTTCAAGTACTACCTGGGTGCACCCTTCTAATTGTACAAATCAGGTTTCAGTTCAAAATTAAAGACAATGGCAATGGCAAAATCAATTTAACATTGTATGGACCTCTCCAGCTGTTTGCAACAAAACCTAAATTTGGTGGAATGGTTCCAACTTGTCCACACTAAGTCCACTTCCTTTGTGTGAAGATGTGTATACTCCATCGAAGTCCTTAAGAGTTCCAAGCAAAACGTCACAAAGTCCAGGGGAATGTGTGTGTGTCAGAAAGGGGACTGCAAGTGTAAAATCATATGGAATGAATTTTTGTTGCAGCTGGCCTACCACACTGTGTCATGCAGCAAAGAGAAGTTGACCGGTTTCTCTGAGGGATTGGCTCGTCATTAATCCACCCACCTTATATAAAAAAAAACCTGACCCAACGACAGTGTCATAAAACACATCAAATAACTGCATTTCATAATTTTTTAGCATGTAAAGGCACTGCTTGTAACAGTTAACATGTTTACAGTTGAAAATAAAGTAGTGAAAATGTAATAGGCATTGGTTTTAAATGCTTCTTCAGTCATCTCTCAATAGTTTAAACATTAACCATTTCAATCACATTCTTAATAAAACATAAAACTGTAGGGCATTGCTTCAAGTTTTCAGCAAAATAAACTAAAGCTTTCTACAAAACACTGTAAACTTTTTCTTCAATGTCAAAAAAATTTTTATTCACATGGAACTCATAAAAAGTGCAAGTGAACCATGAAAAGGTAAAATAATTTGCTCACCAATCTTGCAAGAGGACAGCGCAGGAGCACAAAATTGCATGAACAGTAACCCGGTCACCAGGCGCTCACCGACAAATCCCGACACTAGCCCTGGCTCCAGGGTGGGCCCCCGGCTTCACGTACGTGGTAACATTACGTGTCTCGTTATAGTAGTCCTCATGAAGGCATCCTCTGCCTCTCTGCTAAGGCCTATGCCAGAGTATTATAGAGGAGAGAAGAATCCAGCCGGTTTTCGTCCAGGCCATGGAACACTGGACCAGCTCTACACCCTCTACAGGGTGCTCGAGGTTTCGCGGGAGTTTGCCCAACCACAGTTTTGTGGACCCGGAGAGTATTAGTATTTTAGATCAATAGTCAAAATTTTCATTAATAATAAAAAAAAAAAAAACTTGAGTAAATGAAGAAAAATCTTTTTTCAAATGATGATTTTATATATTCAGAGAAAAAAAGGAAATGAACCCAACCTGGTCTGATATAAAAAAGGCCACCAGGAAATCTTAAGTCAATCATCTAGCCATCAGTTTGTGACCTTAAGATAGAGCACTTGTGTTATGGAGCAGGACAATGATCCAAAGCGGGTTAGGCTAAACGAAAAGGGTTTGTGTAGCCCAACAAACCCTCGACTTAAACCTGATTAAGATTCTGGTCATCTTTGTCTGATATTCATATTTGTTTAAATATATGAAACATTTAAGTGTGACAAACAAGTAAAAACAGTTGAAATTTCACTGCAATGTAGCTAGGTTGTTTTTGTGCAATTTCTTAAATGGCAGGTTTTATTCAGTAACCCATTTGTAATTCATATTTGAGGCTTCCTGATTAAAAAAGTTTGGATTCACTTGGCTTGTCAGATCTCTTGAACATGAATCACAGGATAATTGGACGCTGCCAATTATTTTGATGCACCGTATGTTATGAGGAAGAGGCTGATTGCTCTCCTGTCCCTCCTGTGAAAGAGCATGAATCAATACCCACACTTCTCTGGTCATAAATGCGTTCTTGAATGGCAACACAAGTCCAAAACATACAGAGAAAATTTATATGAATTACTGGAAGAATATTTTCAGTTTGATTTTATATCAGAAACGAATATTTTTTTGCTGAGCACAAATTACAGCAGTTGTTGCCAAAATTGAATGCAGTGAAAATAAAATACATTTGTTTGAAAAGTCCACTGGTAATACTTCAACAGCAAGGGTGAGAAGCACACGTTTAGTTACGGATGATGATGTCAAGCTATCCGTCAGTATTAGAAGTTAAATCGCAACATAAGTCAAAGCCCAAAATAAGCCATCAGCTTCATCACCTCAGACTTATTTTGTTAAAACACCTGAATTCAAATGTTCATAAATGTAATGTGCATTCAATGCTGCAGCTTCTGTTGAATTTTGCCAGTAAAGAATATGAATTCAAACAAAATTCTGGCTCTTTTGAAAATTCCGCTCACAAGAGAAAAACATCTGTGTTGCATACATGTTCAGTTCTGTGTGCTTGTACACAAACATAAAATATGTAAAAAAAAAAAAGTGCTGTGCAGTAAATTTTAGCTGAGTTGGGGGTTTTATCTCCATTTTCTGTCCTTTTTTCATCACACATCTGAGCTGTGTCTGGGTCCTACAGGAGAATTAATGGAGTGTGTCTTTTCAGGCTTTGGGAGGCGACTCCCTGCTGTTAATGCAGTGAGAGAGGAACGGAGGAGCAGCCAGACGAGAAAAGACAGCCGCCACCTCACACTGGGTGATGACTGAACTAACTCCATCTTGCACACTAATAACACAGCATCAGTGGCTGTTGGTGCTGAGCTTGCAGACCAGGGACATCGCTAACTCCATTTTGTGTTCAGATTCATACTGTCATAGTGTTTCGAACTGATCTGACCCACATGCAGAAAGCAATTCAGGAGACTGGTATTACGGTAAGAAGTTTATTTACAGTGAGGGAAAAATGTGCAGGAAACAGGAACCGGGATACAGACTGTAAAATAAACAGAATGGTAAGAACGGGGAAACTCTGCACTAATATTCTTAAATGATAATTCTGTCTTACTGGATAGAAGGTGAGATCCGCCAGAGGGGTTAGGAGAGACCAGGAGGTTGTTTACCCATGGGACTGGAGTGTGTGAATACTGGTATGCCAGGATGATTGATGGTCCAAGAGCTTCTGTAGTTGGTGCAACGGAAGGAGGAGGGTGGACAGGGTTTGCTGATTAGATCCAAGGAACGAAGGAATCCGGGGGCTGCCAGCTGATTAGATCCAAGGAAGTAGCAGTAGGCTTGAGTCTGGGTACATGGAGCCAGATGGCTTCTTTTCAAAGATGATAATCCAGGCTGGGTTCGATGCAGAAGGCAAGGTCAGGTTCAGGCAACCTGTAAGGTAACAAATCCAAAAATTACAAAAAGGCTAGCAAAGGTCAAGGCAAGGTAATGCGGCTCGAGCTGTACCACTAAAGGGCAACACTCTAGCAGTGAGTAGCTGGCAGCCTCCTCCTTAAATCCTCCTCAGCAGATCATTAGGGAAATAGGAAACACCTGTCACCTCTCCTCCAGTTCCAATGCCATCTAGAGGCTAAGAATAACAACAGCACCAATCAAAAAAGACATGGCACAGAACCTGACACATACATTCCTTATCAAAGTTTGAAAGTGTCATATTTCTTCACCTTTTGCTGAGCTTTACTCAGTCTACACTTCAGATCTCTTAGAAAGGCTGGAATATGCTGTAGGGATCAGGGGAACAGCGCTAGGCTGGTTTAAATCTTATTTGTCTGACAGATTCGAGTTTGTTCATGTACATGATGAATCATCTTTAAACTCCAGGGTTAATTGTGGAGTACCACAGGGTTCAGTACTTGGGCCAATTCTCTTTACTATATATATGCTTCCAATACGTCAAATTATCAGGCAGCATAGGATAAACTTTCACTGTTACGCTGATGATACTCAGCTTTACTTATCCATAAATCCTGATGAACCCAACCAGTTAGATAGACAACAAGCATGTCTTGAAGATATAAAAACTTGGATGACTTAAATTTTTTTGCTTCTAAATTCAGACAAGACAGAAGTTGTTGTCTTTGGACCAGAGTCTTCAAAAAAGAAACTGCTTGGTCAATCACTTAACCTGGATGGCATTAAATTGACCTCCGGTAACAAAGTAAAAAAACCTTGGTGTTATTTTTGACCAGGACATGTCATTTAAATCCCATATTAAACAGGTTTCTAGGATTTCCTTCTTTCACCTCCAGAACATTGCCAAAATTAGAAATATCCTATCCAGGAGTGACGCTGAAAAACTAGTCCATGCATTTGTTACTTCAAGGCTGGACTATCTCAGACTGCAGGTTTACTGGTGGTTCCTAGAGTCTTTAGAAGTAGAATGGGAGGCAGATCCTTTAGTTATCAGGCTCCTCTCCTGTGGAACCAGCTCCCGGCTTTGGTCCGTGAGGCGGACACTCTGTCTACTTTTAAGGCTAGGCTTAAAACTTTCCTTTTTGATAAAGCTTATTGTTAGAGTGGCTTAGTTTATCAGGGAGGGGGCCTTCCTCCCTCCCTGTTGGATGGAGTAAGGGGGAGTCAGGTTTAGCCTAAACCGGCTCAGTTATGGTTGAGGTGCAAACACACCCTCCATTTCTGCTACCTGTCTGACCCCTTCTCTTTTCCAATAGTTATAATCAGTCTGATAGAGAGAGGTATCCCAATCCTTGTGGTTTTTAGTGTAACAATGACCATCAGTGGGACCCTTTGTGGGGTGCCTTGAGACGACGTTGTAAATAAGCACCGTTTAACCAAATAATCTGAACTGAAACTATCTGTGTAGTTATGCTGCTATAAGCTTAGGCTGCTGGAGGACATATTGACCACTTTCACCCTCTTCGCTACATTCTCACACTACTCTCCAATTTTGCATTATTTGCTGTTATTTCAGCTCTTAACGTTTTTCTCTCTCTTTTCTCTTCCTAGAAGCTACACCTGGCCTGACTCTGTGTCTACCTGTAACACCTTTCTGGAGAGGGGAATCCTCCAAGCTTCTGCTGGCAACAACTTAATGCTCACCCTCTACCGATGATCCACATGGCCCTGTCTTTTAGTGTTTAACCCTTTCTCTGTCCTAGACATGGCAATTGACTGAGCTTTTACTGTAACTAATTATATGTGCTCTCTTTCAGACTCTAACCTTGAAAACTGGCTTAGAGTTTATCTGTTCTTTCTTTCTAGGTGAAACGACTAAAGGAGCTACATCCATTAACATTTACTTTTCCTTCCCATAGAAAGTACTCCTGAAATCAGTGCTTCTTTGTTCTCTTTGTGTCTCTGCTTTGTTCTCTCTAACCCCCAGTCGGTCGTGGCAGATGGCCGCTCACACTGAGCCTAGTTCTGCTGGAGGTTTCTTCCTGTTAAAAGGGAGTTTTTCCTCTCCACTGTCGCTACATGGATGCTCAGTGTGAGGGATTGCTGCAAATTCAACGACAGTGACTGTCCACTGTCACTACATGCTCATCCAGGAGGAGTGACTGCTGCAAGTCACTGACTGGATGCCATCTGCCTGGTTTCCTTAGATAGAAAAACTTTTTATCCAATTTGAATAAATAACTAACTCTGACTGCACTGTTCAATGGTTCGGACTAATTGGAATGTATGTACCTGACTTTTGTGAAGTGCCTTGAGACAACATGTGTTGTGAATTGGCGCTATATAAATAAAACTGAATTGAATTGAAATTAATTGAATATAAACGGTTTGAGACTAGTGCAGCAGAAACAGATCTGTTTGAAACGTTCACATATTTTAGAACATATATTGGTTTGATTTATCTGCTATTTATATTTACTCCAAGGAAAGTGCATGCGATCTTGCCCCGCACCCCCCAGTAAATGTGTAAATGCTTTAAAATGAAATAATATTTATTTCAGTAGCACAATTTCACACTGATATTTTTATAAAATTCCAATTTATCATTTAAACAGATTTGGGAAATATTCGACATTATGAAATAACTGTTTTTCAACAACATAACAGTTATTGGAAACCTTAACAATAGCTATGCAACAAATGTAACTGACACCTTTTTAAAATGTATACTTTATTTTTTTAATTTATCAGAATATCTAGTAACTTTTATTTGTAATCCACAACTTCCTGTTTACGTTAGGTGTACAACATGACATGAGACAGAGACCCATTTCTTCTAGCCAATGGCTTGATAAGGACCAAAGTGTAATGATTGGTAAGATATCTGCATCCAGTTATGAATCTCAGAGCTCCGTGATAAGCTGCATCTTAAAAATTAAGAGAATTGTGTGAGGATTTCATATATAAAATGTCACCATGGTCTGAAAGAGTCAAAAAGATGGTAGCAACAAGACGTTTCCTGACATCAAAAGAAAAACATGACTTGTGTCTTAAAAAGTAGCCTAATTTTAGCCTCAGCTTCTTCAAAAGTTTATCAATGTGAGCGAAGAGGGGCATATTAGGGTCTCCATACCACCCATTGGATGCTATCTACAGGGGCTCTCAAAAATGTACACACCCCTGGCAAAATACCAGGTTTTTGTGAAAAACAAATCTGTTGGAAAAAATAAAATAAACTGAATAAATAGATAGATTGACTTTAAAATTTGTGTCCACCTTTCCCAATACAAATAATTATTCAGAGCTCAGAAAAAAAAAAACATATTATATACTGTTCTTTTATATTCCAGTGTTATAGTTCTTGAAGAAAAATTAACATTGGCTAAAATCTGTATCGGCATATCAAACATTTACCAAAAATTGGGAATAATGTCAACAAAACTCTAAATGCTGCATATCTATTTCTCACATAGTCATATAAATAATATAGCTTGTTCCTTAATGTGTGTATGCAAAGCTTGTTTGCCTGGTTCGGAGTAAGTCACAAACCTCTTAATTGAAAGCAGAAATTCTGGAATACATGTTCAGCTTGAACATCACAATAATTAACTAAAAGATAACTACACTGAATCATCTGGTTTTGTTTATAAATTGACTGTAAGTGGATCAATGGTAGCACTTTGAACATTCTGACTAAAGACGGCCAATAAGTGAGAGAGTAGAAAGATGTCTGGGCAACAGGCGATGACTTGAAACGTCATGTAAAATGCTTATCATTCAAGGTTGGCATTGGCCACAGAATACTGGAATATTTTTATATGCCTGCTTTACATTCAAGCTGTCCGTGTGTCCAGTTTTTCTCCTTAAGTTTAATTAGGATCACAGCAGTTCCTCTTCAAAGATTTCCATTAGAGTTAACATTTTGGGAGTGAGTAGAGAAAAAAGTTCCCAACACATGAAATCTCTGTCAAAGCAGCCAGATAAACCAGAGCTTGTCACCTCAGAGTGGATCACCTAATGAGTTCAGAAGAAGTACATTCCATAAAAACTTGCTATCTATATTCCTAACTAGTTCCATTAACCTCTGTCTCTAAGTAAAAAAATGCTGAGAACAAGGCCCATTTACCAGGAAAATTTAATTAGGAATTTTTCTCATCCAAGTTTGAGCCTGAGTGCAGCACTTGGAAGTCAACAACATCTGGAGAAAAGGCATGCAGGGATCCTTTAAGAGGTGAGCCCAACTAAAATTATACATAGGGAAGAAAATGTTGGTTCAAGGTGTTGCTCTTGCTTGCTTCCTGTTATTGTTGCCTAGTTGTGGGCAGGCGTGCATTGTATTGACTCGGGCAGACAGTACTAATTAAGGCTGGCTTCTCATGCTAGAAAAGCAGAAAGACTAATACAAATGTGTTCATACTTAAAACTAACCCTTCGCTATTCCCTCTTGCACACAGGCAACCACCTAAAGCACGCATAACTTCTGTGAAATGCACAGTTTGCTCCCCTACACCGATGCATGAGCACAAGATGAAAGCATTTGAGAACCTCTGTAATGAATTGAACAACTAGGACACTACTCATTACAGATGCATGTGTGTACACAAGAATTGGGCTTATTATTTCTGAACCTGCAAATTCTGCTGCAACTCCGCATCACAGAGCTGTTATAATGTGCTCAGAAAATCAGTTTAGCAGTTAATCTGGATGTTTTAAATCGCTCCTGCTGTCTTCATGTTCTTTCATGGCTGTGGCATACAAGGATAAAACAAATCTACAATATGTTACTTATTCTGTGAGGGTGGAGGCACAGACTAATGTCTTTGTGTTTTAAAGTGAGAAAAAATGCAGCTCAGTGTCTTTAATTTTGACATAATAAAGAATAATTTGCATCAAATTTCAATATTTATTTTACATTTTTGTTAGCTTTGTTCAGTCTTTGATTAAGCATGTTTGCTCAAGTCAGCTGCAAATGAAGAAAAAAAAATGCTGGCAGAAAGCCCATACAAATACGTTAGTAACAAATCAAGCAAATCAGCCGTACTAAACAAATCCTTCATAACTCAATCTGCCTGTTGCTACTACCTTCCAGCTGCTAAACTCCACCTCAGGATGAAAATTGCACAGTAGCTTGGCTGCCTAAGGATTCAGTTGATTAACACTTCCCGGAGTTTAGGGCCATGGTTAACTGGCTCCTTTGTGCTCCCAAGCACTTGTCGCTTTTGTCATCAGTACGCCTCACTTCCCCTTTACTGGGAAAGGAACAGCAAAGACAAGAGAAAGCTCCCTGTCCTTCTCAAAGCCACAATTACAATCATGTTAACCCACTATTGTTTCCCACTTTTTTCTATTGAGGTTCTTCAAGAGTAGTAAACTAAAGACCCCTGTGTAGTGAGCCTTTCAACATGTTTAGAGCCCATTTGCTCTTTTTCCAAGGGTGCTGCCTTTAACTATGATGGTCTTAGCATCCTTCTGTGATGAACTAGCTTCATTCCACATATTTCCGAATTACATCTTTTTGGTTTGAATGTGACTTCAACTTTAATTTAACTGTGCAATCTGGATGTTACCTTCACCTAAATCAGCGACTGTACCAAAAAACACATTTTATTTTTTACCAATCCAGCATGGACTATGCAAGAAGTGATAAGATTTTGGAAATTTACTAAAGCTTTGCACATTGTTATAATAGAATTTTAAACAATAACAACAACAAAAACAGAACTGACAGTTCAAGTGAAAATGGAAAAGCTTCTTCAAACAAATTCATGATATTACTTAGATAAGGTATATGTTTAAATTACTAAATACATTCAAAATAGGGCAAGAAAATAAATATACAGTCTAGCACAATCTAACAGAAAATTATGTCATTGCAGGAGTATACTTTACTTTTTACTTAAATATTATTATTTCTATATTAAACTTTTATATCATCTTAATCCACTATTATATTGTAAAAAAAAGGCTAAATTTTAAAAGTTTGCCAGCCTCTACCAGTGTGTGAATGCACAGATGCCTACCTTCTGCTAGCTACCTCCTTTCAGGTTTTTCAGGTGCATCGCAGGCAACTGAGGTCAACAGGGGAAACTGTAAAGCAAAGTCAATGGAGAAAATGTGGAAAAATTGGAACAAGTGGAGAAAATGCCGATGTGTACCCAGGAAAATGAGAGCCCATGACCTGTCCCTGGGGTAAAAGAGGACTCAAAATTTTCCTCAAAAAAGCCCTTTTCCCTTATGATTTTCCTATACACAAGTATTGGGGGGTCACAGAGTCACATGATCACCTGTGTGGGCCCCCCATAAGGGAAACGGCCTGCGGGACCACCAGGTGTATTTGGGGGAGGCCAGCAGTGGTTTATGGGGGCCATCCGATGGTCATAGTATTGGCAATCGTCTGGCACTCTCCCATTGCACCCTGGTGGCCCATAAAAAAAACCAGGGACACCAGGTGTATACGAGGGACACACAGGGCCAGTGGCAAGGGGCACTCCCATGCACCTGGTGCCCATAAGGGAAAACCAGGGACACCAGGTGTTTCCCTTACGAGGGACACGGCCATACAAGTCATTGGGCCATAGGATAGTTTGGCCGTGGCACCTCACCATGTGCTTCAAGAGGCATTGGAAATGCTTCAAAAATTACATGATTGTGATTCTGAGGTCGAGAGGGATTCTAACGGCTCTTGGTCAGTATTCAGTTCCAGTAACAGCGGGACAGGGAGTGAGCCTCCCCCGGCTAAAAAAACACGAGTCGTCCCATTAGGAGGAGGTTGTGGCGCATTATTTTAAGGTAGTAAAAGACTAGCCTATGTAACGATATTATCCTTTTAGGCCATAGTTTACAGATTAGTAAACTAATAATATATAAACTATAGAAACAGCGCCACAATCAGCGCAGGTTCAGAGACAGGGAGATGAGCCAGGTGCCCAGTGCCCAGCTATAAACCCAGCAATTCAGCTCCCTGGCAGGAGAGAAACTACAAATCAAGGTACTGATAATGGACAAAGAAATAAACAATAATGTAGTCATAGATTTAGTAGCCCAGTAACAATCTATTCTGTGCTTTATTGCGTTTTCGCAAGACGACGCACACCTGGGAAGGAGGAGATAGGAAAGGATGGCACTGTGTGGATAGTGGCAGGGGAGGAAGAAAGTAGAGGGAGCCGTCAGAGCCAGAACACGTTGACAGAGCACTAGATCCAAGATGACCAGACCGCATTCCTCTGCTTGGTGGACGCCGAAATGCTCATCCACGTTCAGGGCTGCGCTGTGGCTGAGGCCCGCAGAGTTTTAGGAGATGATTCCTTCTTGGACATAAGTGTGGATGAGCTTAAGGCATTTTTAGCACTAGTTTATGTCCGCGGAGTGAAGGAAAGCGTAACATGGAACTGTTCAGCTTTTGGCCAGATTAGTAAAGATTTTTTTTTTAAATGTACCCACTACTCTGTATAATTTTTCAGTACTACTTATAAAGAATAATAAAACATATTAGGTTTTGATCAAATACTATTATTAATTCTTGTCTAAACCATAATTTTATAGCGTGCAAGAAAACCTTTAGCATTCTGACCGCTTGTAATGCGATGACGTCATCACCACCCTCGCATCCAGAATGCTCGCCGTCAAATTGACGGGCTTGGGAGTTCTAGTAGTGTTTGAATTCTGGGAGTCCTAGTGTTAAAGAAGAAAGATTCTTAAACTTACCATGCTGCTTCCTAGTGTCCATCTGCACTTTGGTCCAAAACAACCCAGCCTTATGACAATATCCCCCTGATGACATTTTAACTGTTCTGGAACATCTATGACCAGCAACAGCTCTGTCTCTTGTAGTAGTTGGGGCCTTTTGGGCCATTTCTGAATCTCCTAAAGGCCCTGACAGATCGCCATTGTTGTACACACAGATGGCTCAGTCAGTTTACTTGAACTCCTTCAACTGCATTCTCTCTCACTGCTGGTAAATTGGTGAAAATACTTACCTTTTTATGTACCCCAGACATTGATGTAATATTACACAAATAGACTGCATGTCCTGTAAGTGAAATTTCAGTAAATTGCAAATCAAAAATAGGCATATTGGATTGTATAGTTACCAAATTCATTCATTAAGGATATTCAACCCCCTCTCTTTATTTATGGTAAAAGCCAATTTGAAAATCGTTTATTGCACAAAATCCTAAAGTAGAAGACTATTTGATAAGATATATAATATATATATATATAATATTATATTATAATATTATATATATAATATATATATATTTTTCATAATTTAATGTATGAAGGAGGTTATTTATTAAATTGATGTGCACCACATTGGTAGTTGGACCACTTTGTGTAATGTGCTGCCGTCTACCACAACAGTTTTGGATTAAAATTGTAAAGCATTTTATTTGCAACTGGGCTAGATACTAGCATGTTATGTTACTACCTTTATTGCTTTTGAAATGGCTAAAATGATCCTGTCACTGGTAGGTATTACGTTGTTGGCATTACTACATATGTAATATACATTCTATTGCATCACTAGTGATAGTCGGTTTCAATGGTGCAAGGAGCGCAAATCTTGGGCTGTGGACAATGTGAAACATGTATTGTTCTCTGATGAGTCCAACTTTACTGTTTTCCCCACATCCGGGAGAGTTACGGTGTGGAGAAGCCCCAAAGAAGCGTACCACCCAGACTGTTGCATGCCCAGAGTGAAGCATGGGGATGGATCAGTGATGGTTTGGGCTGCCATATCATGGCATTCCCTTGGCCCAATACCCTGCACAGATTCAAGACACCCTGTGCCAGATGCAACAAAGCAGCCCCAGAACATAACAGAGCCTCATCCATGTTTCACAGTAGGAACAGTGTTCTTTTCTTCACATGCTTCATTTTTCTGTCTGCGAACATAGAGCTGATGTGCCTTGCCAAAAAGTTAAATTTTTGTCTCATCTGTCCATAGAGCATTCACCCAGAAGCTTTGTTGCTTGTCAACATGTAGTTTGGCAAATACCAGTCTGGCTTTTTTGTGATTTGTTTTCAACAATGGTGTTCTCCTTGGTTGTCTCCCATCAAGTCCACTTTGCCTCAAACAACATCGGACGGTTCGATCTGACACCAATGTTCCTTGAGCTTGAAGTTAACCTTTAATCTCTTTAGAAGTTTTTCTGGGCTATTTTGTTACTGTTCTTATTATCCGTCTGTTTGTTTTGACATCAATTTTCCTCCTGCGGCCATGTCCAGGGAGGTTGGCTACAGTCCAATGGATCTTAAATTTCTGAATAATATATGCAACTGTAGTCAGAGGAACATGACGCTGCTTGGAGATGGTTTTATAATCTTTACCTTTAACATGCTTGTCTATAATTTTCTTTCTAATCTCCTGAGACAACTCTTTCCTTCGCTTCCTCTGGTCCATGTTGAGTGTGGTACACACCATGTCACCAAACAGCATAGTGACTACCTGTAACTCTATATATAGGCCCACTGACTGATTACAAGAATGTAGACACCTGTGATGCTAATTAATGGACACACCTTGATTTAACATGTCCCTTTGGTCACATTATTTTCAGAGGTACCATCATTTTTGTCCAGGCCTGTTTAATGAGTTTATTTTTTAAATAACTCTCTTGAAGCATTTTTGAAAAGCAGTGTCTTACTTTCATTTGTTCATTTTCATAGAATTTTTATTCATTATTATCTTTGTCAGATTCAAGTTATTTCTGTGACCATTGTGGGTTTTTCTTTCATTAACTGAGGGTTACCAACAGTTTTGTCCACGTGTGTAGCAGATCTGTGATACACTGACAGCAAAACCACACAGCCAGCCTTCTGATCTATTCTGACAGCTCACAACACAATTAGATACAGAACACCCAAAAAAGGTAAAATGTTTTGTTACTATAGTGGCCTTTGTTCATTAACAGCTGGACAGAAAGAGAAGGGGAAGAGATGCAGTAAATAGCCCGGGGCCTGGAATCGAACTTGGGACAGCTACGTCAAAGACTGCAGCCTTCATATATGGTGCGCCTGCTCTACGACTGAGCCACTTGGTGCCCCCAATAATTCATTCACATGGTCCTAAAAGTTTCATTTTTCTGCTTCCGCCTCTCTGCCTGTTCAGACGCTTTTATCCTAAGCTCCCTGCTTGCTTGCATTCTTTTACTCCTAACTTTTTATCTCTATTTACGGAAATAACGGAAATATAAGAGCCCGGTCCGAACCATGTTCTTGAATATTTACAGGCCTCCTAAGTCCAAAACAAACTTTTTCAGTGATTTTAATGAGCTTTTATCTGTGATATGTGTTGATTATGACTGTTTAATTATTGTGGGAGACTTCACATGGACAATCCTGAAGACAGAAGTGGAATAGATCTACATGACACTCTTAGAATTTTTGATTTGACTCAACATATTAAACAACAAACGCACAAAACAGGGACATATTTTATCATATCACTAAGGGTTTAAACATTTCCAAGGTGTCTGTAGCTGACATTGTCCTATCTGACCACTTTTCTGTTATTTTTGAAAGCATCATCTCCAATGACTCAGTTTGCCAAAGCGACATTATAAGAAAACGCATCTTTAAGGAAGGTGCCACTGAAACCTTTAACCAGATTTACTCTTCTACCTCCACTTTGCCCTGGAACACTGTAGATGAGCTGGTAGATAACTTTCATTCTAAAATCTCGGCCAACATTGATTCAATTGCTTTAATTAAAGTGAAAGTCATTTGTGGGAAGAAAATGTCTCCGTGGAGAAGTGCTCCACCAGTCAGAAGTGAAAAAAGGGAGTGTCGAAAATCTGAACGCAGGTGGCGACAGACTGGACTCCAGGTTCACTATATTATCTATAAAGAGAGACTATACAGATATAACCTACAACTGAAAAATGCAAGGGAATCTTTCTTTCCTTAGATCATCTGCAAAAACATAAACAATCCTCATTATTTGCCACGGTCGACAGGTTAACAAACCCTCCTGTAACTGTAGCATCTGAACTCCACTTTACCAGGGCCTGCAATGAATTTGCTAACTTCTTCACTGAAAAAAACCAAAAGATCAGAGGGGCAGTCAGCACATCCATATCAACTCCAGTACCAAAGTTGTCTAGAACTGATTTTGACAACATTCCCAATTTCACCAAAAAAACTACAAAAACTTAGAAGAAATCGTACACCAACTAAGCTCTTCTTCCTGCTGTCTCGATGTTTTACCCACAGCTTTCATTAAGAAAGCTTTGCCTGTAATAAAATCTGATTTAACACAAATAATAAACACATCCCTTTTGTCAGGTGTTTTCCCCCAGGCCCTAAAAACAGCAATTATCAAACCTCTATTGAAAAAGAGCAACTTGGACAAGCTGCTACTACAGAACTACAGGCCTATTTCAAACCTCCCCTTCATCAGTAAGATTATTGAAAAAGCTGTGTTTCAACAGTTAAACACCTTCCTAACAATGACCAGCTGCTTCGATGTGTTCCAGTCAGGCTTCCTGCTCACCACAGTACAGAGACTGCCCTTGTCAAGGTGTTCAATGACATCCGTATAAATGCAGACTGTGGAAGAACCACAGTGCTGGTGTTATTGGACCTTAGTGCATAATTCGACACTGTTGATAACTCCATTTTATTAGAGTGCCTGGAAAACGGGGTCGGCCTTTCTGGTACAGCACTCGATTGGTTTAAATCCTACTTGAAGGACAGGGACCTTTTTTGTGTCAGTAGGTAACTTTACATCAGAGACCACAAAAATCACATGTGGCGTTCCCAAAGGGTCCATCTTAGGGCCCCTCCTATTCAATATCTACATGCTCCCCCTAACTCAGATTTTAATAAACAGCAACGTAAGTTATCATAACTATGCAAAGAACACACAGTTATACGTTACCATGTCACCAGGTGACTATGAACCCATTCAAGCGCTGGGTAAATGCATAGAAGAAATCAAGGCATGGATGTGCCAAAATTTTCTTCAGCTGAATCAAAACAAAACTGAAGTAATAATCTTTGGACAAAAGGAAGAGCATTTCAAAGTTAGCACACAGCTTCAGTTAATACAGCTGGAAACCACAAATCAGGTTCAAAACCTGGGTGTAGTGATGGACTCTGACCTGAACCTTCAGACACATAAAGACAGTAACCAGGTCAGCCTTCTATCACCTAAAGAACATCTCCAGGATTAAAGGACTAATGTCTCAGCAGAACCTTGAAAAACTAATTCATGCGTTTATCTTTAGTAGAATTTATCACTGCAACGGTGTCTTCACAGGTCTACCTAAAAAGTAGATCAGACAGCTGCAGTTGATCCAGAACGCTGCTGCCCATGTCTTCACCAGAACTAAGAAAGTGGAGAACATCACCCCGGTTCTAAAGTCCCTACACTGGCTCCCTGTAGCTCAGAGAATAGACTTTAAAATACTTCCGTTAGTCTATAGATCACGGAATGACTTGGCACCAAAATACATTACAGACTTTTTGTCAGTGTATCAACCACCCAGACCTCTCAGGTCTTCTGGCTCAAATCTACTCTGCATACCCAGAACCAAACATGGAGAAGCAGCTTTTATTTCCACTAATCTGGAAAAAACTCCCAGAAAACTGTAAAAGTGCTGAAACCCTAAGTTGCTTCAAATGAAGAATTAAAAACTTATTTGTTTAGAGTGGCCTTTGAATGTGTTACCTAAAAATTATTAGTTAAGTTTTCAGTCCATTTTTCCTTACGTTTTCTTATCCATCATTCTATTCTCTTTATACCTCGTGTTTGATTTTCTGTATCATTGTAATGTTTTTGCTTATGTACAGCGCCTTGAGTGCCTTGTTGCCGAAAAGCGCTATATAAATAAACTTGACATCTTCCTGTGTTTTAGCATTTGGAAAAGTTTTATTTAAACAGTTAAGAACATCAAAGTGTTTCCAGTTCCAGACAGCCACCCTGTTCTAAATACTTCTTGCAGCACCTGAACCTGCAGAGCCAAATTCTAAGTCTTTAAACCCAGTTTATCTGTTCGAGCTACTAACCTTGAAATGGCTGATAAATCCAGGACTGAAAAACAGCATAAACTAAACATTTTTAATGACTTCTCTAATGACCTCTCTTGTCTTGAAAGAGGGAAAAAAAGAGTTGTCTATTCCCCTGGTGACATTATAACTGCTCTGGAACCAGCAACAGCTTTGTCTCCTGTAATAGTTGGGGCCTTTTTGGGCTTTTCTGAATAACTTAAAGCCCCTGACAGATGGCCACTGTTGTACACACAGATGGCTCAGTCAGTCTACACAGAAACTCCTTCATCTGCATTCTCTCTCACTGCAATCCTCTCTCACGATATGCAACCCCCTCTCTTCATTTATGGTAGGATCATTCGAGCCCTCCTCGAATGATCCTAGAGATGTTGTCTGGGGCTTAGATGCCCCTGGTAGGGTCTCCCATGGCAAACAGGCTCTAGGTGACGGGTCAGAGTGTTTCAAGACACCCTCATGAGGACTATTACATCAAGGCACATGACGTTGCCCAGTACGGCGGAGCCGGGCTCCCACGCTGGAGCCAGGCCTGGGGTCGGGACTCGTCGGAGAGCACCTGATGGCTGGGCTGCTCCTTGTGGGACCCGGCCGGGCCAAGCCGGGCCAAGCCCCATCCCCCAGTGGGCCCACCACCTGCAGGGGGAACTGTGAGGGACCAGTGCAAAGAGGATTGGGCGGCGAATGAAGGTGAGACCTTGGCAGCCCGATCCCAGGATGCTTAGGCTGGCTCTAGGGACCTGGACTGTCACCTCACTGGGGGGAAGGAGCCTGAGCTTGTGCGGGAGGTCGACAGATATCGACTAGAAATAGTCGGGCTCGCCTCCACGCATAGCGTGGGCTCTGGAACCCATCTCCTTGAGAGGGGCTGGACTCTCTTCTACTCTGGAGTGGCCCACGGGGAGAGGCGGCGGGCTGGGGTGGGTTTGCTTGTTGCCCCCCAGCTCAGCCGTCTTGTGTTGGGGTTTACCCCGGTGGATGAGAGGGTCACATCCCTGCGCCTTCGGGTCGGGGATAGGTCTCTGACTGTTGTTTCGGCCTACGGGCCGAGCGGTAGTGCGGAGTACCCGGCCTTCTTGGTGTCCCTGTCGGGGGTGCTGGATAGTGCCCCTCCCGGGGACTCCATTATTCTGCTGGGGGGCTTCAACGCCCACGTGGGAAACGACAGTGACACCTGGAGAGGATCGGGAGGAATGGCCTCCCCGACTTGAATCCGAGTGGTGTTTTGTTATTGGACTTCTGTGCTAGTCACGGATTGTCCATTATCGACACCATGTTCAAGCATAAGGGTGTCCATCACTTGGCACCAGGACACCCTAGGAAGGAGGTCGATGATTGACTTTGTTGTCATGTCGTCAGACCTGCGGCCGCATGTTTTGGACACTCGGGTGAAGAGAGGGGCTGAGCTGTCCACTGATCACCACCTGGTGGTGAGTTGGATCCACTGGAGGAGGAGAAAGTCGGACAGACTTGGCAGGCCCAAGCGCATAGTGAGGGTCTGCTGGGAACGTCTGGCAGAGCCCTCGGCCAGGGATGTAGTCAACTCCCACCTCCAGGAGAGCTTTGACCAGATGTTGGAGAATAGAGTCCGAGTGGACCATGTTCTCCGCATCTATTGTTGATGCTGCTGCCCGTATATGTGGCCGTAAGGTCTGCGGTGCCTGTCGCGGCGGCAATCCCCGAACCCGGTGGTGGACACCGGCAGTTAGGGACGCTGTCAAGCTGAGAACGAGTCCTATCGGCTGTGGTTGGCTTGTGGGACTCCTGAGGCAGCTGATGGGTACTATGATGGGTTCTCCTCACGGAGAAAGAATACCGGTTGGCCTCGAAGCGATTCTGGGAAACCGTCCGGCGCCTCAGCAGGGGGAAGCAGTGCTTTACCAACACTGCTTGCAATGGGGGTAGGAGTCTGTTGACGTTGACCGGGAACATTATCGGGTGGTGGAAGGAGTACTTCGAGGATCTCCTCAATCCTGCCATCATGCATTCCCTGGTGAAAACAAAGGCTGGGGACTCAGAGTTAGACTCTTTCATTACCCAGGCTGAAGTCACCGAGGTGGTTAAAAAGCTCCGCGGTGGCAGGGCTTTGGGGGTGGATGAGATCTGCCTTGAGTACCTCAAGTCTCTGGATGTTGTGGGGCTGTCATGGTTTACAGGCCTCTTCAACATTGCGTGGTGGTCGGGGACAGTGCCTCTTGACTGGCAGACTGGGGTGGTGGTCCCCCTTCATAAGAAGGGTGACCAGAGGCTGTGTTCGAACTACAGGGGGATCACACTCCTCAGCCTCCCTGGTAAGGCCTATGCCAGGGTACTGGAGAGGAGAGTCCGGCCAATAGTCGAACCTCGGCATCAGGAGGAGCAGTGTGGTTTTCGTCCCGGCCAAGGAACACTGGACCAGCTCTATACCCCCTACAGGGTACTCAAGGGTTCATGGGGGTTTGCCCAACCGGTCCATATGTGTTTTGTGGACCGGGAGAAGGCATTCGACTGTGTCCCTGCCCTGTGGGGGGTGCTCCAGGAGTATGGAATCAGGGGCCCTTTATTAGAGGCGATCCGGTCAGGAGTTTGGTCCGCATTGCCGACACTAAGTCGAACCTGTTCCCGGTGCATGTTGGACTCTGGCAGGGCTGCCCTTTGTCACCGGTCCTGTTCATAACTTTTATGGACAGGAATTCTAGGCGCAGCCAAGGGCCGGAGGGGGTCTGGTTTGGGGACCAGTGGATTTCGTCTCTTCTTTTTGCAGATGACATGGTCCTGCTGGCTGCCTCTAGCCAAGACCTACAGCATGCGCTGGAGCGGTTCGCAGCCGAGTGTGAAGCGGCTGGGATGAACATCAGCTCCTCCAAGTCCGAGGCCATGGTTCTTGACCGGAAAAGAATAGCTTGTCCTCTTCAGGTTGGAGGGGAGTTCCTGCCTCAAGTGGAAGAGTTCAAGTATCTCGAGGTCTTGTTCACGACTGAGGGAAAATGGACCGGGAGATCGACAGACGGATCGGTGTGGCAGACACACTAATGGGGACGCTGTGCCGGTCAGTTGTGGTGAAGAGAGAGCTGAGCTGAAAAGCGAAGCTCTCGATTTAACGGTCGGTCTACGTTCCCACCCTCACCTATGGCCATGAACTTTGGGTCATGACAGAAAGAACGAGATCCCGGATACAAGCGGCTGAAATGAGCTTCCTCCGTAGGGTGGCCGGGCACTCCCTTAGAGATAGGATGTGGAGCTCGGCCATCCGCGAGGGGCTCGGAGTAGAGCCGCAGCTCCTCCACATCGAGAGGAGCAAGTTGAGGTGGCTTGGGCATCTATACCGGATTCCTCTTGGACGCCTTCCTCGGGAGGTGTTCCAGGTACGTCCCACATAAGGTCCAGGAGACACCGCAGGACACGCTGGAGGGACTATGTCTCTAGGCTGGCCTGGAAACGCCTTGGGCTTCCCCCGGAGAACCTGGAGGAGGTGTCTCGGGAGAGGGACGTCTGGGTGTCTCTGCTGAGTCTGCTGCCCCCGCGACCCGGTCCTGGATAAAGCGGACCTTTTTGCCTCCAGAGAGGCAGTTCACTTTCCTCTTTGGTTTCCCCTGCCAGACAGCGCCAGTCCTTGGGCTGCAATGCACTGGTGCACGACTAGCCTCAAGCTCTACTTTATGCTTTTCCTCTATTCACCCTGATTGGTCCGGCCCTTATGAGAGTTCTTCAGTAAGGGCACAGTGTCCTTTTGGTGGCCCCCTTTTGGCCGGTGAGGACTTGGTTTCCTATGCTGCTCAGGCTTTGCTCCAGCTTTCCTTCAAGAGGGACCTCCTGTCCCAGCTAAGAGGTCTAATTTTCCACCCTGACTCGGGTTTGGCCCCTGCAAGGCCCAGCTCCACCTTCTCGCGGTGTGATGGGGAGATAGGCCAATATAATGGCTAGTGCATGGGCACCGTCCATGCGTGCTACTTACACTAACAAGTAGTAGTCAGTAATTGAAAACTGGTATTGTGGTAAGGGGCTGGATCCAGTCCATTATTAAGTCTCTGACATACTGGTGTTGCTGGGTTTGGGAATGTCTCCATTCACCTTGAAAGTGTACATGGCTGCTATTTCCTGTTGGCATGTTGAGCTCAATGGTTGTTCTGTGGGCTGGGATAAGGATGTAGCACTGTTCTTGAGGGGTGCTAGGTGCTTGCGTCCACCCATGTGCCCTGTGGTACTGGTACTGGACTATTCTCTGGCGCTGGATGCTCTTCGGTCCCTCCTGTTTGAGCCATTAGCAAGGGTGGGCCTCCAGGACTGTGTTCCTTTTGGCGAAGGCTTATGCAAAACAGATGGGGGAGTTACACGCTCTGTCTGTACTTGAGTTGTGTTGCTGATGAATCCCTGATGGCTTATGTGTCACACTGTGGGCTTATGGGTCATTTATCTCTAAGGTGCCATCAGTGGCAGGCTATACCCAGCCTGTTTTGACACCAGGGCCCACTCTGAGCCTCTGTGCCCTGCCCATGTGCTTGAGGGGCATGTCAATTACACAGCACCCCTACAGCAGACGGATAGCTTTTTTGTTTGTTTAATTTATATCGTTAATGACCTTAAACTTAAACTGATTAGCCTGTTTGAGTTTAACTGCTCTATTTAATAATTTCCCCACACTATTTGTTTTTCCTCTCCTTTAGTTTCTTGTTTTAGCCTTCTGAAGCTCATCTTACAACCCAGTTATGATCCAGGAGCGGCAAATGCGAATACTTGATTGAGGTTTTGATCAAGAGTGTAAACTATGGCGTCAAATTCACGCCAAAAGCCGGTAGGAGAAATAAAGATCACGAGCAATTCATTTTATTTCCAGGAGGGCGTGGATTACGTTCCATGCGCACATTGGAAGTCCCACGCGCGCACAACCCAATGACCACGAGCGGTACACTATGCTGCAGGCACAGAATTCAACACAGGCGCCAGAGATGCTCCTTTCTGTGCTCTCGGTGTATCAATCTGCTTGCGCGTGGATTACTCCTGCGCGCTCGTGTGAAACACTTGGCTGTTTAGGAAAAAAAAAGACATTTATCTGCCTATGATTGGCCACTTTTCCGCTATCCCCGCCCCGTGACCCCTGTTGCTAACCGTGACCAGCTAATGCAGCTGAGATGAAAACTTTTTTTCAGGAAATCGGAGTTTTGTGAGTAAGGGCTTTATGAATTTATCATAGAACATTATGCATGTTTCATAGCTGCATCGGATTATGCATGTATTTATTCACAATTCACAATATAATAGCTAATAGGTTAAGCTAACATTTAGCTGCCTTCTGCGAAGGGAATCAGCAGTGGATACAAGGGCTATAACCACCCAAAACTCCAGTTGATATTGAGTGACAAATACAGAAACTATACAAATAAATTACAGCAAAAGCAACAAAGTGAAACTTTTGTGTATTATAATGTTATTTTTCATAAAATTACTACATCACTTGCTACAGGCTATGTGTTGATTTGAGAAAGCATATCGAAGTTAAGTGTTTAATCAATTTTTTTTTTTGTTTGATAACAGATTCCTTTGATAAACTATCATCTGTACTACACGAGGCATCATTACTGTATATTTGTTTATTGCTGTTTAAAATGAGCTAATCCTATATTTTAAGAAATCAAGACATTTTCACTATTACTGTTGTTTCGCCCATGTCTTTAGCCTCTATTTTGCACAGCATCATAACTCAGTTGTGGTGAATTATTTATCCTAGAAATAGTATAGTAACAGTACATTTAGTTGTACAGTCAAACATGTTTATTCATATTACAAATATTACAAACACAAGCTCTCAAGATAACATAACGCCAGGTTACAAATTAATTAACATTAGCTTATAAACTTTTGGTCATTTCATGTCAAGAAAAAACAGAAGCTAACTTTATCGGTAGTTTGAAATAATTATATAACTGTGCCTTTTCTTTCTAACTTGTCTTCTCTTTTGACCAGCTTTATATTTGGAAAAAAAAAATAACGCTGTTGGCAATCGGCAGAGCCTCAAGATATACATGTAATTATCTTTAAAAACGTTAGCAGTTTGCTTTGAACGTTGTCTGAATTGCTTATTTATTTAACTTATCTAAATTGCTAACTTTTTTTATAGGGCATTGTACGACAAGAGTTTATATCCAGACTGATTATGAAATTGGAGACAGCCCTCGCAAGAACACCCCTTGACACAGATTTTTGGGAATTTGCATGTCGTCAGGAGCTGTACCTCTGGGAAGCACTATCTACACACGTGGATGTCCCAGCAGAAATCATACAGGCCTTACAAGGTTTTTTGGGAGCAGTTATTGAATATAATAAACATTTTCAAGAAGTGGCAATTAGAAGCACTGTGGACACTGTAGTTGGAAAAATCGGTCGTCCTCGATATAATATTGAGGAGGAAAGGTTGAAAGAAATTTTGCATATAAATTTGTCAGTTGAATGCATTTCAAAGCTACTCAGTGTTTCCTCAAGAACCATTCAAAGAAGGGTGAATGAGTTTGGTCTTTCCGTCAGACAGAGGTACAGCCAGATTTCTGATGAAGAGCTTGATGAAGCCATCCAACGGATAAAGACTGAAATGCCCACAGCAGGTTATCGAATGGTGAAGGGAAGACTAGTGTCCTTGGGAATCACTGTGCAGTGGCAAAGATTGACTGCATCAATGCATCGAGTGGACTCACTTGGGATTTTGTCCCAAAATAATACCTGCTCAAATTCAAACATTTACAAATGGCAGGGTTTTTTCTTGCCACTTGTCCTATCAAAGTGAAAGTTTTAATCTAATTTGGACATATAGTAATCCTACACTAGCCTGTATGCACAAAAATATAAAATGTAATAAAATTGTCCAGTATTAAGGTAATTTATGAAAATGTTGCTTCATTTTTTCAAAAACTGCAGAAATATAACGATACTGTCTTGGTCTAATGTTAGGATTTCCAAGAGCCAGACATTGACTGGGATGTACAGACCAGATTCGGAAGGGGTAATTGTGGTCCCAGAGTTTGGCAATCCCCTCACTGAAGAGCAGCACACTGAATTACAGCTGCTGTTGGCTCAACATTTAGGGCAAACAGACACTAAGGAGCTTTATCTGTTGTGCAGAGAATATGTCAATGCTGCCTTGTCGGATTAATATGTATTTGAAATAAAAAGATCAAGACATGATTTCCAGTGTTTTATTATTGTTATTATTATGAAATACACATATACATACCTGTTTTACACATTGCAATGAACTAGATTTTTTTGTTTCATATGCAAATTTGGCTGCCTAGCCCCAAAACATTACAAATCTCACAAGACAAAATGTCTTTTCAAAACTAAAGTGAGATTTAAAACTTTTTAAAATGATCAAAAGCTAGGAACAGCCCCAAGTTTTGGTCCTGTTAGCACTTAGTGTCTGCTAAAATCAAATCCACCACAGACTGCCTGTGTAAGAATATTTTCGAAATCATCATATGTTGTCAAGTGCTGTGTAGGAAAGTTGACTGCCACAGCACATGCATTGACAATAGGGTAGCACAAAGTGTGTGACCCATACCGGGAGGTACAGTCGTGATCAAAATTCACAGTTATCTGATATGAATCTCATTCGCCGTCTGTTAGTTGCACATGTGCCTGGCCTGAAACCCAATGGAAGAAACTTTGCACTGACAACTGCTTTGCTCCACAACCATTAGATGGGCTCCCATCTTGATTCTGTTTCAGGAGGGAAAAAAATAATGTCACAAAAATAGCATACATTTTTGTTGCACCCTTATGCACCATGTGTGAGCTAATGAATGTAAATGTGTAAATCTGTTTCTCAAACATGTATTTACATATTAAACTACTCCATTTTTCTTTGCAAAATAGGAGATTGTTTTCAGGAAAGTTTTTTTTAGGGTAACAGAGTGGTATTTATGAAGTGGCCAGTGCTCTGTAGCTACCTTGGCCTTCCAGGTTTTGCAAGAAGTCCTGCAAAAAGTTGATAATGTTTTCTTCCTTTCGGTGTCTTACTGATCCCTTTTCACTGAACTGAGGAGACAGAGCCTTTAGAATGAAGTCTGCATCCACCTGCAAAATATGTTTTTAAAAAATGTGTGAATTAGAAAAAATTTACCTACCAACTTTCACAACTGCAGCTGCAACAAAGTGCTGCTTATGTAAAATCAAGAAACATTGCTAACAAAGGACAAGGAAAGAACAATAACAACAGCATATAAAATCAGTACAAAAATAAAAACAGGTTGTGCCAAAAGGCAAAGAAAAGAAATGCATTTTCAGATTTTAAAACTCGACAGTGAAGGGGCCTATAGAATTTTTACTTACTTCTTTTAGGTTTCCGGGAAGGAAGAGTGGCTTGAAAACCTGGTGGTGAAGTTGCAGCAGCTCATCTAAACCATTGATGGCCAGTCCTTCTCTAAGCTGAGTTGGCATCGGTATGAGTCTAATCCCTGAATGCAGTCTGATGGCACTAGTAAAACAAATGCAAATCTAGTAATGTTTTTGTAAGTCACAGGGATTTTTTTAATGCTGCATTAACATACTCAATAATAGCCTTTTTCCGATCGCTGTGAATGGGACCTGTGCAGCCACACGCTACGATGGCATCGGAAAGGTCTCTCAGTGTCTCTCCTTCTGCACCTTCCACCTTAAACAAATCACATCTGTTGGTACCATTTAAGAGTAAAAAATAATATAATAATTTGTTTAATTTACCTTTTGAATCAGATTTTGGATTTCTGTATCAGTCACCTCCAGCAAATCTTCATTTGTTACTTGTCCATGACACAAAAAATGGTAGAACCAAGTCGAAAAGAAGTTTGGTGCTGGTCCTCCTTGAACCAAACTGGTGCCAATGATCTCCCCACAGATCTTAAAAACAGTAAAAAGCCAGTTGGGCTAATTGCTCTTTAATTGCTAGATGGCATTATACTACATATACCTGTATCTGTTGTCCTGGTAGTAGGAAATACTATTTTTAGGGGTTTTGCCCTTGTATGCATCTCCTTCAAATAAATTCAACTCAAGGCGTCGCATCATTTCTATGAAAAAAACAGTTTGCCATTTACAAATCCTTTCTAAGATGGTATCTTGATGTTAGTAAGGATTACATACCGGTAAGAAACTCTCTACGTAGTGCTCCATCATCAATGCCTTGTTCTCCAATAAAGCAAATACGCAGTTTGTTCTTGGAGGAGGCCTGTTTCTGTCTGGCCCACTGTTTCAGACCTCTCTGGTAGAGGTCCTCCCTTGTCAGATTAATGTTAAAGGTTATGGTGGTGTCAATTCTTTCTTGTAGAAACCTCCGGATGTCTGATAAGCTATTGACAACAACAAAAACATATTAAAACAAGTTGTGTATAAAACCTAGCTAGATACAAAATTGTTAAAAGTGCATACCTGCTCAAGTGCTTTGAGGTGTCATCTGCACCTAGTATGGTGCTGTGAAGATGTTAACATATAAACTAAAAAATCTGTTTTAAATCTTTGATAAAACACCGAACAATGTGTATGGTAAAAACATGTACCTGTGCCTTTCCTTTTCACCACACATGCTGGCATGTATTTGGATAAACTCCTGTGTGAATTCATTATCGCACAATGGACAGGAAACCTATTATAGACATAATTTCAAACTAACTAGTGAACAAGCAATCATAGGAACTCTATACTGACTAGCATCAAAGTTGCTTAAAACATTTTGTATATTGCTTCTTTGCATGTTCCATGTTTTCTGTTGTACCCTTTTGGTTATTTACAGCTCTGTCATCTTCTTACATTTTTGTCAGATCCCACTGGAGAACTGGGTGCCTACAGGAAAAATTATAACACACGTGTAACATATGAAAAGAAAAAATATACTTTAGCTAAGTACTAAGTACAGCACTGCCATATACTTACACTGACAGCAGAGTCCGCAGGATTAATGGTCACCTATATAATTAAAGATGATCAATAATAGAAATAAGGCATGAGAGATACAATGACTTTAGATTTGATTAAAAACTCACAGTTGTATCATCTTCCAAGACAATTACTTCACGGTCACTCTAAAAGACAAATCAGTAACACACATAAAACATTTTGTTTATATCATATACCTCATTGATGTCTGAAGTACTGAAGCAGGTCTGTACATGAACAGAGAGAAGCTGGAGTGAGATGTCTTCAAGACAAGAAGAACATCGCGCTCTAGACATGGCCTGGAACTTTGCCGTAAAAGGGAGAGGAGTTGTGTTCAGCACCTGTTGTGTAGGCATTATATACAGACACCCACGGCCTCCCCAGGTCTTTACAAGACCGCTGCCTGTGTACCCCATCTCTTCTGGGGTGATCACATTGAGCTTTCTTTGGCCCGATCCTCCTATTGTTAAAAATTTACAAAATCATTAACCCCTCACGTACATATTAAAAATATCACGCAATATTATTTATTAATATTTTGATTTTGATTTTACCCATAGCTTTATGGATAAACCAGCCCCCTTCTAGATCCTTCATTTTTGGATATGTCTCACAAAGAATGTCTAAAATCTGTCAAAAATCATATGAAAGATTACTACATTAAAACAGTTTAGCAAACATTGTACTTTTTAAAATGCGAAAATGGCACTCAGAAACAGATTAAGGCAAATAAATATAAAAAAATCCTAAGAAAAACAGACAAGTCTACAAATAAAATAAATCTGATGGTATCAACAGTGTGTAAATATTATATGTTAAAAAAAGTAGTATGCAGAAACGTCAGAGGGTGCTGCATAAGGTACTAAGCAATTGGAAAGTGCAAGCAAAGACTTGGTGTTCTCCTGCTCCCATTAAAGCATTTGCAGAGAATGATGATGACGAAAATACCTCCTTGTGATTTGCATCCTCAGGAATTTGAACTATCTTCTTTCCTAACCCAGCGTGAAGAAGGGTTAGCTCCTCAGAATGTTTTGGTGTTTTTTCTGTGGGTTTGTGCAAAAGGAATAAAGCCACCGGTGTTCTCTTTATTCCTGCCCTCTTTACCGCCTTTCCCTTTTTGTCTTTAAAAAGACCTGGAAAACATCTTTTAAAAAAGAATGGACAACTTCAAAGTTAATTAAGAGCTTCACATATATTCTCCACTCTTGAAGAATTTGTCAAAATACAGAGATATGACACATCCTTGGAAATTTATTTCCAAACCTGGCCATGTTTCGCTGAATTGGGGTGGAACATGAGGGTGCCTCACTATGTCCCTGTCGTCCTGTTGCCTCTCCCCCTGTTCCCTGTCCCCTAGCTGCCACAGCAGGGCTCTGTCCCTGAACTTAATTATACAATACATTACACAATAATAATATTAGCTGTAACATTAACAGCAGCAGTGCCATCTGCACAATAACGTATTAGAGCAGTAGTGCCAGATTGCAACAGCTATTTTATACATTCAAAACACATTCTAAATAGACTATTACATGTAAATAATAACCATGTTGTGTACAGTGCTCTATTTTACATACCAGCTGGGTCACTTGCTGATCACAGGATAGGTAATAAATTTACGGCCATGCTCCGCAACGGCTCCTGAAACAAAAGTACATCATTACACCCACATTCCCAGATATATATCTTAGTTCCCAGTAAATGTAATGTTTTTACCTTCTTTGAATCAGTCATTTCCTTAACTAATCTAGGAAGAATAAAAAACAAGAGCGCAGAGAATAAATATAGTGCAGAGAAACAAAACATGAAACAGTATACAATTACAATACAAGATTAGCACTATTTGTCATGGCTTTGATGTATTAGCTAGTTTTTATTCATATAATGAATCTCTGATTAATATAGGGGATATAATGCAGAAGTAGAATTGATCATATTTAAAGATAGACCAAAAGTGTCTGCATTACAGTCTATTTCGTGTGTTTTTTGGTTGATATTATTTTCAAATAGCAAGAGATTATCATGTGCTTAGCCCATGTGTGGAAAAAACGTGACATAAGAGTTTAAGCATATTATTAATGGCTTGCAAAGACTTTAATCCTAGTGCTGTAATTTATTTGTATAATTTCTGTATTTGTCACTCGATATCAACTGGAGTTTTGGGTGGTTATAGCCCTTGTATCCCCTGCTGATTCCCTTCGCAGAAGGCAGCTAAATGTTAGCTTAACCTATTAGCTACTGAACGTTTTAAACTGTCTTTTTCCAGACCTACTATTATTGTGAATTGTGAATAAATACATGTTAAATCCGATGCAGCTATGAAACATGCATAATGTTCTATGATAAATTCATAAAGCCCTTACTCACCAAACTCCGATTTCCTGAAAAAAGTTTTTAATCTCAGCTGCATTAGCTGGTCACGGTAAGCAACAGGCGGTCACGGGGCGGGGATAGCGGAAAAGTGGCCAATCATAGGCAGGTAAATGTCTTTTTTTTTTCTAAACAGCCAAGTGTTTCACACGAGCGCGCAGGAGTAATCCACGCGCGAGCAGATTGATACACCGAGAGCACAGAAAGGAGCATCTCTGGCGCCTGTGTTGAATTCTGTGCCTGCAGCATAGAGTCCCGCTCGTGGTCATTGGGCCGTGCGCGCGTGAGACTTCCAATGCGCGCATGGAACGTAATCCACGCGCTCCTGGAAATAAAATGAATTGCTCGTGATCTTCTTTATTTCTCCTACCGGCTTTTGGCGTGAATTTGACGCAATAGTAAACACCTTTTTAGTACGGCAAGCGACATTGTTCCCAACACCTATTGTGGTCTGGTATGGTGTTGCTAGTATATTTACAGAAATTGTGTGAAAAAGATATGCTGACCAACTTTCCTCTCATACACTTTTCATTACAGCTTCACAAAACAAACAACAAGAATTACAAATTGATTTAAATGTATTATTTATATTAGGAATATTTTTCAGTACTCTACAGAACACATTAAAGCTTTCATACAGTGAGATGAAATATATATATAATTAGCGAGGAAAAGACAAAAGGATTGATGGGTTCCACCAGAAGTTATTAAGGAAATAAAACAGAGAAAGACTTTCTTTCAAAACAAATCCCTATATTCAATTTATGGTTAGGCCGAGCAATTTCTTTAATTTAATTCAAACGCTTTTGCAGCAATATTTCTTCTTTTCTCTGCTTCTTTCTTTAGTCCTGCGCAGTCAGAGTTCGTTGCGGTGAAGATGGCAGCAGAGTAAATCTGTTCACCCTTAGATCTCTTTGAAAGCAAAGTAAATTAAAATTCAAACAATAACAAAACATATTTAAATGTTTGGCCTGAAAGATCAATCATTTCATTCCTTACCTGTTTAGTTTTCTGTCCGCTGATGTGTTTCTGCAGCTTAGTAACAGCTGTATTATGGAAGAAAACCGAAGCTAATGAATATTGCTTCAGCAGTTTAACTTAATTGTATAAACTAACTGCTTCAAGCTACATCTCTTACCTCTACAATGAACGCAACTGTTTTTCTTGATGGACCACATAAAGACAGCTATCACAATGAGATTTATGGCCAAGACAGCACCCAGAAGAAGAATGACCTTTCTATCATCCGGAGACAACAAGCTGGATCCTGAAACACAATTTGAATAAAAAAACAAAACAAAAAAAAAACAGGTTACAAGTGAGCAAATTATTGGTAATAAATCTAATATTTTAAATTGAATATTTAATATAAGAACTGTTTAAATAAGTCAAATGCTTCAGTTACCTTTATTGACCAGCTCGGCTCGATTTCCAAATAATATCTCTCCACATATGACCATGGCACAGTAATAAGTACCTGCGTCAGAGGAGCTCACATTCTTTGAGAAAACACATTTCTTCTGAGAGTCAGATCTCTTTTCACATCCATCATCTTTGTTTCCATTAGTGTAGATGATGCCTGGATGAGACCTATCTGATCTGAACCAGAACACACTGAGGTCTCCTGAACATGTCTTGTTCTCAAAGTCCGAGAGGACCGAACACTGTAGCATCACATTATCCTCTGGATGGAGTGAATCTGATACCATCAACCTCTGAACTACTCTTTGGTTTGATGTACCCACAGTGTTTCCTGCAGAATATAAAACAGTTAGAAAATGCAGTTTAAACATTTTAATAATTTTGAAATTGTAAGAGTGGCTCAGGGAAATGTATGAAAATGTATGAAGTTTGAGAGTCGCACAAATAAGGTGGGAAAGTAACATTTATGTGTGTGTTTCCAATTGGACAGATGTGTGTTAACATTTGGAAACAACAAAAAAGAACTCATATGGTGTCTAATTCTTGCTAACACTTAAAAAAATCTGAGCTCATCGCCGTGTCTTTTCATCAAGGTGTTTGTGTTATTCTTCTTATAATGATAGATCGCGTTATCTAATGTTGTCTGTTAATAAAGCTGAATTTACTGAATTATATTTATGTGTGAACCCATGAAAAAGTTACAGAGAGACACTCACACACAACTGTCCTGTTTTTTTCTGGCTAAAAAATCTACTTCAAAAAGTTTATTATTTAAGTAATCTACAATCCCCAAACACCATTAAATGACAAAGGTTAAAATGTTATTTTATTTGGCATCCAGAAGGACTATGATTATTAAATGGCATAGCTTTAAGGACCAACCTCTCCAAAAGCATAGAATAGAATAGAATAGAATAGAATAGAATAGAATAGAATAGAATAGAATAGAATAGAATAAAGCCTCTTCAGTTAGTAAATTATTGCATTCAAAGATTCTATAAAATTGTAATTTCTGAAAATTTCTTCTCTCCTACCTTCCAGGACGATTCTATAGTTCCAATAAGATTTTAAACTCCAGATAATTAAGCTATTTTCTATATTTCTAGCATATTAAATTTAACCCAAAAAAAACACGTTACTTTTCTTTAAAGTGGCCATAAAGCTGTTCATTTTTATTAGTTTACCTTAGCATTGCAAAAGTAAACAGAACTGATCCCCACTGCTATATATTGTTGTGTTAAAAAAAACCTGTAAATCTATTTTGAATTTGCAGTTGTATAAAGCATTTAATTTAAAAAAAGAAAAATACCTAGAAATATAAAAGACATTACCTTTTATTAACAAGTAGTTGCCGTGCCAAACATTTCTGGTCCAGTCGGTGAAAGCACAATGATACATTCCTTCATCTTGTTGAACTGTTTTTAAAATGGTCAGGTTGCTCATTTTGTCAGTAAGTACAGTTTTTACTCTGTGTCAGAAAAACCTGGTCCGTAATCTGGGTTTGCATGATTCACAAACTTTGCTACTATTTCTAGAGTATTTCCTGCTGTTTGTTTGTACCAGTAAAGTTTGCCATTTCTGTCTTTAATTTCGGGCAAATCACATCTAAATGTTACAGTTTCACCAAGATGAACTGTGGTCACTGGAACCAGCGCATCTGCATTGAACAGAAAAAGAAGAATGTGGTAGACAAGTGTTTAAGTAAAGGAAAAGCACCTGAAACTGTAAAGTTAGACGAAAAAAAGGTTACCATAGTAGGCATGCCAATACTTAAATGATAAATTTAAATCACTCGGTGTTTAACTCACATCCTTGATGAGAAAGAAGAAGTGTGACCCATAACAGAATCATTTTGAGACTGTCTTTGTTTGAGCACTTCTTCATATTTAAGTAAGAGGTGGTGTCCTGATTCGTGACGTCTGATTGGTTGCCTCACAAAAGACCATGTTAGGGCGTATGTATGCATGTATATATGTATGTATGTATGTACAGTACTGTGCAAAAGTTTTAGGCAGGTGTGAAAAAATGCTGTGAACAAAGAATGCTTTCAGAAATGGAAGCGTTAATCATTTATTTTCATCAATCAACAAAATGCAGTAAATTAATAAAAGAGAAATCTAAATCAAATCAATATTTGGCGAGACCACCCTTTGCCTTCAAAACAGCATCAATTCTTCTAGGTTCACTTGCACACAGTTTTTGAAGGAACTCAGCTGGTGGGTTGTTCCAAACATCTTGGAGGACTAACCACAGATCTTCTGTGGATGTAGGCTTTCTCACATCCTTCTGTCTCTTCATGTAATCCCAGACACACTCGATGATGTTGAGATCAGGGCTCTGTGGGGGACTAACCATCACTTCCTGTAAGTCTTGTGCTTCTTTACGCTAAAGATAGTTCTTAATAACTTTGGCTGTATGTTTGGGTTCGCTCACTTAGCATTTTGTAAATTGATATTGATTGACAAACAATCATCATTTATATTTCTGAAAGCATTCTTTGTTTACAGCATTTTTTCACACCTGCCTACAACTTTTGCCCAGTTTGCCCATCTTGTATTTTTCCTTTATAGGTGATGGAGTTTGAGAGTTCTCTGACTGTTTTGATCATGCACATAACTTAAGTGGTAAGATTGCGATGGCTATTTATCCTTTTCGCTGCATATTTAAGTCATGTATTCAGGAGCAGCAGTAGTAGCTTATTCATGAAGTGTGATGTTCACCTTCATGGTTTCCTCCCCTTCTGGGTAAAAAAAACTCTATAGTCAGAGGGTATAGCTTCCTTGCTTTCACAGCTAAGTTGTTAATAAAGGCTGTTTGCCTTGAGGCCACAGGAAGTGGTAAGTTCTTCATCTTGCAGGCCAAATGCAAAATATGTCAAGTAAAAATCTGTGTCAAAGAGAAGCTCTGGCAGGGTATTTGACAATAAAATATAATGGGAAAAAAGGGAAAGCAGTAGCACATGGGTTTTGTAAAATTACATGTATTTACAATAAGTTGCAGCCCAACACATAAAGTGCAGCTTTAGGCTTCAGAGCCTCTATGAAAGCTGGCAGTATTCTATGGAAAGAAAAGAATGTTAGGGTGTCGTATGCATGATTCTGTCTAACCACACTTTCCAACATAAGTGCACAGCGTTGCACTGAAAATTACTATAGGCCAGTGGCCAGTTTCTACCTGGCCAGTACCCTCATCCCTGCACAACGGCTACCACGAACACAAGACAGAAAGAACATCTTGACAGAAAGAAGGGCAGAGAGAGAAGGGGAAGAGATGCAGTAAATGGCTCGGGGCCTGGAATCGAACTTGGGACAGCTGCGTCAAAGACTGCAGCCTTCATATATGGTGCGCCTGCTCCACGACTGAGCCACTTGGTGTCCCCAATAATTCATTCACACGGTCCGAAAAGTTTCACTATGACATCCTCCTGTGTTTTAGCATTTGCAACAGCTTTATTTAAACAGTTAAGAATATCAGTGTTTTGAGCTACTAATCCGGAAATAGCTGATAAATCCAAAACCGAAAGACAGCATAAAGTGAACAAGACATCATTTATGTTTTATGCTTGTCTTAAAAGAGGGAAAAACGAGTTTATATCTGTCATGCTCCACCATTTTGGGGTTCATTTTTGTTTACTTTTTCTTTGTTAGGTGTTTTCCTGTTCTTTTAGATCAGTTATTTACTGCTGTTAGTTACTACTTTCTAGATTCTTGTGTTCATGTGTTGATTTATTTTCCTTTTAGGTCAGAGTGTCTCCAGGTTTTGTTGTCTAGTCTAGTTTATTTTTGCTCTGTCCCTCCTGTTTACTTTTCCCTGCAGTCAGGTCTCATCAGTTGCAATTAGTCACATTACCCTCTGTGTCCCTGCTACCCGGTTCCTCACCTGTAACCATTTACCTCTGATTGCTTTCCCCTCTCTCTCATTGGTCCATACTCCACCTCCCTCGGTATATAAGTTTGGTTGTTTTCATTGTTCCTCGCTTGATCCTCCTGTTAACTTCTCTGCTGCTACATGCTCCATATCTTTGTGAGTGGTTTTTGGAAACCCGTGTAGGTTCTGCTTTTCTTCATAAATAAAGAATAAAGTTTAACTTACCATGCTGCTTCCTAGTGTCCATCTGCACTTTGGTCCAAAACAACCCAATGTTATGACAATATTCCCCTGATGACATTTTAACTGTTCTGGAACATCTATGACCAGCAACAGCTCTGTCTCTAAAGGCCTTGACAGATCGCCATTGTACACACAGATGGGTCAGTCAGTTTACTCGAACTCCTTCACCTGTATTCTCTCTCTCTGCTGGTAAATTGGTGAAAATACTTACCTTTTTATGTACTCCAGACATTGATGTAGTATTACACAAATAGACTGCATGTCCTGTAAGTGAAATTTCAGTAAATTGCTAATCAAAAATAGGTATATTGGATTGCTTAGTTGGCAAATTCATTCATTAAGGATATTCAGTCTCCTCTCTTTATTTATGGTAAAAGCCAATTTGACAATTGTTTATTGAACACAATCCAAACGTAGAAGACTATTTGTTGGGATTATATATATATATATATATATATATATATATATATTCATAATTTATGATAATTTGTATGAAGGAGGGTATTTATTAAATTGATGTGCAGCACATTGGTAGTTGGACCACTTTGTGTAATGTGCTGCCATCTACCACAACAGTTTTTTTAATAAATTGTAAATCAGTTTATTTGCAACTGGGCTAGATACTAGCAAGTTATTATGCTACTGGCTTTATTGCTTTCGAAATGGCCAAAATGATCCTGTTACTGGTAGATATTAAATTTTTGGCATTACTACATATGTAATATACATTCTATTGCATCCCTACTGACCCCCAGAGGCGGTACGTGAAGCACTGAGTGATAATTTTTGCGCATGTTCAGGTCGAGTATTAATGACAAAGTCACCCATGACCTACCACTGAGTCAGGTGAGTGTGTTTAGTCACATGACACTGGATGCTTAGCCCCTTTATTTCTTGTCATACACAGTGCATGTGTAATTCTTGTGTATGCTACTGTTTTTTTTTCTTTTTTATTACTGCTAGTAGCCTCTAGACTGGTTTATGGTCACAGCTGTGAGTGGGTTTCATCCTACCGGGGATATTATTTGCAAGTTGCTTTCTATTTGGAACAGATTGGTTCTGAAGGTGAGCTTGATTTCTTTATTGTTAGAGGAGCACAACATGGATGTTTCAGTCTAATATAATATTGAAAAGTGGGAGGGAATAATGTTGAAACAATCTGATTGGCCTCTTCTTCACACTTCCTAGAATTTTTAATGATTGGTGGGAATTGGAAGAGTGCTGATCCTGCATGGACACACAGACGCTTATACAAAAGCAATTAAGGGACAACAATCAACTTTACAATCTTGTATTTGTACTGTGGAGTACCCAGAGAGAGCGCGGGATGGCTTTGGAAGAACATTCAAACTCCATGCAGAAAACCCCAGGTAGGGATTTGAACCCAGAAACCTTCTTGCTGCAAGGTAACACAACTAACAATGGTGTCACCGTGCAGTACTCGACCTAACCCCATTCCAGATAATCCAAGCCAATCTTTTAAGGTTCTGACTGGTCTCCATGTGTGTGTTTTTAGGTTTATCTCTTCTTCATCCTAGTTTAATTTAAAAGTTGATGTTCTCAATTCAATTCAGTTTTATTTATATAGCGCCAATTCGCAACACATGTCGTCTCAAGGCACTTCACAAAGGGTTTGAAATGGTGCGGGGTTGTTGGGGAGGTTAGACTAAGCTACTGAGTGTTAAGAGTTCGGCCATTTTAGAATGGGCTATGCGTAGGGGTACTAAGTAAAATAATAGACTGATAAAGTTTGTCCATGTAGAGCCCACTGGTGGCCATTGTTATACCAACAACCATAAGAATTGGGGGTACCTCTCTCTTTCAGACTGATTATAACCATTAGAAAAGACAAGGGGTCGCAGAGGTAGCAGAAATGGAGGGTGTGTTTGCAACTCAACCATAACTGAGCCGGTTTAGGCTAAACCTGATTGCCCCTTACTCCATCCAACGGGGAGGGAGGAATCCCTCATACTGAGCATGCATGTAGCGACAGTGGAGATGAAAAACTCCCTTTTAACAGGAAGAAACCTCCAGCAGAACCAGGCTCAGTGTGAGCGGCCATCTGCCACGACCGACTGGGGGTTAGAGAGAGCAGAGCAGAGACACAAAGAGAACAAAGAAGCACTGGTCCAGGAGTACTTTCTATGGGAAGGAAAAGTAAATGTTAATGGATTTAGCTTCTTTAGTCGTTTCATCTAGAAAGAAAGAACAGATAAACTCTGAGCCAGTTTTCAAGGTTAGAGTCTGAAGGAGAGCACATAGTTAGTCACAATAAAAGCTCAGCCAGTAGCCATGTCTAGGAGAGAGAAAGGGTTAAACACTAAAAGACAGGGCCATGTGGATCATCGGTAGAGGGTGAGCATTAAGTTGTTGCCAGCAGAAGCTCGGACGATTCCCCTCTCCAGAAAGGTGTCACAGGTAGACACAGAGCCAGGCCAGGTGTAGCTTTTAGGAAGAGAAAAGAGAGAACAAAGTTAAAAGCTGAAATAACAGCAAATAATGCAAAATTGGAGAGTAGTGTGAGAATGTAGCGAAGAGGGTGAAAGTGGTCATTATGTCCTCCAGCAGCCTAAGCCTATAGCAGCATAACTACACAGATAGTTTCAGTTCAGATTATTTAGTTAGACGGCGCTTATTTACAACGTCGTCTCAAGGCACCCGACAAAGGGTCCCACTGATGGTCATTGTTATACTAAAAACCACAAGGATTGGGATACCTCTCTCTGTCAGACTAATTATAACCATTGGAAAAGAGAAGGGGTAATACAGGTAGCAGAAATGGAGGGTGTGTTTGCACCTCAACCATAACTGAGCCGGTTTAGGCTAAACCTGACTCTCCCTTACTCCATCCAAACTAAGCCACTCTAACTATAAGCTTTATCAAAAAGGAAAGTTTTAAGCCTAGCCTTAAAAGTAGACAGGGTGTCCGCCTCACGGACCAAAACCGGAAGCTGGTTCCACAGGAGAGGAGCCTGAGAGTGCCCTGTTGGGAACATATGGAACAATCAGATCTCTGATGTATGATGGAGCTAGATCATTAAGGGCTTTATATGAGAGGTGGAGAATTTTAAATTCTATTCTGGATTTAACAGGGAGCCAATGAAGGGAAGCTAAAATAGGAGAAATATGATCTCTCTTTTTAATTTTCATCAGATAATGATCTACTATAATGAAATTGTCTTTCAGATGTGGAGTACTCGGTTAAGTTAAACTCAAAGGTTATTACAAATTGGTCAGACAGGACAGGGTTATGAGAAAATATTGTTATGTCTTTACACTCAATGGCATATGTCAGCACAAGGTCCAGAGAATGAAGACAAAGGTGGGTAGGTCTGTTAATGTTTTTAGCAAAGCCAATTGAGTGTAAGATAGCATTAAAGACTATATTGAGGCTATCACTTTCAGTGTCAACATGAATGTTAAAATCCCCCACTATAATAACCCTATCTCCTTGCCCCGTATTTTAAGGTATGTGAAAATTTAAATAATTAGTAGGAGTTGACTCATTTATAGTAATTCAATCCTCTTGCTGCAGCCAGGTTTCTGTGAGGCAAAATAAATCAATCTGATTGTCACAAATCAGGTCACTAACTAGCAGTCTTTGAAGAGAGAGTTCTTATGTTCAGTAAGCCACATTTAATTGTTTTATTTTTCTTTTTAGTCTGAGTTGTTTAATTTTTAGAGATTTCCATGAATTCCTCCTTTAAGATTATTTTTTAATCTATTCAATTTTCGCCGTGGGAGAGGCACTGTCTTAATAGGGTAATGGGTGGGTAGATGTACAGAAGCTGCAGATAGGAGTGTTAAATTACGACCCTGCTTCCTAGTCTGAACCCTGGGTTATTAGAGTTTTGGAGAACTAATAAATTCTCACATTGATGTTCTCACATGTCTTAGTCCATTTTAGCGATGCAAGAGACTGTTTCTTCATTAGTTATTTTAGTATAAACTAGATGTGTTGCTTCCGTAGTTGTAATTGGCTTGGAATATCACTTTCTATGTCTCCAAGATCTGCTGAAGACACAGTGGAAACTTAGCTAACATATACAGGGGTTGGACAATGAAACTGAAACACCTGGTTTTAGACCACAATAATTTATTAGTATGGTGTAGGGCCTCCTTTTGCGGCCAATAAAGCGTCAATTCGTCTTGGGAATGACATATACAAGTCCTGCACAGTGGTCAGAGGGATTTTAAGCCATTCTTCTTGCAGGGTAGTGGCCAGGTCAGTATGTGATACTGGTGGAGGAAAAAGTTTCCTGACTCGCTCCTCCAAAACACCCCAAAGTGGCTCAATAATATTTAGATCTGGTGACTGTGCAGGCCATGGGAGATGTTCAACTTCACTTTCATGTTCATCAAACCAATCTTTCACCAGTCTTGCTGTGTGTATTGGTGCACTGTCATCCTAATACACGGCACTGCCTTCAGGATACAATGTTTGAATCATTGGATGCACATGGTCCTCAAGAATGGTTCGGTAGTCCTTGGCAGTGACGCGCCCATCTAGCACAAGTATTGGGCCAAGGGAATGCCATGATATGGCAGCCCAAACCATCACTGATCCACCCCCATGCTTCACTCTGGGCATGCAACAGTCTGGGTGGTACGCTTCTTTGGCGCTTCTCCACACCGTAACTCTCCCGGATGTGGGGAGAACAGTAAAGTTGGACTCATCAGAGAACAACACATGTTTCACATTGTCCACAGCCCAAGATTTGCGCTCCTTGCACCATTGAAACCGACGTTTGGCATTGGCATGAGTGACCAAAGGTTTGGCTATAGCAGCCCGGCCGTGTATATTGACCCTGTAGAGCTCCCGACAGACATTTCTGGTGGAAACAGGAGAGTTGAGGTGCACATTTAATTCTGCCGTGATTTGGGCAGCCGTGGTTTTATGTTTTTTGGATACAATCCGGGTTAACACCCGAACATCCCTTTCAGACAGCATCCTCTTGGGTCCACAGTTAATCCTGTTGGATGTGGTTCGCCCTTCTTGGTGGTATGCTGACATTACCCTGGATACCGTGGCTCTTGATACATCACAAAGACTTGCTGTCTTGGTCACAGATGCGCCAGCAAGATGTGCACCAACAATTTGTCCTCTTTTGAACTCTGGTATGTCACCCATAATGTTGTGTGCATTTCAATATTTTGAGCAAAACTGTGCTCTTACCCTGCTAATTGAACCTTCACACTGGTCTTACTGGTGCAATGTGCAATCAATAAAGACTGGCCACCAGGCTGGTCCAATGACTTGAGGATGTTTAAGTTTTTGGTTTTGGGTTTTATTTTTATCCTGATATTTTACAGGTTGTTGTTTTGGGTACTGTTTACCTGGTGGTGCTTTAGTTCCTGATGATTGTTTTCTAGTGTATGTTCTGTACGTTATGGTTCCCTCGGTTAGTTTGTGTCCTTGAATTTCTGTTTTGCTCCAGCCACATTTTGTTCATTCCTAAAGTCTGCAATCAGCTTCATTTGGTCCACCTGGACCATGTCAATTAGTTTTTCTTGTAAATCTGTTTCTTGCCATACATATACACCCTCATCCTCATCATTCTTCACGGAAACAACCCATTCATGTCCTAACCTTTTTGTCATGCTGAATCTGTCCAAGCCTGTTTGCCAAGTCAGTCTGTTTCATGCTGTTTTGTAAGTTTTTTGTTATTGAATTCTTTTATTAAATCATTTTTTACTCACCACGCCACGCTGCTTCCTGCTCGTCTTCATTCTGGGGTCCAATCCAAGATGACATCCTGAAATATATTATCTAATCAGAAAAACATCTACTGTATATGTCAATACATCCATCGATCGCCTTTATCCGCTTGTTCCTACTTAAACAGGAAAGGAAACCAGCAGCATACTATAGCATATTTTTTTCTATGTTAACATATTATTAATAATACATTTAATTTATAATGCACTTTCATTCCAAGGAATCTCAGAGTGCTTCAATTGAAATGCAAGAAATAGAGAATTTATAAAATAGAGATATTTATCAGTTAAACATTTACCTAAATAGGAATGTCTTAAGTCCAACTTTAAAATAATCCAGATTCCTTCCCCCATGGTTTGGAGCCTGCAGTTTAAACCGAGCATCAGAGTGGGGAAGAAAGGTGATTTGAGTAACTTTGAACGTGGCATGGTTGTTGTTGCGAGACGGGCTGGTCTGAGTTTTTCAGAAACTGCTTTTCTACTGGGATTTTCACGCACTACCATTTCTAGAGTTTACATGGATTTTGTAAAATTTTATGTGATTACAATAAGTTGCAGCACCACTCATGAAACACAGCTTCAGGATTCAGAGCCTCTGTGAAAGCCAGCGAATGATCAGTACCAGTTAATGATTCATTTGCTTTATTGTATTTTGATAGGCAGGTACAATGGGGCAATAAAATCTGATTTGGAGCCATTTAAACCATGTTTTCTAAAAGATTTTTAGAAGAACCAAGACATTGACAAAAAATAAAAAGTTTTGTTTAATGTGCATTTCCATATATTGATTTTACCGTAATCATGATATATACATAACTTTTACACAAAACCAAACAAAAACTTCTGTCCCTCTAAATTTGACCTTCTGACAAAAGTCTAATCCAACAGTGTCCTTTCATTAGCAATCATTAAGAGACCTTTACTGCATATGTGTTTTCAAATTAATTTTTCAATGCATCATTGTTGTATTGCCATCGGAAAAAATGTTTACTGTATTTTAAGTCTTGATTTGAATCTTTAAATTGTCCAAATGTTTTATTTATTCATTCATTCACCTTCTATACCACTTTTTCCATAGTGGGTCACGAGGAGCTTGTGCCTATCTCCAGCAGTCTCAGGCGAGAGGCTGGGTACACCATGGACAGGTCACCAATCCATCGCAGGGCAACACAGAGACGTAAAGGACAAACAACCATGCACACACTCATTCACACCTAAGGGCAATTTATAGAGACCAATTAACCTAACAGTAATTGTTTTTGTACAGTGGGAAGAAATCGGAGTACCCGATGAGAACGCTTGCATGCACAGGGAGAACATGCAAACTCCATCTAGAAAGACCCGGCCGGGAGTCGAATCCAGGACCTTCTTGCTGCAAAGCAACAGTGCTACCACCGTGCAGCCAATGTTTTATTTATTTAAACTTTATTTATACATGTTTGCCATGTTGAGACCCAGAAATTATCTTCAAGAGGGAAACATTTGTTAGAGTGCTACACTGCAATGTTGACCTTATAAATACATTTAATATCTCTCCAAAATGTTAATTATCCAGCTGTGGAGATATTTGAATTTGAGCCCAAGTGGAATGAGCCGCTGACAACAATATTTCAAATAATTGACCAAGATCTTTTAAAGATCTTTTGAAAATACTGTGCAATAAGACACATTAAGCTAAATATGTGGCTATAAAACATACAGTTAACGAAAATAACAGGCTACAGAATATCTTTACATTTATATGCCTGCTGGTCTCTGTAATCTGAAAAAAATACTTACTTTAAAAAATTTAACATATAGGAAAATTGCATAACAGCCATGGGAAAGGACAACATTGCATAAAAGCATAGATGGAAATAATACAATAATTGCAGGTGAATAAACTGAAAATATACAGAACGGCCAATTAGAATGGTGTAAGATGAGCCTCTAAACTGGTTACACTCAACGATTTCCAGAGTGCTAAAAAACAGTAATTACCATCACTTGACTAATTTAATGCTTTGTTAATGAATCCTGAAATCCCTGACTTGTGTGTAGACCGTCTCTTCATGTGTTCCTTTTACTTTTCTTCTTTCTGCTTTCCCACCATTGCTCCTTGTGAAGGTTGGGGCAGAATAAACCAAACAGTGTGCATTTCTCTGGGGAAATATAAAAAGCAAAAAAATATAGCATGGGAAAGCAGATGTTAATTTATATTTAAGACACAAACAAAAATACATCTTTGTTACCTGTTCATTCTGCTGAGGACCATGTTCTGTCCCAGCATCTGTTTAAAAAGGGACAACATTTCCAATAAAAAGCACAAAACCTAAAATTTTCTTCAACAAACCACCTTAAAACTGATAAAACCTACCATTGCAAAAATGAAAAGCTTTCTTCTTCAGGGTGTAAATGAGGCACATAATGACAAGACATGCAGCCACAGCCACGCATAACAGTAGAAATATTTTGGACTCCCCAAAACCCCATTGTTCTAGAAAAATAAAGATTAAATGATAATTTACATTTTTTTTATTTGAGGTATTTTTTAGTCACTCAAACCTTCTCAAAGAGTTCAGTAAATACCCTCAACATCAAGTTCAGTTCCATTTCCAAAAATGATCTCTTCATATGTGGCGACAGTGCAGTAGTAAGTCCCAGTATCAGCAGGGCTGACGTTCTTAGAGTAGCTGTAGACACATTTCTGTTCTCAGGACTCGTCTCACATTCTTTTTCACTTTTTCCATCAGCAAAAACTACACTAGGACGAGATTCATCTGACCCAACTCGAAACCAGTACACCCTGTGATCAGTTGGACATTTTCTCCTCTCACAGTCAGAGAAAACAAAACACTGTAGAGTCACTGGGTCTCCTGGATGGAGGGATTCAGTTAGAGGTAACTGAGTTACAGTAGTATTATCTACCTCTGGTCCTGGAAAAGACAAAACATAAAATAAAAACTTTTTTAGCAACTACCAAATTGAAAATTGACTTGAAATACTTTTTATATACAAAAATGTTGTTTTATATACCTTGAATCTTCAGAAAAGTTCTTTTCATAAATATCAGCTTTAATTCTCCAACTTTAAAGCAGTAGTAAAGTCCAGTGTCATTCCGCTGAGCTTCCTTAATATGCAGAAGAAATGTTCCGTTCCCTTGTTTCGATGTGAAGTGACGAGTTTTGGTAACCCTTTCATAATCAAAGGTTATTGTTTGTCCAAGAAATTTAGGCCTGTTTCCAGAAGCAATTTTGATCCAAAACAAACTTTGAGAATTACTGGATGGTGGGCGAGGACACACCAGGGTCACATTTTGCCCCACCTGAATTGCTTTTGTCACAAAGTTGTAACCTTTTGTGAAATCTAAAAAATTTAAAAAATGTTACTGGTATGTATAGAAACAGTAAAGCTCACATAATCTGACCGACAGTTTTGATATTTATATATCCTGTACATACGTCCGTCTCTGAGCAGCAGTAGTATATAAAATATGACCAGCATTTTCTTTTTAATCATCAAACGGCTGTGCTAAAAGAGAAGCAGAACATGGATGTTTCAGTCTAATATAATATTGAAAAGGGGAGGGAATGATGTTGAAACAATCTAAATGGCCTTCACATTCACTGCCACCACAGTGGAAATTACATCAACCAAGTTTCCAACTGTAGCATACAAAATAACACCTAGTAATAACCTTAAGTATTTCTTTCTTGTTGTGATTTAATGGTGTTGGTCTACTTGAAAAAAAGACCAACTCTTCTTGAAAAAAAAACAGTAATCTGAACTTTGCTTATGTATTCAGCTTTCCCTCTATGTGCGTAGATGTAGGTTTACCTGTTATTGGCATTTTAACAATGGGTGAGAAGTGGAAGGGTGCTGACCCTGCAAAGACCTTCATCCAAGGGTTTTAAAATACAGTAAAGTTTACTTGGTATCGACATTTTATAGTTCATTGTTTAATTTTTTTCTGGATTCTTTTTCAATGTAGATATGTATGATTATAGACAGAATTAGACTACAAAGGTGTCATTCAAAGGATTCTTCAGTTACTGTTATTGGGAACAATGGGCAGTTGCCCAGGGCAGCAATAAAAAACGTACATATGAGCACCAGATAATAAAATGCAACCTATCTCTAATATCTGTTGCTTTTTCACATGTGTAGTCAGTGGAGAATTTGTTGAGTAGGCATCTCCTGCTTGCAGATTAGAATTGGGACACAAGGGACATGCTCCCGGTGGGCTGCATTTTATCCCATCCCCAGTATTTCTTGCATTTTAATTTGTTGGGCATAGCAGGAGGAGGGTGCCATTCATGTAAGAACTCCCACTGAAGGGAACTGGTAAATAAAATCAGGATCTTATCAAAAGAAATAGTAGGGCCATAATGTACATATATTAACACAACTGTAGATAAGAACAAGAGTGAAAGTCTGTGAGGTCTGCCGAAAGTTTGTGAAGTGAATATTGACAGCAGATGATCAACCTCTTAAAGGGCAGCTTTTTAATCTGGATTTTAGATTTTTTTGTTTTTTTTGTTTTATTGGGAGTATATTGGGAATATATTTATTGGGAGTTCATAATCAATACAAAATACATGAATCCTCATGGAAAAAAAAAACATTACTATAGCAGGGATTGTATTCCAAACATTATGCAATGGCGTCATTTATATGCTAACTGACACATGGAGTCAGCTAGCAACAAGTAACAAGTTATTTTAGAAGAAACACGTTTAAAAATAGTCATCTAGCTCCTGTCCAAACTTGGTTGATCTAGATGAATCCTCTGAGTCTCAAAAAGCCTCCATCTATTCATCGTCTATATCTGCTTAAACTTTCAAGATCGCTGGGGACTGGTACTTAACTCCAGCGACCAATGGGCAATATGGGGTACACCCTGAACAGGTTGCCAGCCCATTACAAGGCAATGCAGAGGCACACAGGACAAAACCACGCACACACATACTACACAACCAAATTTGAGAGAGACCAATTAACTTAACAGTCTTGTTTTTGGACTGGGGAGTACCTGGAGAGAACCCACGATTACTTAGGGAGGACATTCAAACTCCAAGCAGAAAACCCTAGGCTGGGATTTGAAACCGGAAACCTTCTTGCTGCAAGACAACACTACTAGCAGCAGTATCACCATCAGTACTCGACTTACCCTCACTCCAAATAATCCACGCCAATTCTGTAAGGCTCTTACTGGGCTCCATGTGTGTATTTTAGTTGCATTTCTTTCATTCATATCAATGGGTTTGATGAAGCAGTTAATATTGGTGGTATATCAGATGCTCCCAGCCTTTGAAAGAAGAACTATCAGGTATAACTATATTATTGCATTTCAAGTTTAAAAGTTGATGTTCCTCGAAATACTGGGTGAAGAGGAGGAGTAGCAACCATCTCTCAGTCCGATTTATTGATTAGTCCCAGACCAATCAATAGCTACAATTCTTTTGAATATTTAATCCTTAGTTTTCCTTGTCCAAATTGCAAAGGACTAAAACCACTTCTGTTTGTTGTTTTGTACCGTCCACCAGGCCCTTACTCTTGATTTTTAAATCAGTTTTCAGAACTTTATCTGATTTAGTGTTAAATACAGATACAGTTATTATAGTGGGGGATTTTAACATTCATGTTGACACTGAAAGTGATAGCTTAAATATAGCGTTTAATGCTATCTTAGACTCATTTGGCTTTGCTCAAAACATTAACAAACCTACCCACCTTTGTCTTCATTCTCTGGACCTTGTGCTGACATATGGCATTGAGTGTAAAGACATAACGATATTTTCTCATAACCCTTTCCTGTCTGACCATTTCTTAATAACCTTTGAGTTTAATTTAATAGAGTACTCCACACCTGAAAGAAAATTTCATTATAGTAGATCATTATCAGACAATGCTGTAACAACCTTTAAAGAATCCGTTCCACTTTTAATCTCGTCATTATCACTGAAAAACACAGTGGAGGGCAATGATTCCATTTCTGACCCTTCACAAATTGATTCTTTTGTTCATAGTGTTTCTTCATCATTGCGTGATACATTAGACCATGTAGCCCCCTTGAAAAAGAAGATAATCATTCCAAGGAGGCAGGCTCCCTGGTTTAATTCAGAGCTGCGTACTTTAAAGCACAATGTTAGAAAATTGGAGAGAAAATGGCGCTCTATACAACTAGAGGATTCCTACTTAATCTGGAAAAATAGCCTATTGTTTAAAAGGACACTTCGCCAAGCTAGAACAGCTTATTTCTCATCATTAATAGAAGAGAACAAGAATAATCCTAGGTTTCTCTTTAGTACAGTTGCTAAACTTACACAGAGTCATAGCTCTGTTGAGTCATCTATTCCCTTAGCTCTTAGCAGTCATGACTTTATGGGATTCTTCTTAAATAAAATTGATTCTATTAAAAATGAAGATGATTACTTCAACCTCAGCAACTGAGACAACATTGGAAATAACTGTAGAACCTGATTTGTGTTTGAACTGTTTTGATCCTGTGGAGCTTCTCGAGTTATCAGAAATATTAGCTTCATCTGAACCTTCAACTTGTATGTTAGACCCAATCCCAACCAAATTATTTAAGGAAGTGTTCCCTCTGATTACCAGCCCCATTTTAGATATGATTATTTTATCTTTAGTAAATGGATATGTACCATGGGCTTTTAAGGTAGCTGTAATTAAACCTTTACTTTAGAAACCTTCGCTTGATCGAGATGACTTAAAAAATTACAGACCTATATCCAATCTTCCATTCTTATCTAAAATTCTTGAGAAAATAGTTGCTAATCAAATGTGTGAGCATTTACACAGCAATGACCTGTTTGAAGAGTTCCAGTCAGGCTTCAGATCTCATCATAGAACTGAAACAGCTCTGCTGAAAGTCACTAATGATATTCTTATGGCCTCAGATAATGGACTTGTGTCTGTACTTGTCCTCTTAGATGTCAGTGCTGCATTTGAAACAGTCGATCATAATATTCTCTTAAAAATGCTGGAATATGCTGTAGGGATCAGGGGAACAGCGCAAGGCTGGTTTAAATCTTATTTGTCCGACAGATTCTAGTTCGTTCATGTAAACGATGAATCATCTTTGAACTTCAGGGTTAATTGTGGAGTACCACAGGGTTCAGTACTTGGGCCAATTCTCTTTACTATATATATGCTTCCAATAGGTCAAATTATCAGGCAGCATAGGATAAATTTTCACTGTTACGCTGATGACACTCAGCTTTACTTATCCATAAATCCTGAGAAGCCCAACCAGTTAGATAGACTACAAGCATGTCTTGAAGATATAAAAACTTGGATGACTTTAAATTTTTTGCTTCTAAATTCAGACAAGACAGAAATTGTCATCTTTGGACCAGAGTCTTCCAAAAAGAAACTGCTTAGTCAATCACTTAACCTGGATGGCATTAAATTGACCCCCGGTAATAAAATAAAAAACTTTGGTGTTACTTTTGACCAGGACATGTCATTTAAATCCCATATTAAACAGGTTTCTAGGATTTCCTTCTTTTACCTCCGGAACATTGCCAAAATGAGGAATATCCTATCCAGGAGTGATGCTGAAAAGCTAGTCCATGCATTTGTTACTTCAAGGCTGGACTACTGTAATTCTTTACCATCAGGATGTCCACAAAATGCAGTTAAAAGCCTTCAGCTGATTCAAAATGCTGCAGCAAGAGTTCTGATGAAAATTAAAAAGAGAGATCATATTTCTCCTATTTTAGCTTCCCTTCATTGGCTCCCTGTTAAATCCAGAATAGAATTTAAAATTCTCCTCCTCACATATAAAGCCCTTAATGATCTAGCTCCATCATACATCAGAGATCTGATTGTTCCATACGTTCCTAACAGGGCACTTCGTTCTCAGACTGCAGGTTTACTGGTGGTTCCTAGAGTCTCTAGAAGTAGAATGGGAGGCAGATCCTTTAGTTATCAGGCTCCCCTCCTGTGGAACCAGCTCCCAGTTTTAGTCCGTGAGGCAGACACCCTGTCTACTTTTAAGGGTAGGCTTAAAACTTTCCTTTTGATAAAGCTTATAGTTAGAGTGGCTTAGGTTATCCTGAGCTATCTCTGTAGGTATGCTGCTATAGGCCTGGGCTGCTGGAGGACATAATGACCACTTTCAATCTCTCTGCTACATTCTCGCACTACTCTCCAATTTTGCATTATTTGCTGTTATTTCAGTTTTTCAGCTTTGTTCTCTTTTCTCTTCCTAGAAGCTACACCTGGCCTGGCTCTGTGTCTACCTGTGACACCTTTCTGGAGAGGGGAATCCTCCAAGCTTCTGCTGGCAACAACTTAATGCTCACCCACTACCGATGATCCACATGGCCCTGTCTTTCAGTGTTTAACCCTTTCTCTCTCCTAGATATAGCAATTGACTGAGCTTTTACTGTAACTAATTATATGTGCTCTCTTTCAGACTCTATCCTTGAAAACTGGCTGAGAGTTTATCTGTTCTTTCTTTCTAGATGAAACGACTAAAGGAGCTACATCCATTAACATTTACTTTTCCTTCCCATAGAAAGTACAAATCTAGGGCTGTGGACAATGTGAAACATGTATTGTTCTCTGATGAGTCCACCTTTACTGTTTTCCCCACATCCGGGAGAGTTACGGTGTGGAGAAGCGCCAAAGAAGTGTACCACCCAGACTGTTGCATGCCCAGAGTGAAGCATGGGGGTGGATCAGTGATGGTTTGGGCTGCCATATCATGGCATTCCCTTGGCCCAGTGCTTGTGCTAGATGGGCGCGTCACTGCCAAGGACTACTGAACCATTCTTGAGGACCATGTGCATCCAATGGTTCAAACATTGTATCCTGAAGGTGGTGCCGTGTATCAGGATGACAATGCACCAATACACACAGCAAGGCTGGTTAAAGATTGGTTTGATGAACATGAAAGTGAAGTTGAACATCTCCCATGGCCTGCACAGTCACCAGATCTAAATATTATTGAGCCACTTTGGGGTGTTTTGGAGGAGCGAGTCAGGAAACTTTTTCCTCCACCAGTATCACATACTGACCTGGCCACTACCCTGCAAGAAGAATGGCTTAAAATCCCTCTGACCACTGTGCAGGACTTGTATATGTCATTCTCAAGACGAATTGATGCTTTATTGGACGCAAAAGGAGGCCCTACACCATACTAATAAATTATTGTGCAGTTTCATTGTCCAACCCCTGTATGTATATATATATATTATATATATATATATAATATATATATATATATAAACGAAAATGTGGGAAAAATGCACTGATCAGCTTTTTTTCTGAGAAACATCTCATGACAGCCTTTTAGTGGGAAAAAAGGAACTGGTTGTCACCTATCTTTATAGAATAGAAGAAAACTGAAAGAATACAGTGATTTTTCACTCGGATATGAATGCGGTTTCTGTATCCTAGTTGTCTTTGTGAGTAGAAAGATCTTCTTTTAAAGATTTTTATTGCAACATTAGTGGCCATTATTTTTGTTATTTTTCTAAAGTAAGCAGACAGGAAATGGGGTGGAAAGAGGGGGAAGACATGCGGCACTGGTCTCTGAGGGACTCAAACCCAAGACAGCTGCGTCGAGGACTTATGCCTCCATATATGGGTCACACGCTCTGCCGCTACACCACGAGCCACGCCCTGTGAGATAAATGATCGTAATGAGAACCCAGCAAATCTTACCACACAGTTATAGGTGTAATTTTTCTTCTTTTGCTTGTGAGCTGATTTTGTTATCCTTTATCTGTTATGTGTTTAGTGGCATTCCTTGACTTGATGTTTTTTTGTTGCTTTTGGCACTCACAGTTGATAGGGTTACTGAAATTTGGGTTGTGCTTTAATGTCTGCGGAGAGTTCTGTTTGATCCTAATTAGCAGGTAGAAATTATTTTTTGTCACACAGGCTTCAAAGTAGAGTGGAGAGCCAATGATCAATACAGCATGATGCATAACTACATTATGAATTCACTACTACATTACAGGGCTATTGTAGTAGTGGATGGGGTGGGGGTTAAAGATGTGGCCTTTTGTTTAAATTAAGGCTGATCAAACTTGATCTGGATCATTTCACTCTGCACAAAAAGGTTTTTGAATCAATTTGAGTTTAAAAAAAAGAGCGTTTTTACATTTGTTTATCAATTTGTCCCACCTTAGATCAATTCATATGTAAGAACAGTTTGCACAAGTGTGTTTGTGTGTGGATCGGCTGGGGTTGGGGAAGGGTTGCTGTTAATTGGGTGGGCCTGGGTCTATTCAAGCAGCACTCAAGAGGTGGTTAAGTAACAGCCACCAGCTACCACAATGTCTTTATTCTGGCAGCTGTTGAAAAGTAAATGGCTGTTAATTGCTTCTTTGCTTCAGATATACAGTTGGAAATGGTCCATGTTCTATAGATCAGCTTTGATTGGTTACTGTCAATGTTCTATTTTTAGTTTCTAAAAAAAAACAGCATAATACTAATATTGTTATGGATCTAGTTCAATATTTAGCTCAGTTAAAAAACAATAATTTCTGTGGTAGCAAAACATTCTACTTTATTAGGTGTCACATTTTAAACAAAGTAGGGCACAGATTTGTAAATTTAAATGACTTTATCCTGTAAAAGAATCTCAAACAAAAGTTATTATGTATCTTCCACTTACAATTTTAAACTTCATAATAATCCATTATGTATATCAACATTATTTTTCATAATTCTACGAAAAACATTAGAGCTTTATTACAGTAAGATAAGTAAGTATAGTTTATAGAAAAAAGACAAATCGATGGCCTGCACCAGAAATTATGAAATTAATAAAACAGAGATAACAGAAAAAAAAAACATAATTGGTATTCAATTTACAGTTTTAAAGCCAAAATTTTTCCTCAATTTAATCCAAAAGCTTTGGCAGCAGCGTATATTCTCTTTCTCTCTGCTTCTTTCTTTAGTCCTGGCCAGTCAGAGTCCATTGTGGTGAAGATGGCAGCAGAGTGAATATGTTTACCCTTAGATCGCTTAGAAAACAAAGAAAATTATAATTCAAACAATAACAAAACATATCCAAAGGTTTGGCCAGAAAGATCAATCTTTTCATTCCTTACCTGTTTAGTTTTCTGTCCGCCGATGTGTTGCTGTAGCTCAGTACCAGCTGGATTATGGTATAAAACCGAAGCTAATGAATATTGCTTTAGTAATTTAACTAACTGCTTTAGGCTGAATTTCCTACCTTTACAATGGACACAACTGTTTTTCTCAATGGACCACATAAGGACAGCTATCACAGCCAGACTTATAGTCAAGACAGCACCCAGAAGAAGAATGTCCTTTCCAGCATCCTGAGACCACAAGCTGGATCCTGAAGCATCATTAAAATATTTGTATTTCAGAATATTTGTAAAAAAAAAAAAAAATCTATATATATATATATATATATATATATATATATATATATATATATATATATATATATATATTTTATTATATATATATTTTACTTATACATTGAACAACTGTTCAAATAAATCAAATGATCCAGTTACCTTTAACACCCAGTTTGGTTCCATTTCCAAATACTATCTCTCCACATGCTGCCACAGCACAGTAATAAGTACCTGTGTCAGAGGAGCTCAGTGTCGTTGAGAAATTAAAAACACATCTGTTCTGAGTGTCAGGTCTGTTTTCACATCCATCATTTTTGTTTGCACCAGTGTAGATGATGCCTGCAAGAGATTTGGCGGATCTGTCTCTAAACCAAAACACACTAGGAACTCCAGAACATGTCTTCTCATCAGACTCAGAGAGGACTAAGCACTGCAGAGTCACCGGGTCTCCTGGATGGGCTGGTTCTGATACTGTCGGCCATTGAGCAACATTATAAGTTGATGTCCTTTCAGTGTTACCTAGAGTGGATGATAAGAAAGAGACACACAAAATGCATTTTAAATGTTAAAAACAAGGTTTCTGGTGGTTAGCTGATCTCTGTAGTAAAACCATACCATATCAACACTGACTGCAGTATATTTTCTGACATTCACCATGTCTATCTGTAAAATGCACTATCAAAGAAAAAGTTATTTGTCTAGTATTTAGTGAATGTGGTATGAATTACAAGGTCATCAAACATTTATGGTTTAGAAACGTTCCCACTTATTGCACACATTGCTATCCTCTAAATGAAAAAGCAAACAACAAAAAAAAAAAACAGTTTGAAACACAAATGGTTTAAAATGAAAATAAGTCTATTTTTGTTGTTTTTCTTCATGACTTTTATTTTGTGACTGTGTTAGAACTACTAACTAAAACTATTTTTCTTTTTTCTGGTACTTATTTAAACTATACATACCTAATAACGGCACTTCTTTAAGTCTTTTTCTTATTTTTAGTCAAAAATAGGAATTGTGTATGATGTAAACTTTAGTTCCGGATTATTCAACTCATCTTAACTGCATTTTAAATAAATATTATAAATATTAAATTAAATATTAAATATTTAATGTTAAGATCTTTATCAGGGGTACCTTGTTTATTAGAGGAATCAGATTAGGTCCCTTGCCAAGTGTTCTTGTTCCAGTCGATCAGAGCGCAGTGGTACATGCCTTCATCTCCTTGAATTGTGTTCAAAATGGTCAGAATGCTAATTTTCTCTTTATATGTGGCATGCAGTCTTGAGGCCAACAATTCAGATTCATAAGTTGGCTTGACATTTTCCAACAGCTTCACAATTAATTTCAGAGTATTTCCGGCACTTTGTTTGTACCAGTGCAGTACGCTACTGCTCCTCTTCTCATCTGGTAAAAGGCATGTCAAAGTCGCAGTTTCACCAAGCCGAACTGTAGTCACTGGAACAAGTGTATCTGCTTGTTATGAAAAAGGGCAAATTGTAAACATTTAAAACAACAAAGCAAAAGTCCTTGCAGTGTAAAAAATTACTTTAACATGACCTGTCCCAGCAGGTTAACAACTACATAAAAAATGATTATATATCAAGCCATGTACATTCAACTTACATCCTTGATGACGGAGAAGCAGCGTAACCCAGAACAGGATCATCTTTACATGCTGTCCACAGTGAAACTGTTCTTTCTATTTCTGACAGAAGAAGGTGTGGTGATCTAGTGCTTTGAATGCATATGATTGGTTACATGAAAACGTACAGTCCAAGAGCATTTCCTGCCACAATAGTCTTTTAGAAATACATTGCCTTGCCCCTAACTGTTGCAAACGGATTAAGCTTAAAGAAATTATTTGGACATGGCAGTGATTTTATGCAGAAAACACAGTTTAAAGACTTTGATGGAGGCTAAGAATGACTTGCTTGAATTTCTGTTTTAAACATTTCACCACAACCCCCAGCTTGTCCCCACTCTTTTTAAAATGCATTTATTCAAAAGAAAGACGTTTTGGTGAAGGTTTTAATTGGATATTTCATCGGTAGATTGAAAAGTTTTTTGCAAACATGATTATTTTGAAGCCCAATGTGTATACAGCTTGTCCAGTTCAATATTGAATCAAATCTAATTATAGCATTACCACTTTACTAAAATAATCATTATTGTTAATGATTATTGTTAAAGTAGTAAAATTGTGAAAAATTACAAGTCGTTATAATACTGAAAAGACTGTATTTGGGAATTATGCATTTGGAATTAACAATGTTTAACTGAATATGTTTTTATATGTTCTCTAAGCTACTGTTATTTTATGGTGCATCTGCTCTGTGATTTTGTGCCATATGAGAACAAGTTGCTTTAAGTACATAACACTCCAGCATCCTCTTTCTACACTTCTGATACTGTAGCAAATGTCATGTGGTCTCCAGCTAAGCCGGGCTGCCATGGATGTTTTAGGAAATGTCAAACAATGGTTTGTAAAACTCCGAGGTGGGAACTCGGTGGAAAAACCCCAAGGGTAATAAAATGATGGAATGAACAATGGGATAGCCAGGCCATGAGGTCCAGACTGCAGTCTGTTTCGAATTAATAATTTCCTAAGTTCAGCTTTAACTCCCGGCTGAACCAATGCACCCAAACTTGAGCGCCACCGCTTGTTGCGTTTTCACAGTATTCAGACAGCAATATAAAACAGTTCAGCATAAAACACATCAATCTTATTGCATGCCACAAGTTAATACCTTGGATTAACTAGTGGTGATCCTAATTCCCCTTAACTATACCTCACCTTGCCCACACCTCTAAATACACCTATCCAATTTAATATAAAAAGAACAAAATTACTTTGACGTCAATTTCTTCTCTTCATCGGCTTGAGGATGGGTCGTGGGTCTGAAATCCCAGAGGAACCAAGCCAGGGTCCCTCCTCCCGATGCTCTTTGTCCATGCTCGTGGTTGGCTGGAAGTACTTCGCTGCACTCACCCAGCTGAGAGTATCCTTCTGATTCCTGGAATCTGCAAACCTAAGGAAAGTACAAACCGCTTTTCACGATTACCGACCTCAAGCTCAAGGATGACGAGGTCAACTTTGCTCTTAGAGAGATGAAGTATTTATTGCTTTCAACCGGAGAATATTGGACAGAGCTATTGGGCTTTGTAGTAACGCTTAGAGTTTTTCTGTTTGTTAATTCCCAGACCCCCTACTCCAGGCTACACAGGCATAGGGGTACACATTGCGATAGTCTGCTGCTGACCTTCTGAGCTGCAGCATTTTCTCTTTGTAGGAATCTGTTACTTAGTAGGAATCTGTTACTTAGTTACTGTTTTATGGACCTATTGCTGCTTGCTTATATGACCCCTGGCTAACCCCTAGGTCCCTATAGCTTAACTCCACATGCACAGATGACCACAGTGTATAAGGATGAAAAGACAGGGTGGTTGTTGGAGAAATTCTGCAGTCAGAGTAATGGGAAAAAGCATTTCAACCTGGAAAGGCTCACAAATGAGAGAAACACAGAGATGGCAATTAGAGGAGTTTATTAGCTGATGTTTGTTTTCTTTTGGTGCTCGGATCCCGGTGGAAGACACAGATGCTCATAATGACATGGATCTTAAGGTTAGAATTAGAGAAGTCTTCCCCCTGGGATCCTGATACTGGTGGTGGAGTCGAATGGAGTTTGAAGCCTGATGGTGGAGATGGAGTGGAGGAGGGTCGAAGCTTAGAAGAAGAGCAGGAGATTCTGCGTATTAAACCTGGAGGGATGATTGGATGAAGAGGAATGCAGACCAGGAGCTGATTGGTTAAAGTGGTGAACGTGGTGGAGTAGTTAGACAGAGCCAGAAGTGGAGGTGAGTCTTCCAAGTTGAAATTTCGTCAAAACTCCATGACTGTGCAGCAGTTGTTACTCAGGCAATGCTAGACACCAACAATGGGTGGGACAGCTCGTAAACCTGGCCACACCCCCACTTTAGCCATCAGATAGACACATTTTATATAAAAGACTGTGTAATGTTAAGAACAGGTATCTTTTTCGTTCGTGGTGCTAGCTCATACACTTGGGGGTAACGTTGATCCCAGTGGAGTGAAAAAGGTAATTTGTTTGCATACATGTTATGTGAATCTACTCTTTTCTGATATATTCAATGTAGTTTGCCATTAATTAAACTTGTTGTGATTATTTTTATTTAAGTCAACTCTTCTTTTCAGATTAGCCTAACTCGCAGTTAGGACAAAAGCTGAAGGAAAATTTGTATTGACACCAGGAAGCAGGACCTTCACGCGTGTTGCCTCTGCTGTCCAGCCTTTTGGGACTCGTGGAAGAGAGCGAAGTTCGGCAAGCAAAGTGTTTTTGTTACTGCTGGATGACATCACAGGGATTCCAACTGTGACTCCTTCCTGGGCTGAGCTAGAAGCAGTCTAATTTTCGCAGAGAGGTTCCAACCAGCATCAGTGTGTACAGTTCAGAGTCCATGTTTTATCCATGTTTTTATCCATTGCTGAGGGCACAACAGTTATATGTAGGTTCTGGTTGATTGATCTTAAGAAACTATAGGCAAGTAACAGCCTCCTCTCAGTTCTCTGACCCTCCCTCAACCAATTCATCTTCCTCCTCAGCATCTCAGACCTCTTCTTTACTCTGTCCTTCGTGTCTCCCATACAGGTGTCAGCCTTTTCTCTGTCTTTACTTTTGGCCATATTCCCTAATTAAAACATTTTAAATAAAATTAGGAATTTTACGTTGGCCTACATACCCCCACCACACATTCACACACAAATTGCATCTACAAAAACTTATTTTATGCCTAAATTTAAATTTATTTCACTGTAAAGCTCTGGACCGTCCTGTTCTCTCTCTGAAACAGATGTGTCCATCAACTGACTACTCTAAACAAGCAGGGCACAGGTGAGGGAGTGAACTTAAAATAAAGCATATCATGAAATAAATATAAATAGCATCTTAAATTTGCTAATTTATTATCAAAAATTTTCCTGCTTGCTTTTAGCTTAACTTACAATTTTTGAAAAATTTAATTTTTAACAAATTTTCTTCTCTGCTTGTTTCTTTGTGCATCTTACTGATACTGTCTGGTAAAATAAAAGTGGTAAGAATATTAGACTGTGATACTGCTAAATTGTACTTACTTAAGCTAGCATGTCTACAAAAACAACATTTAGGCTTTACATAAGGTGTTTGCTTAAAATACCGCACTGTGTGAGTGTTCAATCCAGTTAGCAGGAAATGTGTGGGTGTCAAAACCCCCACATCCCCCATGGTTGTGACGCCCATGAACATAAAGTGTAAATATCAGCAATTTAAGACTTTAAGACTTGAAATAAACCGAAAAATGTTCTCTGAGATTGCTACAGGAAATTCTGACTTTGAACATCAAATCAACTTAACCCTCAAAGAATTTCATATGACATTTTTTATCTTGTATAAGATTTCTTTTTGTTATTTATCTGGGTTGACTAACTAATCAGTTTATATCACACAAAGTAATTTCTGACTGTGACAAAAGTTTCCCTCATAAGTATCTCAACTGCACATTGTTAACACAATTTAATAAAACAGTCAAAAACATCAACATATCTAATACAAAAGTGTCCTAGTAAAGATGATTTAATGGCAGACTATTATCTGAAGTTCTATATTTAATCTATTTTGTTCTTTTTTCTATTTTCAGAAAAGCTATGACAAACAAACTAAAAATTAAACAGATTTATATTAATTACATCTTAAACTGGAATTCATAGGGATTTTAAATACCATGAATAATAATTACAAATTTGTAGCAAACTTTAAAATAGAACGTTACAAACGTTGCATCTGTTGTTTAGATTTGTTCAATATGAAGCAAATGTTAGCAAAAAAAAAAAAAACACAGCAAATGCCTCTGGGATTTAATTCTAGATGCACTGAATAGCAAAGGTGTTACAATGGAAAGTCAGAGTTAAAATAATGGTTTTGACTATATTTAAAAATAAGTTAAATGTAAACAATGAACCTGAATCATCCTACATAGAACATGATGTATTAACTATACATAGTACAGATTTAATAATGAAAAATATATTTCTACCACCAGTTTTGAGAATAGTAAACAAATTAACCTCAATCAGCCTGCATAGGAAATTATGTAGAAATGATACATAATGCAGAATTAATTAGAAAAAAATATATATTTCTACCACCAGTTTCAAAAATAGAAAACAATTATTTCACCAGTTTAGAGCAAAGTTCTATCGAAGTGTTTTAACGTCAGTGTAGACCGTCTCCTCCTGCGCCGTTTTTACCTTCCTTCGTTCTCCTTTTTTAGCTTTGTTCCTGTTGAACGTTGGTGCGGAATAAACCAAAGTGTTCTCTTCCCTCTGAAAAAAAAAACAACAGAAATAATAAGAACAATACTAAACTTAATAGAAAGAGAACTTACAATAATATTTTGCATCTCACTTGCTGACGCTGGTGATCACCAATGCTCGATCCAGGTTCTGTTTACAGAGAGACAAAAAAATTGAATAATAAAAATTTTAAACATATTAACAACTGTTTGAGAGATGGAAATATTAAACTTGTATTACCGTTGCAACAGCTGCATGTTTTCTTCTTGATTTTATAAATGAGCCAAGATATTACAGCAAGGCTTATTACCAAAGCTGAGCATAATGTAGGAAGAAATATTTTGGAGAAGTCCTGTAAATTGGCACCTAGAAAGATTAAAGAAATAATTAAAGAATATCGGTTCTTTTGAAAATTATATTCCACTAACCTTTCCATCATCACTATCATTTATAAAGGTTCTCTAGATACCCTTCAGTTTTGTTCTATTTCCAAATAATATCTGTCCACATGCAGCCACAGCACAGTGATAAGTCCCAGCATCAGAGGTCTCAGGAAAGTTGTAGAAACATTTCTTTGCAGAGGGCGCTTCAGGCTCTTCTCACATTCATCTCCACTTTTTCTTGTATAAGAAAAACTGGGATGATAATTTTGATCCAGCTCTGAACCAGTACACCTTTTATGTGCTGGACATGTTTTTCCTCTCAGAGTTGAGAGAACCCCCAAACCTGTAGAGTCTCTGGGTTTTCTGAAATACTGGAGATGGAAACTTCGGAAGGGCAACAGTTACATCTGATTCTTCCTGTAAAAAAAAAACCATTTTTAAAACCTGACAAGAAAAAAAATACTATAGGTACAAAAAGGCAACTTAATATCATTTGATCCCTTTAATCTTCAAATGTTCCGTTATAAAATAAGTCAGTTTCTGATTTTAAATCAGTAGAAAAAGTCCAGTATCATTCCCCGAGCTTCATTAATATAAAAAGAATTCTCCTCTTCTTGCTTTTTTTCTGAATGTGAGGAAAACTTGGAACATCTCGTCCCTGAAGTTTAAAAGTTCTCCAAAAATTTCGGCCCCGTTTCCAGAAACCAGACGGTCCAGTAAAATTTTTTCTCGGGAGAGACAAGGGTTTGGGGAAGACTATAGGTCACATTTTGTCCAGCAGTCACAGTCTTTATCTCAAACTTATTTTCCGTGCAAACTGGAAATAAACAGCATAAAATCATATATTATAAACTATTTCATAAATGATCTCACTATTATATGCCATCCCTAAATTTCGTTGTACCCCCAATACAATGACAATAAAGACCATACTATTCTATTAGAGAAACAGAACTTCACACAAACAGTTAAAAATAATAACATGGATAGATGCAAAACTCAAAATAATATATTTCACATTTGTAAGTGTACTTACATCCAAATCTGAGAGCAAGCAGTCCATAAAATAAGAACAGCATTTTTGTATTGACCAACATTAGTGGCGACAACCAACTAAGAAACGATCATAGGATGAGCCCTCCTAATATAATCTTGCAAAGTGGGAGTGACCAATTTCTGAACAATTTGATTGGCTTTTCTTATTGTGAGGTTTCACTGCACTACAACCACAGTGGAAATAATATAAACCCCTTTTTTCCATCCTTAACAGATGAAGCAAAGTGCGTACACTTTCCTACTAATAGTATGATAAAGTTGTTTATGTGTGGTAAACACACTTCCAAACATTATTCTACCTCATGTGTGCGTCTGAAAGATTTAATGTAACGCAATAAACAGCATGTGTACTTCACATATTACAACAGCGCATTATTGCTTTTGTTCTAAAACCCTTGGGGGATATGTGATCTGTTTCCAAAAATTAAAACAAAGGGCAGGCTTTCCATTGACATCTTAAAATGAAGAAGTCCGTATTAAATAAAGAAGAGAAAAAGAGAGGTGATGAAGTCTGCTTTTACTTAAACAATGGCTAACGTACTGATGCAGCAGTGTTACAGACGTCATGGAACCCTAACCTAGAGTCCTTTTAATGAACTGTAAGCCGTTTCGTTCATAGAATGAGTTCTCCTTGTTTGCCCTAGTCCGTGTTTACATCCCACCTCAGACCAGTGTATCAGAAACTGAAAAACAACTAGCACACATAATAACCGATATGGAGAAAAAAAACAACCAGACTTCTTTATCATTGTTTTGGGGAATTTGAACTACCACACTATGCCCTGATTAGCTTTAGCACTGCCTGACCACCATAGATTTAGTTTCAATTCAACCTGAGGCTACAGACCTGCTTTGACTGTCCAGATTGGAGTGTTTTTGAAGCTTCAGCAGCTGACTTGGACAACCTCACTGACTATGTGGCTATATTTTTAGGTTTCTTTTGAAAACATGTGTTTGCAGACCAAGACAGTCTGCACATTCAAAAATAATCAATGATGCAATGAGCTAAAAAACAATTTCTTAGCAAATGACTCCACATCTTTTTGGAGAGCGCATTAGAACATCATCAGCTGCCGGTGACCTTCCTTTCAACTAAAGTAGAACCCTCATTTAGCAGACAACCTTAACAGCATCTACTGTAGGTTTGAAATGCGGCTCTTCACAACTCCCACATCCCCCACATATAAAGAAGTCTGTGTCATGATTTGAAGATGTTTCAGTTTTATTTTGGATCTTGCCTCTGATCACTATTGTTTATATTACCCAGGTGATGTTTTAGTTTATTTGTTTAGATTTTATTGCTTACCTGTTCTGTTTATGGTGCATTTTATGTTCTGTTACTTCTGTAAAAAGTGTTCTTTGGTTTTATTGACTTTGTATCTCTGTTTAGTTCCAATGTTTCTACTCTCAGCCACTGCCACCATCATCTGTTTCATTCGGTCTTCCTGCTTCATGCCTATTGTTCTCCCTGTCTCACCTGTATGTGGCACTACATATACTCTTCAATACTGTTTGTTCCTCCCTGATTTATTTTGTTGCTCATGCCAAGCCTGTCGATGGTGGCCATTACTGCTCTGTTCCTGCTAAACCTACCCATGTTCATGCATGTTTTTTTGCCCTCGTTTCATGCTTCATTCTCCTCATGCCTACCTGTAGGTGCTTTTTATTTATTCAAATCTTCTCCACTCATTGTCTTCTTCTGCTGCCTGCCTGTCTGTACTTGGGTCCACTAAGAAAGCCACTACCTACTTCTATTCCATCTCCTTGATGAAAATGTGAATAGGCTTTTATATTGTCAGAAAATTCGGAAAGCTTCAGGACCTGATGCTGTGTCCCCCTTCTACCTGAGAGTCTCAGCTGACCAACTGGTCCCTATCTTCACTCAGATCTTTCACATTTCTCTGGAATTGTGTGAGTTTCCCTCTTGATTCAAACGTTCCTGTCAGGATCTACCATTTTGTTCTTTTTTTTTTTTTTTTTAACTTTCCCCCTTAAAAAAATTTTCCTGTTTTTCCTTTTATTATAGTTTTTGGGTTTAGTTTTTATTTGCTTAGATTCTTGTCCTTTTTTACATGCCTTAGATTTTTCTCCTAGGGTTACATTTATATTTAGCTTTGTTTTTTGTTTTTTATTTGGTTTTTTAGCTGTGTTTATTGATTCCTTCTTTTACTTTGTTCAGTTATTATTATG
>JAHHUM010002162.1:0-187919 GCA_036173005.1 Crenichthys baileyi | reverse complement strand
TTTTTTTTTTATAGTGAGACCCAAAAACCAAAACATAAGATTTAAATTAAAACCCCACTGTTTTTAGCCTCTCCAGTTTTTAGAGAGTAAATTAATTCTCAGGGCTGATTGAAATTATTTAATATAGGTTCTTGTTACTGTTTTATCATGAGACGTGTACACAGGAAACTACAGAAAATGTATGTGATTAAATAATGAATATTTATTGCCAGCCTAAACCAGACAGCAACAACAGCACATAATGGATAATGGCACAGAAGGATCAGGATAAGTAATTGTCTGAAGCGGATCTGGAGGAGCGCATGTTGCATTATGTAGAAAGTTAAAAGTCATTAACATATTTAGGGCATAAGAATAACAACATTAATTTAAAAGACACTCGTTAGGTGGCCAAAGCAATAGTTGTATGAGGATTTAGTCAGACTTTGAACAATAATTAACGACTTACTATAGGATTTTGATTAATTTAATAACTGAACCAGCTTCTGAGGTTTAATTAATAAGTCAGATTATTGCCTAATTGCTCGGAAATTTTGACAGAAAAGTTATTCCTTTCAATATAGGCAGAGTTTATTTTAGACCCTGTTATCTTTTGGGCACCCTATAACCATTTAATGAGAGATGTTGACTTACTAGGCACACCCTGCAGGAACTGGTTTGACTGTGTGGGGGTCAGATATCTGGGCTCAAAACCTTGCCATGTAATGATTAGCAGCTCATGTTGATTCCTTCTCCAGGACCATGGATATGTTAGAAGTGCTGTTACAACAAGCTCAGGCCATACAGTCACACAACCTTTTTCAGCTTTCGTCAATGCAGGATAACAGGTGTTAGTCCACCAGCTTGGCAACTGCTTCTTAGGCTGCACTCCATGTCAGCAAGCCTCATGTATGTCTTCTCTTAGCAGTTGGTGCAAGATAATTGGCGGTGCCCAATGCCTTTTTGGCATCTATGCGTTCGTTTGAGTCACCGTTGAAGCTCTGTAGTTGTTATTTTAAACAGTAGATAGAGCTGTGTTCAACAACAGGTAGCAAAAGGAGAGCCTAAAGAGGAAGTGGATTTCTAATACAACTCCAGAGTTTGATCTTATAAGTGTAAATGTTTTGCCGTTTTCACAAGTCTATCATTTAGCCATGAATATTCCTTCTTTGCACTGAACTGTGCATATGCTTGTAAAAACACACATGCTTTTGGATACCTTTCTGCTTTTCCTGTTTGGTAAGTGTCATTCACGCTGTCTGTGGACCTATTACAAAAACGGGGATGGGGACGACTGACCAAAGTGACTGGCGATGCCCACAAAAACAACCCGTGTGAGTATGCTTCTGGTGCAAGTCGCCGTGTGCAAGGACAAACACAGCAAGCATGAACCAGGTGTAATACCATGAGGACATTCCTCGCGGCTTAATGACCTTGTGTCAACTGCTAAGTAAAGGCATAAATATGCCTGAAGATGGAAAATGCAGAATGGTAAGCCAAAAGAGAAATGGTGATTTAGAAAAGCTGTGTGAAAAAGCTGAAAAATCTGCAGGGAAATTCTGCCAAATGTGCAAAGATTACTCATATGATTGGTGTAGCCTTGACTTCTGCAGCAACAAATGTTAAACAAAAACAAGTAGAGGGTAAGAGAGAAAGCGTAAAGGCAGAGTAGTTGACGATGGTAAGTAGTAACATTAGTGAAACATTTTGCATTATTTGCTGTTATTTCAGCTTCTAACTTTATATTGTCTCTCTTCTCTCTTCCTAGAAGCTACACCTGGCCTGACTCTGTGTCTACCTGTGACACCTTTCTGGAGGGGGGCATCGTCCAAGCTTCTGCTGGCAACAACTTAATGCTCACCCTCTACCAATGATCCACATGGCCTGGCCCTGTCTTTCAGTGTTTAACCCATTCTCTCTCCTAGACATACAGTAGCTACTGACTGAGCTTCTACTATGACTAACTCTATGTGCTTTCTTTCTTTCTCCCTGTTAATGGTACACACTGTATAATCTTTGGTGGGTATGTGAACTGCATTATAAACCCATCCTTGGACCGTTCCTCTTCCTGTAATGTTACACAGTTGTGTATAGCTGAGTCAATATCTGATTATATGTTGCAGAACGGGCTTGCTGATCCCTGGAGATTTCGAAATTTTCATGCAAGGGGGTACTATTTTTCTTTTCTCAGGTGAACAAATCTTACTCCTGCATTGAGTTATTTTTTTGTTGATTCTTCATTGATGTTGAAAGTGATCTCATCTGAATATCACCCAACTGCCATTTCAGATCATGGGCCTCTTAGTGTTTACATAACATTTAAAAGTCAGCCTTGCTGTTCCTTTTTGTGGAGGTTGAATCCTTTATTATTATCTGATGAAATTTTCAACACATGTATGACCTCATCATTGAATGACTTTCAGTCCATTAATAAAAATTTATCAATTTCTCATTCCTGTTAGGGTGAGTGCAGTGTAAGACCCTGGAATGCAGACAAGCAGGCAGCATGACAGTGAATGAAATTATTTAATTAACAAAACTTACTACAGAATGTGATGGCAGGAACAAAACAGCAAACGGGCAGGCAAGACAGGCAAAGCATGTGCCGTAACACAAGGTGGCATGATCTGAAAATGTTTCTGCGATGAGTAACTGAACAGGTGTGTATTTATGGAGCATGAACCAAGTGAAGCAAGGAGACAGATTAGCTTAGTGCAGATGAACCGAATAACGTTAATTGACAGACAGAACACAACGTGACAGGAGCAAAACAGAACTTCAAGGATACAAGCTAAAAGAAATATAACTAGAAAAAAATAAACTAAAGCATAACCAAATCCAAAAACCTAACTTGACAAAACATGAACAAGAAGACAAAAACTAAAGCATGACCAGGAAAATAATAAACAAAAGAAGGATTCAAAACCTTAAATGTGAAAAACATATAAAGAAAAAACCCGAAACCAAAACCAAACAACCCCAAATCATAACAATTCCTCAATTTTGGAATCCCTTAAAGCCTACTTGCATGGACAAATCTTAATTCAGTGCACAAACATTGAACTAGGAAAGCCAAACTAAATTTGTTTTTGTCTGACATTCAGGCCATTGATGGAAATATTGCTTCTAATCCAATTTTGAAGCAGAGACAAGATTTGCTTACAACAAACAATGCAGAACGTCTCATTTTACACTCTCATGCAATTTATTATGAATTCAGTGATTAACCAAGCAGGCTTTTGGCACATCAGTTAAAACATAAATGTGCATCATATTTAATCTCCCAGATTCAGGATCCCTGGGGCAATCTTGTCTCAGACCCAGCAGCAATCAATAACATTTTTTAAGATTTCTACGTTTCCCTTTATAAATCTGAGGCACCTTCTAATACAAGTGAGACTTGTATCAAGTGAAAAGCTGTTGAAAAGCTTAAAGCACCTGTTCCTGCTTAAGAAATCTTACTTTTGATCTATGCCAAATCTTAAAGCACCTGGCCCAGATGGGTTTTCAGTAGAATTCTCAAAAAAAAAAAAAAAAACTCCATACAAGCTTCGCTTCTATGTGCTGTTTATAATTACTCATTATAAAATGGTTCTCTGCTGCCCACATTAACTCAAGCATCCATATTTCTTCTTCTTAAACAGTATAAAGATCCCACATCCTGTACATGCTACAGACCCATAATGTTGATGTTAAAATTTTTTGAAAAGTGTTAGCAACTCGCTTTGAAAAGGTTCTTTCTGAAATACTTTTTCCAGAAAAGAAATATCTTCTTGCCATACTAAATACATTAGGTTTTGGAAAGAATTGAACATTTGTATGTGTCTCAACAAGCTAACATTATCTCAAGGTACTAGGCAAAGTTGCCCCAGTTTCCCACTCTTTTTTGCTTTAGCTATAGAGCCACTTTCAATTGCATTAAAATCCGTTTTTTTTTTTTTCATTATTATTTTTAAGGAATTGAAATTAAACTATCCCTTTATGCTGATGACCTTCTCTTGTATGTGTCTAACCCAGAGGCACGTGTCTCATCAATTGTAGCTCTGTTACAAAAGTTTGGCTCTTTTTCTAGCTATAAAGTCTATTTTCTTAAGAGTGAATGTTTTCCTGTAAACACTTTAGCTCTAACACTTATCCAGAGGGGTATTCCTTTAAAATTTAGTCCATATGGGTTTAGCTACGGTATTTAGGGGCCAACATCACCCTTACTTTTATGTCACATAAATTTTGCTCCCCTGGTTGGTTAAATCAGAGAGGAATGTCAAAAGTGGCCTTTTTTTATGACTTTTTACTTTCCTGCAAGCAAATAGTGACTTGAGAGTTTTTCTACACAGAAGAAAAGGTGAACGGACTGAACTTGTATAGATCTTCTGTAGTTATTCTGACCAATCAAAGTATTTCTACAATCCATGTTTCGTTGTCCGATGAGGTAACCCCTCCCTCCTACTCCCCCTTTCTGAGAGGATTGCTCTATCCAGCTCTCCATCCAACGGGTCCGGACTTCTCTTAACCTAGAAGGTCTTACTAAGCAGGTTAACTGGAAAATCTGTTTAAGCTGGTTTCGGGAAATGACTCGCCTATCCTCTAACAGCCTGCATCCAGAAGTCTCGCCCTTCTTCAACTGGTGGCTTGGACAACTGAGTAGCCCACAGCAGCTATCCACTCCTCGACAGTCACTTCTGTTAACGGCTGCTCATTCACTATTTTACAAGTTGCAATTGGTATATGGGTTAGGTTGATTTTAGTGGCTCGGCACGAGCCCCAAGGGCATTGTTTTAACAAGTTTGGCTTAAGGCAGCCTATAAAAACCCCCTAAAATCATTTGGAACCAGGCAACAAGACTTTTTACCACCAACAAAAAACCCAAAAATAAGGTGACTCAAACAACTGACTGTCCACAATAAATCTAGAATTTTATATGCTTTCTTTAATTAGTAATGCTTTTGCAGGGGTCAGTAACAGCTTAAAAATCAGCAAAACGTAATAATTTGAATAATAGAAATAAATCAATCAGCTTAACCTATCTTTCCCTAATGCTGAAACTGGTAAGGACTTCCAGAAGCCTGAAACTTCGAGCAATCAGTTGTTCACTGACCAAGTTCACTTCAGTTGTCTTGGTAAAAATGCAACAGATGAAATTCTGATTCTCAATTATGAGTTGCAGCTCTTCTCAGGGCACATGGGTTGATCCTCTTTACAATTCAGAATTGTCAGCGGGGCTGGGTTTCCGGTCTTCTGATTCATCTATAGCTTCTTTCTCCGTCCGATCTTGTTCGCTGGTCTTCTGGGAGGAAACAACCCGTTTCTTTCTTTGGCACAGTTTTTATAATGCAGATAGCCTCACTGCTCATTCCCTGTTGCCGGGCAAGCTTTCCCATCATTGAGTTACTCGGTCGCCGTTACTTTTCGGTGCTGTTTCCCAGCCTCCGTAGACAGAGTCGGTAACAGCCTGCAGCTTGCTCCCTGTGTTATGACTGCCGTCTGTTTTTCGGCCTTCACGACTCCCGCTCCCGTCCTGGTGCTATGACTTTTGCCTGCTTTCGAACTTCAGACTGATGAAAAACAGCGTGCACCTGGCTTCTCATTTCTTGCTCCCATGCTTGTTATGACTTGAGCTTGTTTGTTGACCTTCCATCCATGCCCAGTTCCCATGAAGCTGGCTCTCCCCTGCCCCTTCCATCCTAATGTTATGACTCTGACGCCTCTGGCTCCCAGGCCATGGTGCCCTCCTTATCTGCTCAGCCTCAAGTTTTCTAATACAGTATTTCTCTGCTCCTTGCTCTCACACCAGTTACAACAAAAAAAAAACATCACTTCATTTTTATTCATACATAACGATTGATTAAAATTACCCCTCTTCATTACATTTAATAATTGTAGAAAAATAGAAAATCATCATACATTTTTCTTTGATTATACTTGTAGTTTTGTACTTCTGAAAAAGATAAGACAGTTAAGACTTCTGAAAAAGATAAGACAGTCGCAGTAAATGTGTGACTCCGTACAGGCCTCTTCAGTCCTCAGTTCCAGAGTGCAAAGATAGACTCATTTTACTGTTTACTGTTGCATGATATCTTATCCATGTAATATGATCATTATTTATTTGATACTAAATTAGGCTCTCATTTCATCATATGTGATTGTTCTTAAACTCAATCATAGTGATACACTTCTGCAAAAGAAAGAAGAATTAAAACATACACCAAATGGGCCCCCAGACTTCATAGCTTTAAAATGTGAACATTTACTGCTGTATATTTTATTGATCTAATTATGAATGTTTACTTAATTTCTGAATGGATACATGGAAGGATCTCACCTCATTTTGAGACATGTCACATTTACTTTACACTCATAAAAATACATACATAGTTACACAGTATCTGTATTTAACCCTGCGTTTAGTGTTTTGTCCATTGATAATGTGACATATGGCATGGAGAAGCCCAGAGCTGGGTTGAAGAATTCTTAATAAGCCCTTCTCTGAGGTTGGGAAATTTGTGCAACACCTCTGCTTGTGGACAAATTACCTAACTAATGGTGTTACAGTACCCTCTTCAGAAAATTTGTTATATTTTGCTTTGGGTTTTTTCATATTTACATAAAGTCACCTCAGCATCTTATTTTACATTTTAAAAATGCATTGCACAAGACATGGGAAAGCTTCCCTTAGATTAAATGACAGGTTAACTGTAAAATAACGTGTAATGAGCAATCCAACCAGTGAACGATGATGATTACTGTTACAAATCCTGCCATGTGTATTACTCAAGTGTATTATGGGTGGCACAATGTACAAGCTTTCTGAATCTGTTTGAAAAAAAGTGATATTTTGTTTCCCTGTTTCATATTTGAGGAATTCCTCCCTGAATAACCACTGCGCATGCAAAAGCATAAATATACAGAGAACCATTGGACCTTTTAATGTTCAAGCTGCCAAACTTTTTCTATTAAATTCAATTCAATTCAGTTTTATTTTTTATAGCGCCAATTCACAACACATGTTGTCTCAAGGCACTTCACAAAAGTCAGGTACATACATTCCAATTAGTCCTAACCACTGAACAGTGCAGTCAGAGGAAGTTATTTATTCAAATTGGATAAAAAGTTTTTCTGTCTAAGGAAACCCAGCAGATTGAATCCAGTCAGTGACTTGCAGCATTCACTCCTCCTGGATGAGCATGTAGAGACAGTGGACCGTCACTGGCGTTGACTTTGCAGCAATCCCTCATACTGAGCATGCATGTAGCGACAGTGGAGAGGAAAAACTCCCTTTTAACAGGAAAAAACCTCCAGCAGAACCAGGCTCAGTGTGAGCGGCCATCTGCCACGACCGACTGGGGGTTAGAAAGAACAGAGCAGAGACACAAAGAGAACAAAGAAGCACTGATCCAGGAGTACTTTCTATGGGAATGTTGGGACCATGAATTTCAACATTAAAACTCCGGTACAACTCTTCTGGAGTTTTCAAAATAAATTGCATTTAACTGACTTCCAGCAACTGAAAAAGGGGGGTAGCAGCAGACTTCCCATGATGCCACTGGGCTGTATAAAAGCACCCCCTCTCCCACAAGCCGACCTCTCCAAGCCGGTTGACCATCGGAACAAGGAGCAGACACAGCGCGCTGAAGTCTTTTTGCTGGCAAAAAGACTTAACTCTTCAAACTGGATCCAAGAGTCTCATATGATCACCGATCATATGCAAAAGTTGAGTATTGAATGAATTGCTGTTTGTGTACCCGGGTATTCATTCACGAACGGGGAATTAAGGCCCCGGCATTGTTGACTTTCTCTCCGAGCCCTGCAGAACGCACACGGTGTTCGGGAAAAGTCCCAGCAGAAAACGCGGTCTCTAAAAACCCAGTGAAGCGGTTTCCTTGCCTGAGGGGAAGGACACCGCATCACCGGTAACGTGCAGTTTTGTCCGGCCGACAGAACGGCCCCCACCCACAGCTTCGTTAGGTTAGCCGAAGGCTAACCGCTTGTTGACTGTGGACGTTTCTTCAAACTTCGCCGCCCCGGACATCTTTTCCTCAGCATGGTCAGAGGTTAGGTTTGGGCAGAATAACAGTTACGATGAAAGTTTGGTTTTGTTTGCGTGAAACAGCTATCTTAGTGCTCGCAGGCTATCTGCACACGTGATCAGCTTTGTGTTCTGTGTTTATGTGTTTTTAAAGTTAAGACAAACTTTATTTAAAGGGTGATTTTAAACACAGAGTGTTGCTCATAACGCGCCGTCCGCGCTTATGCATTTTAACCCTTTTTTGGGAATTTTAAGTGTGTGTTTTTTTTCTGGATGCTAAGCTATCAGCCTCCTTTGTTAGCTTAACTGCTAACAGCCTAGGCCACGTGCTTGCTGCTGAAGAGTATTTACCCAGAACGGTTTAATTTTCAATCCAGTAAATGTCCCTAACATCATTTTACTACATTTTATGCAGTTTTATTCAGTAGATCATTCTTTAAAACATTATTTTATTAAAATAATATTTTATCTGATCTTGCATTGTGAATGGTTGTCTAAAGGTATACTGATTACTGCCTAAGTTGGTTTCCCAAGACAACAAAAATTTCATTTCCAGATTCTTCAAGATAATCCCTTTGGTTCTCAGACATAAATAACATTGCATGGTAATTTTGCATCACTCTTTTGGTCATGATTTTCAATCATCTTTAATCATCTTGTTTATATTGTACATAGCCCATTAGTCTTTGTCATTCTTTAATTCTTTAATTAGTTTAGTTGGATTGTTTTAGCATAGTAAAGAGTTTGTTGATTGAAATATGTTTGACTTTGAGTTGACTTATTTTTGTTAATAAATTCTTGTATTTTAAGAAATTGTGTGAATTCATTCCATGTGTGTCCAGAGTTTAGGCTGTTCAATAATGTCAGAGCTTGGCTCACACCTTTCAACTTTGTCCTAATACCATCGCCTTACTAGGCTGGTATTCACAGACCGAAATATTATTTGATAAAATATTAATATTAAATATTAAATAATATTGTCAGATTAATAATCACAACAGGAAGGAAAAGTAAATGTTAATGGATGTAGCTCCTTTATTCGTTTCACCTAAAAAGAAAGAACATATAAACTCTGAGCCAGTTTTCAGTTAGAGTCTGAAAGAGAGCACATATAATTAGTTAGAGTAAAAAGTCTCAAAACGCTATATCTGGGGAGAGAAAGGGGTTTAAAACCCAAAAAACAGGGCCATGTGGATCATCGGTAGAGGGTGAGCATTAAGTTGTTGCCAGCAGAAGCTCGGACGATGCCCCTCTCCAGAAAGGTGTCACAGGTAGACACAGAGTCAGGCCAGGTGTAGCTTCTAGGAAGAGAAAAGAGAGAGAATACAAAGTTAAAAGCTGAAATAACAGCAAATAATACAAAATTGGAGAGTAGTGTGAGAATGTATCGAACAGGGTGAAAGTGGTCATTATGTCCTCCAGCAACCTCAGCCTATAGCAGCATAACTACACAGAAAGTTTCAGTTCAGATTATGTAGTTAAACTGCACTTATTTACAACGATGTCGTTTCAAGGCACCCCACAAAGGGTCCCACTGATGGTCATTGTTACACTAAAAACCACAAGGACTGGGATACCTCTCTCTGTCAGACTGATTATAACCATTGGAAAAGAGAAGGGGTCATACAGGTAGCAGATCAGGTCTACACATCAAATGTATTTTTCTCCTTGGCAAATGTTTTAGCATACTACTATGTTAACATTAGGATGTTCAGTCCCAAAAATATAATTAAATATTTTTGTAAAATGAAATTAGGAACAAAAGTCAGAATTGATCAAATCTAAAATATGTCAGTATTGCAAAAGCTCCTGAATTAAATTATAAAAGAGTCAGGGTATATCGCATTTTGATGACAACAGATTTTCAACTCAGTTGATAAATGTTGTTGGAGTTCACCAATGTTGACAAGATTGTCAAGACTGTGGGAGCTTCAGGGAAAATTGCTGACACACAGCAAAACAAAATTAAACAGCCAAGGGGCTGTTGTATGGTCACTGACTCATTCCAGTTGTTTTTTGTTTTTTTTTGAGGAAGTGTAGTTTAACATTACTGAGAAAAAAACTATATGCTGTTTTCTAACTGTTATTGACCATTAAACAAGGTCAAAAAGTTATGCTCCATTCTTTTACAAATTTTGACTCTGGTTGTGTAGGCCGTACACCACACCATGTATTGCTGATAAAGGCTCTGCAAAATGGATTACTAACACCAAGGACACTGTAACCTCACTGAAGGATCACAACATTGCTCCCACATTGTGTGTGCTTGCTGTTAACGGAATAACAAGTTGGGCTTTGGTGGAATACAGACCTTATAGGTCTCACTAATGCTATCTTAATGGCTTAGCTCATGTCAGCATGGGTGATAAATTTGATGGGTAACAGTTTCACAGATATATCTTCCAAAAAAAAAAAAACAGGTATTGGATCGGGGTCCCAGTCGTAGCATTTAAATTATCGGTACCTGAAGCCCCTACCAAAACTTTGGATAGCTGTTGTGATTATATTAGCTTCTCTCCCAGCAAGACTCACGTCTGCAGTTTGCACGACCAAGGACAACCTATTTTCATGCGCATAACTTACAAAAGTGTATTGTACTTTATGTACATTATGTTGCTAGTCAAATCTTATAATGTTGGATTACAGTCCTTTACGTTAACATTCACCGTGAGAGGGACGCTCCTGTGGATGCCTGCCTGTCTGTGTCATGTGACCTGCCCTGTCTGGTAAAAAGTTCTCAGATCCACAATCAGTAGTTTGCGTCACACACAGAGCGACACATAGCAGCTAAAACATCAACCATAAAACTTTCTAAACAGTCCAACCACTATTTCTGTCAACTGAAACTGCTATAAACTGAGTTATAAAGTTGACTGAGTTGTAACAAAAACACTGTCAGCAGGAGCCAGACAGGAGTTTAATAAAGAATGCAGTTGTATGTGAAAAAAAAAATAATATATATATATATAAATATATATAGCCCAGAGCATTTTAGGTAACTGCACTGTAAAACTACAGTCTTCATATTTATATACATATAGCCTATATATAATGTGTAATCTAAAAAGCAAAAGGCGGCAGCATACCTGTGAAGGAGAGTGGAGAGAGGTTAGTTAGAGGTTAGAGGTTAGAAAACAGAGCCTTACCAGGTTTTCAGGTGTGTGTCACACATCAGTAATCGGCGTTGCACATGAAAGCTAGATGCCCACCATAATCATAAGGGATCATAACGGAAAAAAAAACAAAACAAAAATATGTATATCTGTCTTTCTATTATCAATATGTTTGAATGGCTAAAACTCGAAATATAATATCTCTACCAATTCTTGCATCCAAATAGTCCTTTGCAATTGTATTACAGCCGCAATATTGCAACGACGGTTGCAATTCAATACATTCTGCAGCTCTAATATACAGTATATGATAATTTTTTTTGTCAGGATTGGGAAAACCTTGTCTTGATATTAGCCAATAGACAACTCTTACACTGACTCATAATGTTAAATGCTGCATCTCCAGCTATAACCTTGTGATGTTCGACAAGTTGCTGTTTTGGTTTACAAAAAAAGACATTTTAAACAGGGAAATACTGACTTGTTAAAACAACAAACTGAAGGAATTAGAGTTAAAGGTTTGGACTGTGCTGAAAAGCAGGCTGCCTCGAGGTTTTGATAAATGTCCTGTGCTAATCTTACATATTTAAAAAAAAGGTTTTAAAACGTCAACAGTTATATAAGTTTGTTATATCACTCTTTGCAGGTTCAACATAACTCGTTTCTTGACTTGGTTGTGATTGCTTTAGAGCCATGGCACTGTGGTACGTTATTGTAGGATCAGAAGAATTTTTTGTTACAACAGCCCAATAGTCACATAATGTGCAATGTAAGTAGAATAATTATGGCAAGCTTAATTGTGAAACTAAAAAAGCAGAGATGACCACAAACACATGCACTTTTAAATGTTGGTGTCAAATGGAAAATGCTCAAAAGAGAAGTCCAGGAAAGAATACTTTAAACCCCTCTGGAAGTTTGGATTACACTTATTAAACTATGCTTGAAATTCATTAACTTGGTGCAGACGAGCCAGTAGCCAGTATAGCAGTAGTGCATAAAACCATCATGTCTTAAAACACTCTCTTTTGCTAAACATGGAGCACTAATTGACAAATAAATAGGCAAATAAAGAAATAAATATATAAATTAATACATATTTTTCTTTTGCAGCAGAATTCATGATAAATTAAAAACAAATCAAGTCCAGAGTTCAGAATATGTTGGTGAGCAACTTCTAAATTGTTACCATTTTCAGACAAAATGCTGTGCCAGAAAAAATACAATGTAAAAATATATTGATAGAGCACTAGGCAGTTTGGTCATTAATGTTGCACGTACTATTGTCTGTTTTAATGGTAGCACTTGGATGTCTTAGTATTTTCTTAAGATGTACTAAATATAAAAGTTTGAATAAAAAACAACAATTTTCTAACCAAAAGTCTACAAGGCACAGACACACACTTACAGTTTATGATAAAGTCTGACTTTCTGTTTGTACACAGGCTTTGTTGTTTTAATATTATTTTCTATCTGCAGATCCTGCTGTGCCATTTGTAGGTGAAGCAAATATACAGTGAACATTACAAATTATCACTGGAAGTCCTTTACCCTGTTCTAACAAATATACATTTCCTACTGTAATTATTGGTTTCAAAGGTTTTTGGTGAAAATATCTTATTTGGAAAAGTGTTTCTCTGCCTGAACTTTTGTAATTAGTTGTAGTTATTTATTTGTATTTTTTAATTTTATTTTGGTCTTCAAATTACCAGAATTTGGACAGAATTGAATTATTTTGTCTGTCCAGGGTGTACCCTGCCTCTCGCCCATAGACTGCTGGAGATAGGCACCAGCTCCCCCGTGACCCACTATGGAATAAGCGGTAGAAAATGACTGACTGAATTATTTTGTTTCTGATGACATAATTTTCAAATACTGAATCAGATGTTATGATCAGTTACTCAGTATTTGAGTAGCCTTTTACAAATTTTGTTTTACTCTTATTTGAGTAATTTCTTAGATGGCTATTTTAACTTTTACTTCAGTAGAAATATGTTGAACTAGTGCTACTTTTAATTAGTAACCTTTTTGGACACTCTACCCACCCGTCTGCAAGAGAGGGGCTTAGGGGCCATGTCTCCTTCCACATTACAAACTTTATTTTTTAGATTTTGCAAGAAAGCACCTAATCATGGAACACTGCAAGGGGGAAAAAGTTTTATACTCTGAAAAGAAAAAAATCTGGACTGTCCTGATGGCTTCCAGCATTTCTGGCATGACAAGGAGATCTCACTGGAGATACTTTTTATGCAGCACAGTGAAGGAAGCTTCAGCTTCTAGAATTGTGCTGCTTGAGGTGGCAGCATGTTGAAGGGGCTCTGTTGCTTTTCATTCTCATTGGTTCTTTTTGAGAGCTAAGGTTCTTTTTGTGGTGGAAGAAGGTTGATTTTTTTTTTTGACGATTGTCCTCTCTGGTGTCAGATGCTGTGCAGCTGGAAGGGTTTTTGCCGATACTTTTTTACTTTTGTGAATTTGTTATGATGCGTCAAAATGGTGTTTTTTTTATTTTTTTTTTTACAACTGGGAGGAGCTGATTAATATCTTAAAAGCTCAAATACTACTCTAACTACAACCGCAAATCCCTGATGAGTTGCAAAGCAGGCGCCGTGGATGCAGGGCAGGACCAAAGAGAAGAGAGAGAAGGAGGAAGTTCAAACCATCTTTTCCATTGACTATGATGGGCAATGTGAGATAGTTGAGAAACAGGTTGGATGAACTCCAAGCCCTACAAAGGACCCAGCCAAAGTATTGAGAATGCAGTATTATGTGTTTCACTGAGACATGGATGCAGAATCATATCCCTGACTCCAGAGTCTCTCTGCCAGGCTTTCTGACTATACGAGCAGACAGAGATTTAAAGAGGACAGAGATTTAAAGAGGAGCGGCAAATGCAAGAAAGTGGACTGGCAGTATTTGCGAACAACAGATGGTGTTATGTTAGGACATGTTTTTCTGTTTTGTATCAAGATTTTTATCATAAATGTCAGGACATGTTACTGTGAAGCGTCGTCTCTGCAGTCCACATATTGAACTGTTAGCAGTAAGTTTTCGTCTATTTTATTTACCCAGAGAGTTCACCCGTGTTATTTTGGCAACAGTATACGTTCCACCTTTAACTGTTGTCGACATTGCATGTGATGCCATCAGCTCAGTTGTTGTAAGCTACAGACACGACACCCCAATACGTTTGTGCCAATATATGGTGATTTTAACCATGCTTCACTCTCTGCTACACTTCCAACATTTCAAGTGTTTGTCAGCTGCTCTACCAGGGAAGACAAAACATTGGATTTGTTTTATTTAAATGTCAAGGACTCATACATCTCTAAAACAAGACCTACTCTAGTAAAACTGGATCACAACATTGTTTGTCTCTGCTCAAAATACAAGCCCCTTATTCAGAGGCAACCTGTAATAAAGAGAAAATGGTCACAGGAAGCTGAAGAAGCCCTACGAGGTTGCTTTGAGGCTACAGACTGGGACACACCATGGCCAGCCACATAAAGAGGACACCAATGCCATGACTGAGTGTGTAGCTAACTTCTGTGTGGATAACACCATCCCCATCAGAACGGTGAGATGCTTCCCCAATAACAAACCCTGGATCAACAGTGACCTGGAGGACCTGCCTAACAAGAAAAAAAGAGTCTCAGAGAGGGAGTCAGGGAATTATTGAGAAGTATACAGAAGTGACTTAAAGTCAAGATAAGAGATAGCAAGGAAGCATACAAGAAGAAGCTCGAGAACAAGTCCCAGCAAAACAATATCAGAGATGTGTGGTGAAGGATGAAGATCACATGCTTCAAGCAGAAGGACGATCGGACCGATGGATGTCTGGACAGAGCCAATGAACCATACACATTCTTCAATAGTTCAGAAACAAGGTCAGCGTCCTTCTCTCATTCTCACAGCCAAGCAGACACCCACCTTCATTTGACCCACTGGTTTTCTGTCACACCTCTAATGTTTGGTCTTCCACCTTAGCCATGGACCCTTTTGCGTCTACATGTTTGCCTTCATCCAAATCAGAAGATGCCTCCATTTGGCTCCCCCTTCTACCTGTGTCTCAAGAAGTCAGGTGAAGAGACAACTGGAAAGACTCGACTGGAATAAGGCTGCAGGTCCAGATCATGTCAGCCCTAGAGTCCTGAAGGCCTGTCCAGAGCAGCTCTGTGAAATTCTGCAGCACTTCTTCATCAGCCTGCCCCAGAAGAATGTTCCAGTGTTGTGGAAGACCTCCTGTCTTGTTCCAGTACGAGAAAAGAAGAACATTGAAGACGCCATCATACACTTGCTTCAACAAACTCACTGTCATCTGGACTAAGCCAGCAACACTCTGAGGACCATGTTCTTTGATTTCTCCAGTACATTTAACACAATTCAACCTGATTTGCTTTGTCAGAAACTCCAGAAGAGTCGAGTGGAGGCCTCAACAATCTCCTGGATCAAAAACTACCTGACAAACAGACCACAGTTTGTGAGACTGAAGGGTTGTGTGTCTAACCAGGTAGTCAGGAGCACAGAAGAACCACAGGGGACTGTACTCTCACCATTCCCTTTCACTGTGTACACCTCCAGACTTCCAGTACCACAGACTCCTGTCATCTTCAGAAATACTTGGATGATTCAGCAGTTGTGGGGTGTATCAGAGATGGACAAGAAGCCGAGTACAGGAAGCTGGTGGCCCAATTTGTGGTATCGTGTGGAAACAATTCTCTCATCTTGAATGTGAATAAAACTAAGGAGATGATTGTAGATTTTTAGAGAAACAGAAATGGGTCAAACACTATTTCCATCATGGGAGGAGAAGTGGCAGTAGTTGAGGAGAATAAATACCTCTTTGTTCACCTTATCTTTGTTCAGGATAACAGACTGGAGATGCAGCTGTGAAGCCGTTTACAAGAAGGGACAGAGCAGACTGTACTTCCTGAGGAAGCTTAGAACATTCTTTATTTGCAGTAAGATGCTGCATATCTTCTATAAGTCTGCTGTGGAGAGTGTAATCTTTTCTGCCATCATCTGCTGGTGTAGCAGCATCAGAGCCAGGGACTTAAAAAAGCTCAACAAGCTAATAAAGAAGGCTGGATCTGTTCTGGGGACCCCTCTGAAACCTCTGGAGACCATTGTGCAAAGAAGGATTCTTCATAAAATGAAGAATATTATGGAGAACCCTGAGTATCCTCTTAATGAGACTGCTGTAGAACAACAGAGTGTCTTCAGTCAGAAGCTTCTTCAGATCTGCTGTAGGACAGACCACTACCTGTACAAATGAGCTACAACAACATTTAAATTCCCTTTGGGATTAATACAGTATTTTTGAATTGAATTTCAATTTGAATTCAGCTGCAGAGCATTTTCCTTCAATGGAATTTAGCTTCAGTTTACATTGGCTTCAAACAGCAACTAGCTATGTTGAGATGTTTGCAGTGATGCATACGGGCACCCACGCATTACATCCTGCAATAAAAAGAGAAAATTAAGCTGTGTAAAATTACTTTGGTGGAGATCTCTCAGCATTTAAACAGGTACTCTAATACAAGGAAATAACCTTTATATGTTGTACTTTTAGGTCTTTTGCCAAGAAAAGCCTGTCTTTCATGAATTGTCAACATAGCACTTGTCAACTTGAAATGCATTTTTCGCTGAAACAAAAAAGAATGATGCATGTATAAATATGAGGAATTGAGAGTGGGAGAGTTGTTAACTGTCCAGCTAATGACACAAGGACACAAATGACACAAGATAACCAGAGAAACAATTTCGAAAAGCTTTAAGACAGTTTTCATAATTGCCAATAAGGTGCTTGAAATCTTCAAGACTGTAAAGGATACCGGTGTTGTCATTGCCAAGTCATTAGCAATAGTCATATTATGTGGACTGCAATTATACAATTTTAATAGTAATGCATTCTAACTTTCACTCCTCTGATTGCAATCATAGGAGCATCAAACAATTATTCCAACCAATAAGAATTTTCAACAAAAAGAAATATTACCATTTTGCAATGAACAACCATTTTGGTCTACTACAACAATGAATATACATTACACCCACTCATTTTATGATGAATTTAGCTGTGCATACTATTGCCTCTCACCAACAATGCCTTATCATATTCATGCATTTCACAGAGGTCACCTTTCCACACCTCTTGGAGTTATTGTCATGGGTTATGCATGGTTGCCTGAAAGCATGTCCACCCAGAGGTCAAATTATAATCATTATACAGATTTTAAAACATGGTTTTGCTTTTAGTGTAATTCCTGACATCAGTAACTTTGCAGGCTTTGAACACTCTGGACAAATCAAGGAAAAGCGTGCTGTGTGTTCTACTCCTGTATGTTCAAACTCTTTAGTGCCTTCAGGAGAAGGTAACATAATCTCAAAAGAGAGATTAGGTAAAAGAGACTCCACCAATCAATAGGTTTTATACTATCCATGGATCTAATGGCTGAATGAAATGTGAAGAGGTCTCAATCCAAAGAGACCACAAGAATTTATCACCTACTCCACAGCGTTTAACCTCTACCACCATTTTAGTCACTGCACAGGTCCAATAACATGGACTCATAGAAAAAACACCTGAAACCCAATGTACATCACCTAAACACCAAAATGTATGCACGCCTGATGGACAGAAAAGCACACAGCAGCAGTTCTAATAAGTACAATATTGAAGGTTAAATGTTTCGGCCCCACACCCAATATTACCTGAAAATAAGTTGTTGGAAATAAAAAAAAAGACAAGGTTTGACTATTTTATCCTGATGTGGCCTCATGAATTCTAGTGAAGTGGTTCACAACGTTGGAGTGAGGTTCCTATTTAGGGTCACAAGCTAGTCAAATTAAATCAAAATGATCATTGTAAAAACAGATTTATGATATAAATCTTGCAAGAGATACAAAACAGAAAAAAACATATAGATGAAGCAATATGTTGGTAGTTGATACTGTTAGCGTTGTCATTATGCTACTTTTTGTTTGACTTATTACTGTTTAGAGTTTTACCTTCAGGCTGCCGCTACAGAGCACTGTTCACTAAAACCAGCCACCACAGAGACAGTTCCTTCCCCAGGCTGTGTCATATTAGTTTTGACTGCGTTGACCCACATGCAGAAAACAGGAGACCAAGTTTAATGATAAGGTTTTTATTTACAAAGTAGGGATGGTAGATGGGGAACCGGAACCAGGATGCGAACTGTAAAGTAAGTAAGATGATGAGCAGGGATATATACAAAAGTCAACTTCTGAATATGAAACTAATCTTACTGGGATGAAGGAAGGAATCCACCAGAGGGGGGAGAAGAGACCAGGAGGTTCTAAATCCGTGAAAACCAGAGATAACCAAAGCAGTAATGGATGAATGTTGAAAGGTCCAGAGTTCCTTAGTGTTGGTGCTGCAGACGGAGGAGGGTGGACAGGGTTCATTAGATGAGGTCTGAGGAACGAAGGAATCCAGGAGGCTGCCAGCCAGGAGTAATACAAAAAAGCAACAGAAGACTTGAGTCTTATTCACAATGCCGGTGCGTTCTTTTCCGTTTTTCAGCAATCCAAATAGAGGTTGGTCAAAAAGCGAAGTGAGGTCTGAGTAATTCTGGAAGGTAGCAAACATAATAGTTGGCATAGAGCAAGGCTTAGGCAAAAACAAGACAAAGATTATGTGGCTGGAGCTATACCACTCAGGGCAACACTCTGGCAATGAGTTGCTGGCAGCCTCCTCCTTAAATCCTCCTCCAGTGGTGATTAGGGAGATAGGAAGCACCTGTCACCTCTCCTCCAGGTTAGGACACCATCTAAAGCCTTAAACAGAAAACAGCACCAACACACAGAATGCACAGATCCTGACATCACCCCCCCCACCAACGACCGCCGCCTGGCGGTCCAGAAAACGTAATCAAGGATGGGTCACAGATGAAGGACTGGGGCACCCAAGAACGATCCTCCGGACCATGCCCCTCCCAGTCGACAAGATACTGCCATCCACGACCTCGTCGATGGGAGTCAATGATCCGTCAGACCGTCCAAACAGGGTGCCACGACCGGTCCAGAGTGGGTGGAGGGGGCTCGGCCGGAGGGCAAGAGCCACTGGAGACGACGGGCTTGACCTGGGAGACGTGGAACACAGGATGAATCCGGAGGCTAGAGGGCAGACGAAGACGAAGAGCAGAGGGGCTGATGACTGAGTCTATAGTGTAGGGACCGATGAATCTAGGAGAAAGTTTCTTTGACATCGGCTTTAATGGTATGTCCTGAGAGGACAACCAAACCTTTTGGCCCGAAACGTAAGCCGGGGCAGGCCGCCGTCTTTGATCGGCGTACTTTTTGTTTTGGCTTACTGTACGGAGAAGGGCTCTGGAAGCTGTGTTCTAAATACGCTTACAGCAGCGTAGATGGTGGCGAACAGAGGTGACTGCAATGTCTTTTTCATCGGTGGGAAACAGAGGGGGTTGGTAGACGATGGATGCTTCAAATGGAGACAGACAGGTAGCTGAGGACACCTGTGAATTAATGGCATATTCTGCGTAGGGAAGATAAGTGCTTCATTCTAAAGGATCAGTGGCTGTCATACACCTAAAGATGGACTCTACCTGCTGGTTCATCCGTTCGGTCTGTCCATTTGATTGGGGGTGATACCCCGAGGTCAGGGATGTCTTAGCTCCTAAGGCCAAACAAAACTGTTTCCAAACACAAGAAACAGACTGAGGACCACGATCTGATAAAATGTCCTGAGGGATACCATGAAGGCAGAAAACATGTTGCACTAGTAACGGAGCGGTCTGAAAAGCAGATAGAAGTTTCCTTAAGGGTACTAAGTGACAGGATTTAGAAAATCGGTCCACTATGGTGAGGATGACCGACATGCCCTTAGAGATGGGCAACCCGGTCCCAAAGTCTAACGCTATGTGTGACCACAGGCGTTTGGGGGTGTCGAGAGGTTGGAGCAAGCCATAGGGTGGTTGATTGCCCGATTTTTGCCAGGCACAGACTGAGCTCGCTTGAACATATTCTTTTATGTCTCTATGAAGAGGCGGCACCAAAAACGGCAAGAAATGAGAGATATGGTACGGCTAATTCCTGGATAACCTGAAAACTTGGCTGTGTGAAACCAACGAATTACCCTAAATCTGACAGATGAGGGAACAAAAACTCTGTTAGGAGGACCAGTTCCCGGGTCCGGTTCGTTCCATTGTGCCTAATTCACCATATCCTCTATTTCCCATACTAAAGCCCCAAAACTATAGGCTCCACTGTCTTTTCTGACGTATTAGGTGAGTAAAGCCTGGAGAGAGCATCAGGTTTCACATTTTTAGAGCCGGGCCTGTATGAAATGGCAAGATCAAAACGAGAAAAAAAAAAGTGACCAACGTAGTTGGTGTGGGTAAAGTCTTCTGGCTGATTGTAAGTAGGTAAGGTTTTTGTGGTCAGTCCAGACTAGGATGGGATGTTTGGCACCCTCTAGCCAGTGTCTCCACTTCTCAAGTGCTAACTTAATTGCCAGCAGTTCCCTATCCCCCACATCATAGTTTTTGTCAGTGTTGGTAAAACGACGAGAAAAAAAAGCACAGGGATGGAGTTTTCCATCCAATGAAGATTGCTGTGAAAGTACAGCTCCGACTCCTGTCTCTGAGGCATCTACTTCCATAATGAATTGTTTAGTTGTATCTAGGTGAACTAGAATGGGGGTTTGAGAAAACCTCTCTTTTAAAGTTTGAAAAGCTCTGTTTAACTCCGGAGTCCAAGAAAAAACAATGTTTGTGGAGGTTAAGGTTGAGAGCGGGGCTGCTATGAGGCTGAAATTCTTGATAAATCTGCGATAGAAGTTTGCAAAGCCTAAAAACCGTTGTAACTGCCTACAGGAGTCCGGAACAGGCCAATCCAGAATAGCTTTGATTTTCTCCGGGTCCGAATGAACCTTTCCCCCTTTGAGAATGTATGCAAGGAATGTGACAGTTTTCTTATGGAACTCACATTTCTCTGCTTTCACAAATAGTCTGTTCTCCAAGAGCCTCTGGAGGACTAAGTGGACATGGCGGTGATGCTCTTCAATGTTCCTAGAATAGATCAGAATATCATCTAGATATACAAAAACATTCAAAAAGTCTCTTAAGACGTCGTTTATGAGTGACTGGAAACCTGCAGGAGCGTTGCTTAGTCCAAAAGGCATCAACAGGTATTCAAAATTTCCGAGTGGTGTTTTGAAAGCGGTCTTCCATTTATCCCCCTGGCGGATCCTAACTAAATGATATGCATTACGGAGATCTAATTTAGTGAAAATGGTGGATCCATGTACGGGTTCGAATGCAGAGGATAGAAGGGGGAGAGGATATTTATTTTTTATGGTGATCTGGTTTAATCCCCTGTAGTCTATACATGGTCAGAGAGAACCATCTTTCTTACCGACAAAGAAAAAGCCGGCACCTAGTGGAGGTGGGGATGGGCGGATTAAACCAGAAGCCAAGGATGTGTTTATGTAATCTTCCATAACTGCCCTTTCAGGTCCTGAGATGTTATATAACCTACTAGTGGGTAGGGGAGCACCAGGAAGCAAATCTATAGCACAATCCTATGGTCTGTGTGGCGGCAAAGACATAGCTTTTGTTTTACTAAAAACTGACCTTAAGTTGTGTCTGTATAAGTTTCTGAATTAAAAAACTACAAACAGGGCAGGATAGCATTCTCTACAATAACTGTGGGAATGTGAGCTTTCTTTGGGAAAAGTAAAATATATGCAAAGTTGCAAAAATGTAATGTTTATATATATTTTATAGTGGCAAAAACCTAGCCTTTGTGAGTTAATGTTGGATAAACCATCATAACTCGTTTTGTGAAACAACTACCAAGAGCGCTTACAGCTGCCTAAGTAAGCATATACAGTATCTCAGAAGTTGGCATTTAAGCTTCAATCACATTTAATAAATAAAGTAATTTTTTTTTTTATGTCTGAGACCTTGCAAAGGCACTCTAAACAATGTGTGGTTCCCATTCATTTTCTGTGAAAAAGAATTTCAATATTAGCTCTTGGCTGTAATCATTAAGCTCAGAACCTCGTTCAGTCCATGACAGCAATTATTGAAAGAACCTGGCCACAATGTCTGCCAATAATCGTCCTTAAATCCTTTTCTGCTTCTGTATTTAAAATAATCATAGTGAAGTTTGTAAAGGTTTTCATTTGAAGTTGTAAAAAGTAAAGCAACAATTCCAGTCAATCAGTTTCTGGGATATACACCTTACACAAAAGGCAATAACGTGAAGTTGAAAATTAGATGTTGAGCAATTGTTTTGTCTTCATTAGCAAACAAACTATAGACTTCCAAGGTTTTTGCTAAATTAGTGTTGAACAATGTTCAGATGGAAACATCGCAGGCCGGAAAGATAAAGTGTTTATCAGGCTTCAGGGCATTTTTATGTTGTAATAATTAATGTTCTTTGCCACCATAATGAAGGAGTGTCACCATCTTAATTCAAATCCTGCTTAATTTCTTCCTGTCTTAATCTTCATTAGTTTCCCATTGGTTGCAACATGTTTACCAGTGATTAAAATGTTCCAGAGTGAGGGGGAAGATTAAAGTAATGCATTGATACACCACTGGTATTTTTAAAACGTAAAAATTGCATCTTCATGGATTAAATGTTGGGTTCGTCACATTTTTTTGGGTAGAAGGACTAACTGTCTCTCAGGCATTCGTTTTGATTATTCATTGCATTTATCGGCAAGCCGGTAATTTCTATTTCAGTGTGATGCAGTTGAGAGGCACTCGACAGGATTAGGTAGCTGATGTTAACCAACATTAGTCAACTTTCACATTTTGTAATACCTCATGGTTATGGAAGAGGAGGGTAAAAAATGACCTGGTGCAAAGCCTACTTTCTACTGTAATTAATGACACAATTATTAAAGCATCAATTATTTCTGGTCATCTTTCTTAACTTAGCATGGACATAATTTTGGATTTATAATCACATATATCTAATTAGAGTTGGTTGTTCTAAACCTAATAAACAACAGAAACAAGATGTTTAAATTCTTAAAAATTCTTTTTATTAAGTTATTGTTAGCCACTTTTGCTAGAAGCTAAGGACATTAAGCCCCCAAAAAAAATTGATAGGTCTGGATATACCAAAATGTTCTGCCTTTAGCAATTGTGGAACTTTACTGTACATGAGCAACACTTATTGTATTTCATCATGGCTGTTGTAGCATCACTCACAGATGCCAACTGGCAAAAGGCAATGAAAAAGTCAACAAGATAGAGCAGTGGTTCTCAAACTTTGTAGGCCAACCTCCCTTTTAATAACAAAACATGTCAGGGTTGTTAAATAAGACCTTGTGTCTTAGTGAGAAACATAAATGAATGCTTCCTCTCCTATGACAGTGTTATGTACTTCAACTATTGTTGGTGATTTGAATAAACATATTTTTCAAAGATTCATTGTTCATATTTAATGTTTCAATCTATTTAATCCTATCCAGAAAAGATCCTATCCAGAAAAATCAAACCCCATGATGAACAAACAAATGTAAATCTATCAGGAGCATGAAAAAATTTGGCCTTAACAGTGTCTGTGGTTCTTACACCAACTGTCATATTTTTTGTGGAAAGAACCCCTTACTCCATCCAACAGGGAGGGAGGAAGGCTCCCTCCCTGATAAACTAGGCCACTCAAACTATAAGCTTTTTCAAAAAGGAAAGTTTTAAGCCTAGCCTTAAAAGTAGACAGGGTGTCCGCCTCACGGACCAAAACCGGGAGCTGGTTCCACAGGAGAGGAGCCTGATAACTGAAGGATCTGCCTCCCATTCTACTTCTAGAGAACCTACTCTAGGAACCACCAGTAAACCTGCAGTCTGAGAACGAGGTGCCCTGTTAGGAACATATGAAACAATCAGATCTCTGATGTATGATGGAACTAGATCATTAAGGGCTTTATATGTGAGGAGGAGAATTTTAAATTCTATTCTGGATTTAACAGGGAGCCAATGAAGGGAAGCTAAAATAGGAGAAATATGATCTCTCTTTTTAATTTTCATCAGAACTCTTGCTGCAGCATTTTGAATCAGCTGAAGACTTTTAACTGCATTTTGTGGACATCCTGATAGTAGAGAATTACAATAGTCCAGCCTTGAAGTAACAAATGCATGGACTAGTTTTTCAGCGTCACTCCTGGATAGGATATGAAAGAAGGAAATGCTAGAAACCTGTTTAATATGGGATTTAAATGACATGTCCTGGTCAAAAGTAACACCAAGGTTTTTTACTTTATTACCGGAGGTCAATTCAATGCCATCCTGGTTAACAACAACTTCTGTCTTGTCTGAATTTAGAAGCAAAAAAATTTAAGTCATCCAAGTTTTTATGTCTTCAAGACATGCTTGTAGTCTATCTAACTGGTTGGGTTCATCAGGATTTATGGATAAGTAAAGCTGAGTATCATCAGCGTAACAGTGAAAATTTATCCTATACTGCCCGATAATTTGACCTATTGGAAGCATATACAGTGCCTTGCGAAAGTATTCGGCCCCTTTGAACTTTTCAACCTCTTGCCACATTTCAGGCTTCAAACATAAAGATATAAAATTCAAATTTTTTGTGAAGAATCAGCAACAAGTGGGAAGTGGAATGAAATTTATTGGATGTGTCAAACTTTTTTAACAAATAAAAAACTGAAAAGTGGGGCGTGCAATATTATTCGGCCCCCTTGCGTTAATACTTTGTAGCGCCACCCTTTGCTGCAATTACAGCTGCAAGTCGCTTGGGGTATGTCTCTATCAGTTTTGCACATCGAGAGACTGAAATTCTTGCCCATTCTTCCTCGCAAAACAGCTCAAGCTCAGTGAGGTTGGATGGAGAGCGTTCGTGAACAGCAGTCTTCAGCTCTTTCCACAGATTCTCGATTGAATTCAGGTCTGGACTTTGACTTGGCCATTCCAACACCTGGATACGTTTATTTGTGAACCATTCCATTGTACATTTGGCTTTATGTTTTGGATCATTGTCTTGTTGGAAGATAAATCTCCGTCCCAGTCTCAGGTCTCTTGCAGACTTCAACAGGTTTTCTTCCAGAATGGTCCTGTATTTGGCCCCATCCATCTTCCCATCAATTTTGACCTTCTTCCCGGTCCCTGCTGACGAAAAGTAGGCCCAAACCATGATGTTGCCACCACCATGTTTGACAGTGGGGATGGTGTTTTCAGGGTGATTAGCTGTGTTGCTTTTACGCCAAACATATCGTTTTGCATTGTGACCAAACAGTTCAGTTTTGGTTTCATCTGACCAGAGCACCGACTTCCACATGTTTGGTGTGTCTCCCAGGTGGCTTGTGGCAAACTTTAAACAAAACTTTTTGTGGATATCTTTGAGAAATGGCTTTCCATAAAGGCCAGATTTGTGCAGTGTACGACTGATTCTTGTCCTATGGACAGACTCTCCCACCTCAGTTGTAGATCTCTGCAGTTCATCCAGAGTGATCATGGGCCTCTTGGCTGCGTCTCTGATCAGTCTTCTCCTTGTTCGAGATGAAAGTTTAGAGGGACGGCCGGGTCTTGGTAGATTTGCAGTGGTCTGATACTCCCTCCATTTCAATATGATTGTTTGCACAGTGGACCTTGGGATGTTTAAAGCTTGGGAAATCTTTTTGTATCCAAATCCGGCTTTAAACTTCTCCACAACAGTATCTCGGACCTGCCTGGTGTGTTCCTTGGTCTTCGTGATGCTTTCTGTGCTTTGAACAGAACCCTGAGACTATCACAGAGCAGGTGCATTTATACGAAGACTTGATTACACACAGGTGGATTCTATTTATCATCATCAGTCATTTGGGACAACATTGGATCATTCAGAGATCCTCACTGAACATCTGGAGTGAGTTTGCTGCACTGAAAGTAAAGGGGCAGAATAATATTGCACGCCCCACTTTTCAGTTTTTTATTTGTTAAAAAAGTTTGACACATCCAATAAATTTCATTCCATTTCACGATTGTGTCCCACTTGTTGTTGATTCTTCACAAAAAATTAGAATTTTATATATTTATGTTTGAAGCCTGAAATGTGGCAAGAGGTTGAAAAGTTCAAAGGGGCCGAATAATTTTGCAAGGCACTGTATATAGTAAAGAGAATTGGCCCAAGTACTGAACCCTGTGGTACTCCACAATTAACCCTGGAGTTTAAAGATGATTTATCATTGACATAAACAAACTGGAATCTGTCAGGCAAATTAGATTTAAACCAGCCTAGCGCTGTTCCCCTGATCCCTGCAGCATATTCCAGCCTTTTTAAGAGAATATTATGGTCGACTGTATCAAATGCAGCACTGAGATCTAAGAGGACAAGTACAGACACAAGTCCATTATCTGAGGCCATAAGAATATCATTAGTGACTGTCAGCAGAGCTGTTTCAGTGCTATGATGAGCTCTGAAGCTTGACTGAAACTCTTCAAACAGGTCATTGCTGTGTAAATGCTTACACATTTGATTAGCAACTATTTTCTCAAGAATTTTAGATAAGAATGGAAGATTGGATATAGGTCTGTAATTTTTCAAGTCATCTCGATCAAGCGAAGGTTTCTTAAGTAAAGGTTTAATTACAGCTACCTTAAAAGCCTGTGGTACATATCCATTAACTAAGGATAGGTTAAACATACCTAAAATGGGGCTAGTAATCAGAGGGAACACTTCCTTAAATAATTTGGTTGGGATTGGGTCTAACATACAAGTTGAAGGTTTAGATGAAGCTAATATTTCTGATAACTCAGGAAGCTCCACAAGATCAAAACAGTCCAAACACAAATCAGGGTCTGCAGTTATTTCCAATATTGTCTCACTTGCTGAGGATGAAGTAATCATCTTCGGGAGTATATCAAAGATTTTCTTTTCAATAGAATCAATTTTATTTAAGAAGAATCCCATAAAGTCATGACTGCTGAGAGCTAAGGGAGTCATAGCTCAACAGAGCTATGACTCTGTGTAAGTTTAGCAACTGTACTAAAGAGAAACCTAGGATTATTCTTGTTCTCTTCTATTAATGATGAGAAATAAGCTGTTCTGGCTTGGCGAAGTGTCTTTTTATACAACAGTAGGCTATTTTTCCAGATTAAGTAGGAATCCTCTAGGTCTGTAGAGCGCCATTTTCTCTCCAATTTTCTAACATTGTGCTTTAAAGTACGCAGATCTAAATTAAACCAAGGAGCCTGTCTCCTATGAATAATTACCTTCTTCTTCAAGGGGGCTGCATTGTCTAATGCACCACGCAATGATGAAGAAACACTATGAACAAAAGAATCAATTTGTGAATGGGAAGAAACAGAATTATTGCCCTCCACTGTGCTTTTCAGTGATAATGAGGAAATTAAAAGTGGAACAGTTTCTTTAAAGGTTGTTACAGCATCGTCTGATAATGATCTACTATAATGAAATTTTCTTTCAGGTGTGGAGTACTCGGTTAAATTAAACTCAAAGGTTATTAAGAAATGGTCAGACAGGACAGGGTTATGAGAAAATATTGTTATGTCTTTACACTCAATGCCATATGTCAGCACAAGGTCCAGAGCGTGAAGACAAAGGTGGGTAGGTTTGTTAATGTTTTGAGCAAAGCCAATTGAGTCTAAGATAGGATTAAATGCTATATTTAGGCTATCACTTTCAGTGTCAACATGAATGTTAAAATCCCCCACTATAATAACTTTATCTGTATTTAACACTAAATCAAATAAAACTGATCTAAAAATTCCTATTTCATTTGTCAGTTTATGTTACACTGTGTGATAGCTGATTACTGATTACCATTACAGCCACTGCAATGCCACTTCTTCATTTTTGTCATTCACTTTGTTCCTTTAATTTTGCATTATGTTCGTTCCATCTTAGAGACTTACCCTATTTAGGTAGCCATTAGAAACACAAGTTAAAACCGCTATTTTACTACCCGACTTCAAAAATATAAACAAAGAAATGTATACACATAAATAACAAACAAAACAAAGAGTCTGACAATATTTTAGGTATTGGCATTTAATGATATTAACCAAAAATAATAATTTTGAATTTTCAGACCAAGGACAAATGGTCTATGAGAGTCTGCAATGTGAACAAGTACTGTATTTGCTAAATTTTTCGTTACTTCAAGTTTAGTACATTCCTACTTTCTATGCTATCACACAAAAAAGACTGAATGACAGACCATAAAAAAAATAGTATACTAATCCACAAACACTAATTGACGTTTTCTGACAAAATCATAGTAAATGCACATTCACATGCATTCCATTAGGCTACCGCTGCATCAGCTGTTTTGGAGGTTTACGTCGTTCAGTACTGATGCTTTTCTTCAATCAAGGACGAGGAATGCAGTCCTAATGAAACCCCCTAGTTTAAAATTGTAAATTTCTAAGTATCCCATCACATTCCCTGTTGCGTTTTATCTGACCTATCCATAAATCTGGACAGAAAGTAGTGCATCTAAATTATGATCTCTTTCCAACATAGTACCCTTCACATCTTGCTCCATTGAGGACCTTCTGCTCACTGCTAAGAGATTGTGATCTTTGCAGCTTTGAAGGTGACCCGTTTAACTCTTAGTCAGGGCTAATCTGTCTGGATTTTGTCAAATGTTGGAACAGTCTGTATTCATAGATAAGAGCCAGTCAGTGTAGGAAATGACTAGCAGTCTGCTTTTGGAGGATTTGGAGGTTGAGCCTCTGAGTTTCAGAAAAGAGTTTTACACAAAACAGCGGGTGAAATATAATACCCAACATCAACAGCACATCTATTGCTAATGAACAAAACACTGAAAATGCAGTAGGAGTGAAACACCATAAGGGTTTTTCTTCCAGGGCTTACATTGTGGTCTTGTGCTATAACTTTCCTTTCAGTGTCATTGCACGTTCGAGTTTCAAGTTGTGTTTTTTAGGAGGAGAACTTGTGTTCTACTGTTATCAGAAAAGTAGAAGCCCAGAACTGCATGGGAGTCAAAGATAAATCTACAAAGCCCTCTCTGCTTTACCCCAGCACATTTTCAATGCCAGATAAATGTAAAACCCACCCTACATCAATAGATTATTTTTACCAAAATGAACATCAAGGTCTAGTGGAGGTAAAAAAAACAACAACAAATAATAAAAAAATATTGATTCTCTGTGTTCATTATACTTTTTGGAACTCCCAAATGAACTCTGAGAGATGCCTTCGCAAATAAATAATATAAAAACTTTAAAAACTAGGAGTTCCAGAGATTTATAATATGTGCAGTCATGTCAAATCATGGTGGTTAATTAATCTGTCAAAAACTGAAAAGAGAATCTGCTTATTAAGATGACAATGGAATATTAATATGCAGCTGTTTGATGATTCAGAGCCCTTTCATTAAATTTATGTGCGGGGAAAACTCTTAATCATAGTTTTTACTTTCAACATGAAAATCAGAAATTCTTTGGTGCAAATACTGCGCTTCTTTGCCACATGAAGCTTTCCTTGCTCTTTATTGGCACTCTCACACATACCATAAATGGATGCACACATTTGTATATCAGCAGTGGCAGGCTATCACAATTACCCAGCCAGCGCTTGAATCCTGTAAGGTATTCACACCTTTACAATTCACAAGAGATTGGAGTAACCCACAGACACAACTAATGAGCAGTGCCGTCATTTGTCAACAGCTGCTTTCACACTAATTGTATCTGCAATGGACACACACATATATTTGTGCACACAGTGAGAACAAGCAGTCAGTAAAACAAAAACATGATGAATACATTTTTAAAGGTTTGTGTATGTATAATAGCTCCATAATTTATGACATTGTTTAGGGAGGCATAGGTTAATTTTCCCGTTCAAAAACATATTCAATGTCATTTAATTTGAATAAATGTATATAATGATATTCTAAATGTTTTAGGAGAGCAGTTTAGAGTGAGATATGAATTCAACGGATTTTGTGTTGCAGAAAAAATTAGCTTTGCCAATACAGTTATGTTTTAAAAGACAACAAATTTAACATAAAATAATTTTAATCAAGTCCCAGTTTTTGTATTGGTTAACAACAAATCTTTTCATAAACACAATGCATTTATTATAATGTCAGTCTAAGCATTCCTTTTTATCTGGCATTACTTTTTTTACATCTTCTCTCCTCATCTCTCTCTCTCCGGCTCAGATGATGTAAAGGCCGTTTGGGAGAGCTGAGAGGATGCCTGCTTGGAGTGTTAATTCCTTAGTGACAAAGCTCTTCTTCAAATGCATGAACTCATCACTGGAAGAAAGGCAAAGAACCTTACTCCCCATCTTCTTTTCAATTCCCTCCATAATGAAAAAATTTACACCTGGAAATCAAGGCTTTCTGCATAAGAAGGGTGAAAAGCAGCTAATATGCATGAAAGGGGTGAGAATGTGTGTTCATCCATGTTTGTGAGCTGTCATGCACACACACGTGCGCACACACACACACACACACACGTTCATCTCGGCAGCATGTAAAAAAGGCAGGGAATTTTGGCAAATACAAAGGGCAAACACGATTGCACAGGGGTTCATGGTTACAGCCTGATAATAAAGAGTTTATTTTGTACTTCTAAAACTATCACAGGGACTCAAAGTGGATGATATTTTTGTTTGGTATTTGACATTCAAAAAGTTAAAAATTTTTGTCAATCCGTTCTGTTTTTTTAATACTATATGATAACATATTCTACTTTATTCCTTCCTCCTTGTAGAACTAAAGCCCTTCACTGTACCTTTAGTGTTTGACAAGAAAAGCAAGACAGTTGGTTTATTTTTTATTGGCTTCACATCAATTCTATTATTAAGCTTTTTTGTTTTTTCAATGGGCAGTTTACAACAAACAAGCAAATAAGCCTTAAAAAAATAAAATATTTACGAAGTATCAAAGTGTCACCTTATTAGTAAATAGACTTCACCTGTCTAAAGGCCATTCCTTACCTAAATTACTAATCTCTTGCAGGACTCGAATATTGATGTTTACATTTCTCTCCATCCAGCTGTCTAAGCTTGAGCTACCTTGCAATGAAGAACAGGCAAAAACTTCTGTCTCTAGATGTAAAAACCTGGAATGAAAGGGTATGAATCCTTTTGTGTGAATGGTCTATACCCCTAAAAACAATTCCTAAGCAGTAAACTCTGTTAAATAACCAATTACTGAGTAACCTGACATAAGAAAAATGTAAATATTAATGAGTAAGTTAATGACGAATAAAATCGTTTATTGTTACAAAAACAATAGGAGGAAAACTTATTTTCAGGGGATGTTTTCCTTTATAGGTAAGTCTGTAGAAGAGGGGGTGGGGATCTAAATATCTACATGTTAGATTAATTTGCAGAGGTCTGTTTATGGTTGTTTGCCTCTGTGTTTATCCTGTGATGCAATAATAGATTGATGAATCGATGGACAACTGGATGGTTTGCTTTGTATCTGATTTTCAAATCAAAGGAAGGTTATCAGGAATTTAGAAAAATAGTTTAAAACATTTTTTTTTTTTTTTTTTTTTTAATGACAGCCACTAAATTTACAAAAGCTATAAGTTTTACTTTATTTCGCTTAGTACTTTATGTGCCTTAACCTAGCCATCCTAAACCTGATCTTCAGCTGCATGGAATACACACAACTTTACTGGTACTTTACTGGTGCACTCACACAATAAACAGATACATACCTTTATATCAGAAGTGCCAGTTTATCGCTGGTGGCATACCAGCTCTGGAATCATTTAAAGGAAATCCTAGAAACCTGTTTAATAGGCAATTTAAATAACATGTCCAGGTCAACAATAACATTGAGGTCCTAATTTATTAATGGAGGCCTAATTTAATGCCATCTAGATTAAGAGCCTAATTAAGCAGTTTCTTTTTCAAAGATGACAACTTCTGTCTTTCTAAATTTGAAAGCAGAAATTATAAAGTCATACAGATTTTTTTGTAAGGTTGAGAAATAAAAGTTCACGATGTGCTCAGCAAATGGCGATGAAAAAAATGCACATTAAATAATAACTTATAATGAAAAATATTAAATATAATTAACTATTTTCAAAGATTTAAGATATTTATAAGGTATTTAAGATAAAAACGGCCTAATTTATTTGACATGCATCTCCTCTAATTGAAAATTTTATTTATAAACATTTATGTATATTACAATATTTTTATGGCAGTTGGTAGCACTGTTGCCTTGTGGCAGTAAGGTCCTGGCTTCGACTCTTGGCCGGGGATCTTTCTGCATGGAGTTTGCATGTTCTCCTCTGTGGTCTTCCTCCCACAGTCCAAAACCATGAGTATTAGGTTATTTGGACTCTCTAAATCACACCTTAGGTGTGAATAAGTGTGTGCATGGTTGTTTGTCCTATATGTCTCTGTGTTGCCCTGCGAAGGATTGCCGACTTGTCCAGGTTCTACCTGGTCTCTCACCCATAAACTGCTGGAGATAGGCACCAGCTCCCCCGTGACCTGTTATATATAGAAGATGAATGAATGAACATTATGTTTTTGTAAAATTTAACGTTTAATATTTATTTTGTGACATTCAGATTGTTTTTATTGTGACACCTCTGCCCTTCCATACCCTACTCTACATGCTGCTTGGCTGTTTTAAGGCTTGTAGGACATTTTTACATTTGAGCTCCAAATGCCATGCATCAAACAGTCTTTGAAATTTAGTTTCTCAGCAAGTTAAGCCTCAATGTAGAGCAGGACCTCAAGTGTATTGACAGGCTGCTCTTCTTCAGCTGCATGTAGAGACGGTAAAGTATATTTTAAAATAAATGACTTTCTGGTCCTAAAAATGTTGTTCAAAAGTAAAATCTATGCTGAAACTGATATTGCATGTTTATTTATTTTTTAATGTACTACTTTCGTGGTACATTTCAACATGTTTATATTGCAAGTACAGAAAATGGGCAAAGGAATCACATCAATTTCAGAAACATTTTGTTATCGATGGAAAAGCACTTACAGTAATACTGTTAATGTATAGTTTAAGACTCAGCTGCCTATGTTTTCTCTGCTGCCTTCACTTTGCTGTGTTTTTCAAAGCAGGTTTTACTTTCTTCCAGACCTAAAAGAGAGAAGAGAAAGGGTCCAATTACTACACCTCTGTGCAACTGGACTGCACTCACATGTCCTCACCCTCTGGTGGGAGAAAGTAGCATTGATTCAAAGAGATAAAGCATTTGACAAAAATGGAAGGGAGACATAATTCCATTTGTCTTGGCTGAGTCCATGCCATGCGAGATTTAAGTGCTTCTGCTGTCAGCTTGGCTCTACACCTGTTTGTTGGAGATAAAATCCCAGATCCTGACAGCTGCCCTTTAATCACTTCACCCAGTACAAGACAGAGTAGCATACAACTTGAGAAAGATATATATAAGTCACTACACATTTTTTTTCTTGCAGTTGTAGCTCCGCTTATTGCTTTTGTATGAGACCCTAATGAATGTATGACTAAACCCAGATGAACGGATTGGGACAACAACTCCCCCCCCCTTTTTAGTTTAATTGTCTTAATTGTAGCTACCCATACATACTGTGTAGTTCAGGTTTCATTTTATCTATTGCTTTTGTTGTTAAACCTCTATACTAATTATTATTTAGATTCAGAGTATGGCTTCCATTAAACATAGGTTTCACCACAGGGAAATCACCTACAACTTTAGCAACAACACAACAAGTTAGAGTAAGGCAGATCAGATGGGACCCAAGATGCAGTCTTATATTCATACCTCTACATGACATAATTTTGGTTTCTAACTTTGTTATATTTGCCACATTTTACAGTGACAAATGTTTGTTTGGTGTTTTTGTTTTCTAGAGAAACCCTAATATAAAAACTGGAGTATTTATAAATTTTAAAATACACCGATTTTTGCAGTCAGACATTTTTTTGTTAAATCACCTGACAAGGTTCCAGTTTGTCCCAGAATTGTTCTTCAGGTCCATTTTGATGACTGAAATCTTACGTGAATTCTTCTTGAAAGAAAGAAAGAAAAATAGAAAGAAAAAAAGTTTTTTTTTTAGAATGAATCCATTTGGAAATCTAAAGGCAAAGTATATGATGAGAAGTTCCACATGCTTTTTTAAAGAAGTGGCACTCGGAGGCTCAGCGTTGTTGAAAGCAAAGTTGCTTCAAGCAAGTGCTCACTCAGAGTATCCTAGCACTGCTTCAATCAAAAAATTCAAGTGATTTCTAAAAAGCAGAGTTATAAGAAAACTTTGTTCTTCGCTGTTTCCTGTTGGTTCGTGACCCATCCACATCTAAGCTTTGCTTACCATGTTCCTGCAGAAACTTTGCTGTAAGTTTTTGGAGTTTGTTTTGTGTTTTCGTACATGCAAAGATTTTGCTTCGTTCTTGCTACGTTTTTGGAAAACTTTTTTGAACTTAACTTTGAATAAAGAAAGAAGACTCCTTTAAACATGCTGCCGAGCTCTTGTCTGCACGTTGGTCACTCTAAACCTCAGAGCCTGACAGTTTAAACATGAAAGCAATTATGTAATTGCTTTTTTAGAAACAAGCAGACCTAATGTGCACTCAGTGCAATAAAACTACTAGAATTCAAAACTAGTATTCACTATTGTTTATAATGCATTCTCAGTATAAAGATAAAGTCTCTTTTATTGTGGTGAGGGTTATCAGTTTATTAGTTAAATGAAAAAAAAATGTCCATCCTGACAGATAATGGGAATGAATTGTGAGAAGCTGTAAATACTGCTCTCCTGGAATTCTAAGTGAGACCGATGACGTAAAACTAAACTAAAGCATTATTCTAGACCGATGGCAGACAAAAAATTTTATAGATTGCCTACCCCACATCAGATGTATTCTTTATTTCACTTTTTCTCCACACCATTTTCAAATATCAGCCTTATTGTGATGTTAAGAAATACATCTTTCATGTAACAGGAGATGCAGCCTTGATGACATTTGTTCTTGTGATGGAATCTTCTAATGGCTTCATTTCCCTAGGCTTCATGCAGTTCAAGTGGAAGAGGATGATGGTTTTGATGGATAGTTCAATAAAACTTAAGTGCCACGTCAAGCTGGGTTCAGCTGTCATTTTAACTGAACAGCCTATGGTACTTGATGTTTTTATACTTTGAAATACTGCAGTCAGTGTAATCAGGCACCCAGCTGGGTCTTCCTGGGAGTAAATCTCCACCCACTGTAGGATCTAATACCCTCTTGATTTTAATTAATGTTTTAGTTGATGCAGCTTTTAATTTTAAAGATTTCTGCAGGATCTTCCCATGCTAGAATCAGAAATTCCAGTCCCAAGTAGGATGAGATTTTCATTCATGCTCTCTTCCCCAAGGCAACAAGAATGTAGAATGTCAAATTCCGATAGCAGCAAATATCTAACTTAAATTTTGAATCTATAGATGTCTGTTTGCCAGTCTCTGGATTTATGCTGACCAAATAGAACAGGTTTCCTTTCTCATTTTAGATTTTCAGTTGAGTTGGTAGTGGAGAGCTCTAACAAAGCATTCAAAAACTTTCCATGGGAGCCATAGGAACTAAACTTCTTCCAGATGGGATGCTTATTACCATCAGTTGCAGCCTGATTAAAACCTTTAATGGCCTTCCTGCTCTGTCATTGGGGACACTGATATTCTTGAGGAAACATTTGAAATAGATGGCACACTAAATCGAAATATCACATTATAAACCCCTCAGAACAGTTTGGTATTTTTCCCTGCGACCCTCAGGTTTTTCTAGGAGGGAAACATATCTCATCTCTCTAGCTTCTTCTGAGGAATCCCAAGTTGTTCCCAGGACAGAAAGAATACATGTCCCCTACACTGGGTTTGGGATCTGTTCCAGTGTTTTCTAGAGAAAGTGTTAAAAAGCCTTATAGGGACAACTACAGGAGGCTTTCTGATCATAACCCGAACCTCCTTAACAGACACCTTTTGAGTAGCGATTTTAATTTGGATTCCTCTGGATGAGTAAGATTCTCACCTAATGTTTGAAGCTGAACCAAGCCACCCAGTGAAAGTAGTGCCTTTCAGATTATTCTATTCCATATTAAAAATTTTTAGTAATGAGCCATATCTTTTATCGGACAAAGGAGACTTTCAGAACAAAGACAGACTGGTTAATCTGGATAATTCGTCTTTTGGGTTAGTTATTTTTCTCTCTTGCTTCACAGTGTATTTTTTTCACAAGTAATTATACAGCACAAAATTTTGGGCTTTGTGCTCTATGTATTAAAGGCGGATACAATTCATAAAAGTTTGTTAATTCATAACTTTGTGAGTTTAAGCCCAATACAAAAGATTTAGTTGTAAGGTGAATGAGACCTATGATCTAAGTTTTAGCTTTCTACCTCTTTTTGCTGAGGAAAAGCAAGCAGTGGGTTTTGCACTGTGCACTGCTTGGATGAAAAGTCAAATGCAAGTTTGAAAAGCTTTAGTCCATGCCTTGTAGTGTAACGCCAGATCCAAGAGAACTGAAGTTTGATGTTTTAAGACGAATGGGACCTATATAATGATTAATGATAATGATTTTAGTTTCATATTTTTAACTCCCACTGCTTAGGAGATATTAACAGAAAACAAAACACCCTCCTCTATGTAATTTGGATAAAAAGTCAGATGCAATGCATACATGTTTTTTAGTTTATAACTGTTTGAGTTTAGGCCGAAAAAAAAAAAAGGGATTGGTGTTTTAATTAAAATGAGACCTATAAAATGACTAAAGAGATATTAACAGAACTATACCCTGTGGGTTTTTCGCTGTACAAAATAGGTAACCCTAACCCTAACCCAGCAGATTGCATTGATTCAGTGACTTGTAGCATTCACTCCTCCTGGATGAGCATGTAGCGACAGTGGACAGTCGCTTGCATTGACTTTGCAGCAATCCCTCATACTGAGCATGAATGGAGTGACAGTGGAGAAGAAAATTCCCTTTTAACAGGAAGAAACCTCCAGCAAAACCAGACTCAGTGTTAGCGGCCATCTAACACGACCGACTGGTGGATTAAAAGAACAGAGTAGAGACACAAAAAGAACACAGAAGCACTGACCCAGGAGTACTTTCTATGGGAAAGAAAAGTAAAACATGGTACAATGGTAGTAGCTCCTTTATTGGCTTCATCTAGAAGAGAAAGAGAAGTAAACAGAACTCTGAGACAGTTTTCAAGTCTAGAGTATGAAAGAGAGCATCAAATCCTTCCGATTTTTCAGATCCTCCATGACCACCACAAACAACATTTTTGGAAGTGGGAGTTTTGACAGAGTTCAACATGCACAGGGAACAAACTCAATTTTGTTCCAAACATGCGTACACAGCTTTTGATTTGAATATACAATAACAGGTCTTAAAGGCCAAGTCAGAGGCCATGGTACTCAACCGGAAAAGGGTGGCTTGTCCTCTTCAGGTTGGAGGGGAGTTCCTGCCCCAAGTGGAGGAGTTCAAATATCTCGGGGTCTTGTTCACGAGTGAGGGAAGAATGGAGCGGGAGATCGACAGATGGATCGGTGCGGCTGCCGTAGAAATGGGGGCACTGTGCCGGTCCGTTGTGGTGAAGAGAGAGCTGAGCCAAAAAGCGAAGCTCTCGATTTACCAGTCAGTCTACGTTCCTATCCTCACCTATGGCCATGAACTTTGGGTCATGACCGAAAGAACGAGATCCCGGATACAAGCGGCTGAAATGAGCTTCCTCCGTAGGGTGGCCGGGCACTCCCTTAGAGATAGGGTGACGAGCTCGGCCATTCGGGAGGGGCTCGGAGTAGAGCCGCTGCTCCTCCACATCGAGAGGAGCCAGTTGAGGTGGCTCGGGCATCTATACCGGATGCCTCCTGGACGCCTTCCTTGGGAGGTGTTCCAGGCACGTCCCACCGGGAGGAGGCCCAGGGGACGGCCCAGGACACGCTGGAGGGACTATGTCTCTCGGCTGGCCTGGGAACGCCTTGGGCTCCCCCCGGAGGAGCTGGAGGAGGTGTCTGGGGAGAGGGACGTCTGGGTGTCTATGCTGAGTCTGCTGCCCCCGCGACCCGGTTCCGGATAAGCGGAAGACGACGAGTACGAGTACGAGGCCTAAAAGGCCTACTGTTGCTGAACCCAGACTTGACCAGATGCAGCAACCCCAGATCATAGCACTGCCCCCAAAGGCTTGTATAGTAGGAACTAGGCATGATGGGTGCATCACTTCACCTGCCTCTCTTGTTACCCTGATGCGCCCATCATTCATGAACAGGGTAAATCTGGACTCATCAGACCATATGACCTACTTCCATTGCTCCAGAGTCCAATCTTTAAACTCCCTAGCAAACTGAAGCATTTTTTCCTGGTTAGCCTCACTGATTAGTGGTTTTCTTAAGGCTACACAGGTGTTCAGTCCCAATCCCTGAGTTACCTTCGCATTGTGCATGTGGAAATGCTCTTACTTTTACTATTAAACATAGCTTGGAGTTCTACTGTTGTTTTTCTTCGATTTGATTTCACCAAACATTTAAGTGATCGCTGATCACGATCATTCAGGATTTTTTTCCAGACACATTTCTTCCTCTTTATAGAACAATCTGTGTTTTAAACATTTAATCATACAGATTATAGATATAAAGGATTCTGTAGTTTTACCACCTGTAGATCTTAGCATGCTTTTAACACTAGGGCTCCCAGAACTCTAACACTACTAGAACTCCCAAGTCCGTCAATTTGACGGCGAGCAATCTGGATGTGAGGGCGGTGATGACGTCATCGCATTACATTGGTCAGAATGCTAAAGGTTTTCTTGCATGCTATAAAACTATGGTTTTGACAAGAATTAATGATAGTATTTGATCAAAACCTATTAAGTTTTATAATTATTTATAAATACTACTGAAAAATAATACAGAGTAGTGGGTACATTTAAAAAAAAGCTTTACTAATCTGACCAAAAGCTGGACAGCTCCATGTTACGCCCCCCTTTCACTTCGCGGACATAAACTAGTGCTAAAAATGCCTTCAGCTCATCCACACTCATGTCTGAGGAGGAATCATCTCCTAAAACTCTGTGGGCCTCAGCCACCCTGCAGCCCTGAACGTGGATGAGCATTTCGACATCCACCAAGCAGAGGAACGCGGTCTGAGCATCTTGGATCTGGCGCTCTGTCAACGCGTTCTGGCTCTGACGCGTCCCTCTACTTTCTTCCTCCCCTACCACTGTCCACACAGTGCCATCCTTTCCTATTTCCTCCTCCTTCCCAGGTGTGCGCTCGTCTTGCGATGAAAACGCTGTAAAGTGCAGAATACAGTGTCGTTACTGGGCTACTATATCTATGACCTAACTTATTGTTTTTTTCTTTTTCCATTATCAGTACATTGTTTTTTAGTTTCTCCCCTGCCAGTGAGCTGGATTGCTGGGTTTATAGCTGGGCACTGGGCACCTGGCTCGTCTCCCTATCTCTGAACCTGATTGTGGCACTGTTGCTATAGTTTATATATTATTAGTTTTCTAATCTGTAAACTATAGCCCAAAATGATAAAATTGTTATATAGGCTAGTTTTTTGCTACGTTGAAATAACCTCCTGCTAATGGGACGACTCGTGTTTTCTAGCCGGGGGAGGCTCCCTCTCTGACCCGCTGTCACTAGAACTGAATGCTGACCAAGAGCCGTCAGAATCCCTCTCGACTCCAGAATCACAATCATCTAATTTTTGAAGCATTTCCAATGCCTCTTGAGCAGAAAATATCCTTCTGGAAGCCATTAGTTAACACTAATGGCTTCACTGCATTTGTAGGACAATCTCCTTCTCAGACTGCGTTCTAGAGAGGCGGTTGCTAGGCAACGCTCGCGCGTGTACTCAGCCGCATATCAATGTAAATAATAGGGCCATCAAAATAGCGGCTGTAGTAGTTAGAGGTAGAAATACTTAGATCTTTTATTTACTTTGTTAGACATAGGAATACACAAGACACAGGTTGAGAAAAAGTCAGGATGCCAGGAAGATACGAGTTTTAATAAACCAGAGTTATTGCATGTCAAACTTTCAAAACCGTAAAATTGACGGCCCTGGGAGTTCTGGTGTTAATGCAGAGGCTCACGGAAATCTTTTTCAATAGGAGCACTGTTTCAGTGAATGCTTTGAATCTTAAAATACAAAGCGTAACCATTACCTTTGCTTAACCTCCTGTACTGCCACCCTCACTTGTGGAGTGCCCCAAGGGTTCATTATTAGACCAGTTCTGTTCTCCTTCTGCATGCTCCTATTTGCCTGATTTACATATACACAAATATAATGTTGGCAGTCCATAACATGGCAATATGGCATTGGACAATTCAGCGAAACCATTTAAACTGACATGTATGTTTTTGGCCTGTGTTCTTTCATTACTGTAGGGCTATTCAATTGGTGGGAAAAATATAAATAATTATTGATCTCTGACCTCACCTCTCACAGCAGTTCTTGAATATCAGGAAGCAAATTTTCCATCACATACTAAAATATCCAAAATTAATACAATTGTGCATGTGTACATATGCAAGTCATTTAAACAAACTATTAAAGTGTAATATGGAATGTCAACAAAACTAACTAGTTTCCTTTGTGTAGAAAAATTTGCTGAATTCCACCCTCCCATCAAAAGCCAAGAGGACATGAAATCAGTCCATCTGTTTCATTTTCTTTCACCCTGTTCCACCCAAAGAGATAGTTGCTGCAGCTAATGGAGCGCAGCAAAGGTTACAATCACTAGTGAGAAAAACAAAGCCATATGTGGTGTGACCTCTGACTCACCTCACCAAATCTACTCCAAATACTGCTGTCTTTTCTGTTACACTTAAATGATCCAACACTTCGTCCTTTGCCTCATGCCTCCTCAAATGGTATCACACTATAGAGCATACAGATGGATCCCGTGAGGCCTTTACACTGTGCTACTATATATATGTATATATATATATACATTATATATATATAGAATCAAAGCTTATATATATATATATATATATATATATATATTATATATATATATATATATATATATATATATATATATATATATGGGCTGCAAAACAGAAACATGTTATCCTCGATAAAAGCTTATGCGTTAAATTGGCTTTCAGGTATTCATGTATTTTTGTACATGAGTAAATTTTCACATATAGTATTACCACTATGCGGACATACATAGCATGTATTCCTACAAATGTATATAATAAATACATGTGATTTGTGTCACTTCTATTTTCCCAAGTGTTTTGTTTTTGTTTTGCATTGGGGACAAATATTATTATTTTTTTATTTATTGTACAATGTACTGAAATAATTTATGTCGTGACATGGCACCAAGTAAATTATCTAAGAAAATCTCACACAAGTGCAAAAACAGACAGAATAATAAATAAAAGGCATCCTAAAAGGTATCCTTAAAGACTACACATAATATGTTATACTATTTTAATGTTGCTAACTAGAACTTGAAAGGAAGAGAATATTTTGATTAGCGAACTGGACCAGATGCCCTTCCAATCAGTATTGTCTGCATTGAGATGGGCTACATTAATTATCTACTCAGCCAATCTCAGCCATTCATATTTGTGATACTCTATATAAATTAAATGCTAAAAAGGTATTGTGTAGTGTGCATTAAGCGCTTTAAACTGCTACTAAGTTTAGTAGGTGTTTAGTTAATACTTTTGGTTAAGTCTAATAAATGCTGTAGATGACATTATTATAACTGCAATAATAAATATGTTTTATTATTCTAGCAGCAATTGTTTTTTTCAGTGTTCTATAAAAGCAAATGTATCTTCTCATATAATTTTATTTCAAATGAGTGTATTGTGTAAATTAATGTTTTTTTTTTTTTTTTTCAAGATTATCATACCATAAAAATCTCATACCAGCCCATGATTCATGAGCTGGTAGTTAACCTGACTAACTTACCATATTTTATTATAATGTTTTTCCAAAAATGAAGGCAAAAAAAAAAAAATCCATATTCACAGATTTAACAATTAAGTCATTGCAGTTAGTTTAGAGTAAAATTTAAATGTGCCATTTAACTAGCAACCTTACAGCACCTTTATTTTTTTTGGTCCTAAGAAGCCTGTTATGATGCGGTTGTTATTCAGAAGAATTGAGATTTCATTTTTTATTATATTTTTGCTCCTTATATCTGCATTTCCAGCACTTTATGTCTCTAACATCACACATTAATAAAAAGGGACTGCAGTGTTATTCTTTTGCCCAAAGGGAAAGAATCAAAGCTTATAGTTGAAAGATGATAATTCTGCTCACTGGACCCCAGAAACTGAACAAAAGTTTAACAGAACTCTGACTGAAGAACATTCAGACGAATTTGGTGTTTGTACAATGTAATATATTATAGAAGACAAGAAACTGCAATTTCTTCTCAACAACCAAGATAGAAAAAGGGTAATTCAGCTACGATCAAAGGAATCGATAAATAAAATTGTCTGCACAATCATTGCACAATGTTTGTAAGTGCTTTGAAAATGAACCATCAGACAAGTGGGAAATTAATATCGGACAAAGGAAGTCATGAGCTGCACAACCAATTGGGGCTGAATATTGGCCTGTTGTCAATCTTGTCATCTAAGCTACCATGCTCAAGAGGAGCATATGCAATACAAGAATCTGTCAAATAAAAATATGATCTGAATTTTATTTATTGTGATAAGATTTTTTTCCCCATTTGTGACAGAAAGTGAATAAAAAAACCTAAGTGCAGACACACCTCTACAGAAGACCAGCTTCAGAAAAATAAATTCTTCTAATTAGAGCAAACTTTAAATGCTTCAAAACCAAGGAATCCAAGCAAATATCTGAACAAAAATGCTGTTTTTCACCTTTAATAAGAGTTAAAAATCGAACAGCTCACACTTCAGTCAACTACTGGAGCTCTGGCAAATCTTCAGCACAGAGCTTTAAATCTGCTACTACTCTATCTAATCAGTCTGCCTGTATAGTTCTTATGAGAGACTCAGTGTGCAGGGCCTCAGTTTCAGCTAACAAGATCCCCCATGTAGTCTGTAATCCTGCCTTGTTTTCAACCAACACTGGTTACTCTTTCTGCTCAGTTTATTTGACTTTGTGAGAAAGATTTTCACTTTAAAATTCCTCACTCAAGCCAAGCTATGCTGGCTGGTTCCAAATCAGCCTAATGTTGTTACACTGATGTTCATAGCATAAGCAAAATGTACCAACAGAAACTATAAGACAACTTCCAGAGAATCACAAGCTGCTGACACTGGTCTACACCATTTCTTAGCCACAATCCCTGCTAGTAAATCTTTCTTTTCTCACTTTCCTCTAGAATTTTAACAAAAATGATGAACAATTCAAAAAATGGCAAAAAATAAACATTTTGATATCAATGCACAGAGACATTGTTTTGAGGGCGACTTCATCCAGCACTGGTACAAATGTTAGTTTGACAGTAAATGAAGAGCTGTGGTGAGTTTGGCATGTATTTAATCTATATGGTATAACCTGAATTGAGTTATTAATGTCTGAGGTTTACTATTTTAGTAAGTGCAAAACCCTGAAAATGAAACCAATACACTATCAAATCTGAAGGATGGCCTATTATACCAAATCAATCAATTACCAAATCTACCAGGAGTATTTGGAATAATGGCTTATTTCTCTCTGATTAGCATATGTTGGCATAGGAATCGCTTAACATTAGGATTCTTACCAGCTTCTGAGAGCTTCTTCACATTTTTTTTTTCACTTTTTTGATTTTGAGTTGATAAATAAATTTTGCACCAATGGGTTTTCATATCTGAGATGCAGACTCCATCTCCTGTCTGAATGATATGATAGATGGGAATTTCCAATGCTAATTATATTTTCATAAAGTTTTTTGCACAGACGTAAATGTGGAAATGTTTTCCAAGAATGAAGCAGACTTGTGAAGGGACGTATGTCTCTCTCTGATAGCTTTGCTGATTTCATTTGGTTTTTCCAGGATATCTCACAAGAGTGTGTGTGCATGTGTTTTGCATGAAATACATCCAAAGGTGTATCTCCATTTAACTGAGATGTTATATATTATCAACGATCTCATGATCTGGGCTTTTACAATTTTTTTAATGGCATATTAATGTAAGCTTCTGAATTTGAAGAAAGTAATGAGAAAAAAAAATCTAGAACATTTGCTTATTACTTTTTTCATGTAGCAATTGCAAATAGAAATAATCATGTTAATCTATACTAACCTAAACAAGAGATATTTAGTCAGATTTGTCTATGTGTCTGTTGCTACACTGCATCTTTGATAGGCGGTCAGGTAGAATTTAGGAATGTTGATTAATAAGGTTACATTATCATCTAAACTAATTTGACTCAAAGGAAAATCTCCATTATTACCTCCGCCAAAGAAGTTATGTTTTTGTCAGTATTGGTGTGTACATCTCTCTGTTAGCAAAATATCTAAAAAAGTTATGAACAGATTTTGATGATATTTTCAGACAAGATGCGAACATATGATTCGATTTAGCACCATCTGGATCCAGGATTTTTGTGAAGGATTGTTTATCATTGGCAGACCATGGTAAAAACTTGGAATTCCCACATGGTTTGTGACCCTGTCATTAGCTGACAAACAATGGCCAGAAGTCATCCAGATTGCAGCGCATCAGTACAGAAAAAAGCTGACATGCGTCAATGACCCTATTGCCTTGGCAGAGGTCTCTGCTCACTGAATGCTTCTCTAGTTTTTAAAAAGCATTTGTTAACTAAGTGTTACACTGATTAGAAAATATAGACATTCAAGAGAGATTATTCCAATAGACACAGCTTATGTAATGCTATTACCAAACAATAATGGAACAATGGAAAGAAAACGGCTAGACTGTAGGTCTTTACGTCTTGAACCTGAGCATTACAATAATATGATTTACCACGGCTCATATGAGCCGATGGATTTAACATATCAGTGGCCAGTGAGATCACTGAAAAACTGGAATCACTCACATAGACAATATTCATCAACTTAACATCCAAGAGCAGTTCACAAAGATATATGGTGAAAGGGGAACCCACCACCAGGGAGTTCTCACTGCTACTGGTTGTCGTCCTGTTAACAAGTAGATAAAAACAAAAATTATTAATCACAAGCAACTGACTGCGCTAAATTCAGATGTGTAGGATATGTATAATACCTCATAAACGGTGGTTCATTATTTTGGCAATTAATAAGCTACTGAATTACACTAAGGTATTAAAAAAAACATTTTTTACCACAATATGTTATTAAAGTTATAACTTTATCAAAATCTTTCTCTCTTTCAAATGTACACTCATGGATTTTTGAGTAAAGGGAACATTTGTTTCAAATGTTTCGAAACAGTAAAATTAGATATTACTATTTGTTTGTGGGAATTTTTTTTCTAACAGCTCTTTAGAAACAGCAGAACATTCCTCTATGGTTCACATCTGATGACATGGAACAACTTCTGTGTTAATGTTATGTTGTGATGGTCTTGTACACCAAAATGGCATTTAATCTTCCAACAACTTTGTTCTTTGCCTTTGTGCACCTGCCCTAGAGACCATTCAAAAAGATAGTTTTTCAAACTGTTTACAATTCATGCCGAGTGACTACTACGACATTCAGAGGATAATGCCAGAAGAGGAACCACCAGTCAATTGGAAAGGGACCTTCCTGGCTAAACAGCTATGTGTTGAGATATTCCTTGTTGCCAGGGGTGTCAGCAACAACAGTTTGGGAAATGCACTTGCCAAGGTTCAAACATTTTTCTCCAAAGACAGGTGACACCACATTCTGAGATCAAATCTAAAAGTGAGGCCCTTCTTAGCAGCAGCGCAAGGTGGCCGGAACTGTGTTAAATTTAAAGCTCTATATGTTTGTTTATGTGAGAACAGATTAAAAAACTTTTTCTCTCCATTCAAGGATTCTTTTCTATTTAATTCACTGCACAAACAAAGAAAACAATATCCCAGAAAAAAGCGAAAATTATTCAGTGCATATGTGTTTTATACAATGGATTACGTGAAACAAAATTATAATGTCATCACGTTACTGCTATGTGTGTGCATGTTTACCAGTGGCTGCTACTGCTGCCACGTGTGTGTGTGACACCAGAAGCTGCTTTGTGTTATCAGAAAAAGTTGTTGAGCTCCCACAGCCTATGGCCTTGACTGTTGAAGCGCTTTCACCTATCAGTCTGTGTTCGTTTTGTCTTGCATAATGCAGGCTGCTGTTTGGCCAAGTGATGACTGAAATATTAACCTTTGGTCATCTCTCCATGAACCTCTGGGAACCTCTTAAAGGCTCTTTGAAAAACTATTTCAGGTGACCACCTCATGAAGTTCATGGAGAGAAAACCAGGAGAGCAAAGCTGTAATAAAGCTATTTTTTAGAAACTAAAATATAAATTTTTTTTGAGTTATTTCACACTTTCTGTTTACCACATAATTCCATGTGTGTTAATTCAGTTTTGTTGCCTTTGGTGAGAATCTACAATGTAAATAGTAATGAAAATAAAGAGACCCATTAAGTGAGAAAGTGTATCTAAAACTTTTGACCGGTAGTGTATATTAATCTCTAAGTTTCAACATCTAGTTTGTACCACTGAACATTGTTCGGAAATGTGGTGCTGCTGTCGCTTTTGTCGATATCAGAGATGGCTGTGGAGGCATTGTAGAGACGGGAGTGGAACAGAACTGGCAAATACCTGCTGTTTGTTGTGAACTTGATTTTGAGGCTTTGTATTTCACGCTGCGCATGCGTGAAATACACCGTGCCTCATACACATTCCATGGTACTGGTTTTAGCAATGCAGAAAAATCTTGGCTGGACATCCAATTTTTGTTGAATTTATATCCATGTTGTGCAAGATGAACTGACTGCTAGCGCTACATGTACAATGTGCATCTGCTCTGATAGTCCCGGCCGCAACAACATCACTTTTATTGGTTTCGCTATCAGGATTGTGTGACGTTACAGCTCTGATATAGGTTTTGATACAGTTAAATCTTCAATCAGCCAGTGTTGCCCCAAATGTCCAAACTCAATTCCACACAGAATTTCCGCTTTTAGTAGGATTTAATGTGTGCATGCAGTGTTCTTTTTTTATTAAACACTGAAATATGTTCATGTGATTACTAATGAGATAATTATTGATTTGTTTAGTGATCAGGTCCAATATAATCATTCAAACTGATGTGACAAGATTATATATTCCTTTCATTTCTTTGAATGAAACATGAAGTTTGGCTCCCTGACAAATTTGATACTGATAAGAATATTAATTTCAATCAATGAGACTGCTAATGCTTTTGATGCATACATATAATTAAGCACCCCTCTCGTTTTATTAGGCCTTATCTATTCTCAACATTACTCAGTAGTGTGAAAATATATTGTTTGTCAAACTGTATATTTTCAAGTGAAGTATGTAGATTTTTTTTTTCTGCATTTTTAATCCTTAGAAATATACCTACTTCTCATGTTTTCTTCTTTAAATGTCTAATACATATTGATACCTAGAAATGAATAATTCCCTTCAGATAGATTTTAAAGTGGAAAAGAGACTGATTTATAAATATTGAAGTGGTTAAATGTAGTTTCCACTATAACTGAAACTCCACTATATTCAGAATCTTGTAAAACTTAAATTTCATAACATTTTGAAATCTGTACATCATTTTAGCAGGGAGATAAGGGCCTTTCACCAGACCTAGTAACAGAACTATATAACACTTTGGGTATTGCTGACTCCTTTGTTATGCATTTTTGTATAGTAAAATTGTCACAAATGATGGCACGTGCTCAAAGATAAACTTACACACACATTAAATATATTTCAAAATATAGACTGCAGTGGACATGAAGCTCTGAATTTTTCTTTGTATTTAAGGACTGATCTGGTTTACTATAACCCTTTGGCAATAATGTATGTCCCAAAAATGGTAACAGAAAGGGAGTGAGGAGCAAAAGTAACTTTGACCTTGAATGTATTACAATCGTTGTTTTTGTGCATAATTTTATTCAGATTTGCGTCTGTGTTTTATTTTTTGCAAATGTGTTTACTGTAGGTCTCTGTAGGGCTACAAGGCTCAATACTCTTTTCTACATTTCCATTTGTTTTTACATTGTGTGGACTGATATCTGCAGTCAAGCAGTTTCAACGTTTTATACAGTGGGGATTATTACATATGAAGCCTGTTTCACCATGAATACCTAGAGCACAGTTGTTCTACTAGCAGTGTGGCCAAGATAAACTACATACGACTCCCTGCTGGGGTTTTTTTTCAGTTATGATTGATAGTTGCAGGAAAGCATTACAACCCAGATAGCGAATGTGAATTTAATTGTAATGACAGAATAGTGATGAATAGAATCCATTCCATAATTCATCTTTTAATTAGACTGATCCACATCTATCCATCATAGTTCTGGAGAGATGAATTGGATCATTGTGATTAATTGATGAGGAGGTAGTTCTTTTTGATTGCTCTAATATTTGACTCAAACACAGCAGCTGTAGGAATCTACTTTCAAATAAATGGGCTCCTTTAGGCTAGTTTTAATAGTTAATTGTGGATGTGTATGTAACATGGTGTATGGAAACAAAGATCTGGGACATTGACAAAATTACAGCAGTAAAAACATTGCTTTCCATGCTGTTATTTTATAATTCATTTAAAATTAACACAAATATTTTTTTTTCTTCAGATACATTTGCTGTAACTAATCTTTGCTAATAAAAAAAAAGAAAAAACACTTCTGAGATTGAAAGGATTGTTGTGTATGGATGTGTTCGTGTGCTTTTAAAGAGAGGAGCTTAAAACTTTAAGACCAAACCCACTTCACTGACCACATGATATAGGCCAAGACGATGCTTTGACAGAACAGAATAACACCTCTTATTCCCCTTCTCAAATTGCAAAACACATTGTTACACTCTGCTTCTCATACAGTGTAATCTCATAGCAAGCACAGTACCTTTTATGCTTCTCCCTAATGCTCAAAGGTAAACTAGGTTTTGATGCCAGCACAGGGGTCTATCCATAAATGCATCAATGTTAACCTCCATCATTTGATGAGAGTAAAAAGTTCTACTTAATCATTCTGTTGCTCTTTTAAACATGCTTGAAAAAATAAATGCAGGAACCATATCTATTCACCTTAGACATACAGAGGAAAGGGTTATTCGTCCCAGTGTCTTCAACCTGCAAAGGCATACATTTTTATTTACTATAACGTTTTGCAAATCAACAAGGTTGTCTTTTTACTGTTTAAAGTCGCATTCAGTTTTTGTTAGGACACAATATGTTTTAAGCACTAAACCAAATCAATTTGTAATTTCAATGAGTCCTACAGTAAAGCAGATCAAGAAATAAGCTAATTAAATTGACCCTATATGGAAGGGTGACTCTGCAAATTTACAGTTTTCCAACATATTTCAATTCTGCTTTCATGGCACATTTATTATACTGTTATTTACTCTCATTAACCTCCTTTCAAGTTTGAATTTCAAGCAGCATCAAGTTGCTGTTAAGAATTTATAATTTACACACAGCCTGAAAACACTAAACTATTAGGTGAAGTTAGCAGCTATGTAACTATGCAAGTGAAACATTTTGCAAGTTAAAACTAATATATATATATATATATTATATATAAATACTAAATTGACTTTATGCTCATCACATTTTAATGGTTCTAGACCTATGCTTTCACTCTTAACTGTAAGCAGTAACACTAGTCTATACTTTCATTCTATTTCTTCACTGATAACCCTGAGAATTACATTGATTATATCAGATAGCTGCCAGATAAGATTCATATTAACCTTCGCTTATCAACAAGCCCCCTGTTCTGCTGATACGCATACATGGCATCTCTGCCCCCCTTTTCAATAACTTCTTGTTTCCTCTGGTCTGCAGATCTTGTCTGAAAGAAGTACTGATCATTTCAGTAAGCTATGTGTCAGATTTTTTCTCAAAGTGGTAAAACTGGTGACTGCTATGCATTTAAAATGTCACCTTCTGCATTTCAGTTATTATTTTTTTCTTCAGTTGCAATTTATTGTAAAGTATTCTTCAATTATATGTGATTTCACAGAAGAACAGAGCCTTCAGGCTCTGCACGTTTTTCTCTTGAGCATGACAAATTTTCCAGCTAAAGACTGTTCTTTGTGCATCCTTTCATTCCTTGAGAGATGATTGATCTGATCTCTACTTATAGTAACCAAGAACTTGCTGACAGTTGCTAAAATTGCCGGAAGGAAATATAGCGTTCCCCTCAAATTAATGTATGCATTGTTGTTTTGGAAATGATGAATGATAGGCCTAAAGTGATGAAGATGTCTGAAGAAGAATAGGAACCAAATGAAAATGAATCCCGATTTAGTGTTTAACCATACAATAAAATTGTTCTCGTTATTGTTATAAAATGCTACTCCAGTTAAGGTAAGAAGAGTTTTGGGCTTTCCCTAAAAGTTAAAAATTTAATTAACAACATATGTAAAAGTTAAATCAGTTTCTTGGGCTATTCCAAATGTGTGAAATGTTCACAAACAAGTATTCAATTCAATTCAGTTTATTTATATAGCGCCAATTCACAACACATGTCGTCTCAAGGCACTTCACAAAAGTCAGGTACATACATTCCAATTAATCTTAATCTTTGAACAGTGCAGTCAGATTCTGTTATTTATTCAAATTGGATAAAAAGTTTTTCTATCTAAGGACACCCAGCAGATTGCATCCAGTCAGTGACTTGCAGCATTCACTCCTCCCGGATGAGCATGTAGAGACAGTGGACAGTCACTGGGGTTGACTTTGCAGCAATCCCTCATATTGAGTGTGCATGTAGCGACAGTGGAGAGGAAAAACTCCCTTTTAACAGGAAGAAACCTATAGCAGAACCAGGCTCAGTATGAGCGGCCATCTGCCACGACCGACTGGGGGTTTGGGAGAACAGAGCAGACACAAAGAGAACAAAGAAGGACTGATCCAGGAGTACTTTCTATGGGAAGGAAAAGTAAATGTTAATGGATGTAGCTCCTTTAGTCGTTTCACCTAGAAAGAAGGAACAGATAAACTCTGAGCCAGTTTTCAAGTTTAGAGTCTGAAGAGAGCACATAGAGTTAGTTACAGTAAAAGCTCAGTCAGTAGCCATGTCTAGGAGAGAGAAAGGGTTAAACACTGAAAGACAGGGCCATGTGGATCATCGGTAGAGGGTGAGCATTAAGTTGTTGCCAGCGGAAGCTTGGACGATTCCCCTCTCCAGAAAGGTGTCACAGGTAGACACAGAGTAAGGCCAGGTGTAGCTTCTAGGAAGAGAAAAGAGAGAGAACAAAGTTAAAAGCTGAAATAACAGCAAATAATACAAAATTGAAGAGTAGTGTGAGAATGTAGAGGGTGAAAGTGGTCATTATGTCCTCCAGCAGCCTAAGCCTATAGCAGCATAACTACAGAGACAGCTCAGGACAACCCAAGCCACTCCAACTACAAGCTTCATCAAAAAGGAAAGTTCCAAGCCTAGCCTTAAAAGTAGAAAGTTTGTCCATCTAGAGCCCACTGATGGCCATTGTTATACTAAAAACCACAACGATTGGGATACCTCTCTCTGTCAGATTGACCATAACCATTGGAAAAGAGAGGGGGTCATACAGGTAGCAGAAATGGAGGGTGTGTTTGCACCTCAACCATAACTGAGCCGGTTTAGGCTAAACCTGACTCCCCCTTACTCCATCCAACAAGGGGAGAAGAAGATGGAACTAAAATAAGGAAGATAGCTCAGGATAACCTAAGCCACTCTAACTATAAGCTTTATCAAAAAGGAAAGTTTTAAGCCTAGCCTTAAAAGTAGACAGGGTGTCCGCCTCACGGACTAAAACTGGGAGCTGGTTCCACAGGAGAGGAGCCTGATAACTAAAGGATCTGCCTCCCATTCTACTTTTAGAGACTCTAGGAACCACCAGTAAACCTGCAGTCTGAGAACGAAGTGCTCTGTTAGGAACGTATGGAACAATCAGATCTCTGATGTATGATGGAGTTAAATCATTAAGGGCTTTATGTGTGAGGAGGAGAATTTTAAATTCTATTCTGGATTTAACAGGGAGCCAATGAAGGGAAGCTCTTCATTACATTTTGTTACACCACTGGCAGTCAGCTAATCATAGCTTCTGACCTTAATTTGTTTGTTGGCCAACAGCTTGAGGCTGTGATGGTCATAGAGAATTGTGAAGTCTCAGAACAGTAAGGCAAATTTTGCTAATGATATGACATTTTACTATGTTTATTATGTATTTATGTATTCAAATTTATGTTAGCCTCATTACAAAAATATTTTCTTACCTGGTTACTCAGCCTGTCAGAAATAAAACAAAAAGAGCAAATGTTCTTGACACTTCAAGACACTTCAACTTGGCACAGTTGGTAGCACTGTTGCCTTGCAGCAAGAAGGTCCTGAGTTCGATTCTCGGCCGGGGGTCTTTCTGCATGGAGTTTGCATGACTGACTGACTGACTGGATATAATCACTAATAGAATAAATATTTATCTTAACTTAATTTCAGTGATTACCTCAAAAATATGCGGTCTAACTACTAGTTAAAGAGATATTCTGAAGGGAACTTTAACTACTAGTTAAAGAGATATTCTGAAGGGAACTAAGGGTGGACTATTAAGTATCATTACTAAAGATTAAAAATTTGAATTCAAGATTTTCATGCATAACATGAAGTTGTAAATAGCAGAAGAAAGACTTCAGAGGAAGCAAGGCCTTTGAGGTGAGGCAGGATAAGACACCAGGAAAGAGCCAGAACTGAATCGTAACAATGCCAAAGCAATCCTGCTGAATAAGCTGCATTCTGGTCTCTGCACCACAGTTGCATGATGCTTACTGAAACCTTAAGGATTAAATGGTGAACAAAACCAAACAGGTGGAAATAAATAAAAAACATAGCAACTAAATTTGAATAAGCTCTTTTTTTTAGTCCAACTGGTGTTTGCTCCCTAACTCAGTCCCACATTCTCACTTTGGCTCTTCTGACTCAGCATTTAAAAGCAGGCAGAAATAACCCCATTGTGATGTAATCAGTAGTTTAGAACTTATGATTATTTCCTGACACATTATCATACCTTATTGTTTTCATTTCAGACAAACAGGTTTTCAAAACAAATGGGATATTACTGGCTGGAAGTAGAAGTCAGCGTTTGAGATATGTACTGAAATATTTTAAAACAAGAATAGACAAGAATACATTGAGTTATAAACTAGCAGAAGACGATAATTACTTTCAGGAGCATTATTGACATCTATCAAAAAGAAACATATCATGACAGCATTGTAGTCATAATCAATGCATTTGGACATGGCTTAACAATTGGAGGATTATCTTCAACAGGATATGAGAGCATTTCAGGTAAACCTAATTTCATATTGAAGACATTTTCACCAGTCTGGGTCAGAGGATGATATTTGCACATGTGTGTGTATCTATGTATGCCAAAAGTGATATTTCTGAGAGTCCACATTGCTACATAGCAATTGATTTGGGCAATATGGCTATCTGGCCAATATGTAACATATAATCAAAGTTAAAATAAGTTATCAGTTTTCAGCTCGAATAAGTTCTCCATTGCTTATTGTATATTCAGTCTTTTTAACCTGTTACCTGTACAGTGCACGTTGTTAGCATTGTAAGAAAAAAAAGCTGTATGAAGTTATTTACGGGCTTCTTTGGTATCACAATTCTATACAGAATTTCCTAGTTCAATTTATGAATTACTTCAATGTCCAAACCTACAATGAATTCTTCTACACTGCACAAAGAACACTTTCAATAAAATTTGAGATTAACAAATTCTCAGATAGATCCCCATTTTAATACCCTTACCCTTAATTATGTTTTGAGGTCACTGAATATATGATCAAATACTGTGGAACATGAAAAAACAGTGGAGTTAAAAGAAAAACATTTCTCTGTAAGCATTGCCATTCTGATATTTGAGAATGACTGTTTCCATGTGTACAATATACATATGGTATGTCTGGATGTACTGCTGAAATCATATTTAGTTATCACGATTTTTATTGTAATTTGAGAAAAAGAAAATAATTTTTAATTTTTAATGCAAAATGTATGTATTATTTTTTAAATAATCTTAATAAACCTGTCACAGATGTGCTGTACTCTACTGTTAACCCTGTCTGAGTGAAGTTTTCTTTGTTTCTTCCAATGAACAGAGAATTTCTGCTCTTTATCGCCACCAAGGACAATCAAATGATGCAACAAGGAGGATGACTTAGTCTTTTGCATCTTAAGCAGCAAGGTGCCTTTGGTTGTAAGGTTTTTCTCAGTTCTAGAATAGATTCGGTAAGACAGCACCTGACAGGCTAATTATGCTGGCATTTGAAAATAGAGGTTCAAATCAGAGGCAATTTCTGAAATACAAAGAGAGATTTTAAGTAGAAAACATGCCATGCAAATTTTTCATTCCATTGCCATTAGAAAACAGAGGAAGTTCAATCACGTCTCCAATATGCATGCCATTAGTAGTGGTACAGTACACTCACAATAAGTACTACTTCGAAAAAAGCAGAGTTAGCATATTAAGTACAACAAATTTAATTTTTAAATAAAAATAGCACAGATTATTCTTTGTAAAAACAGAGAGGTTGACGTTCCTAAGCTTACTAAACAATAATATTGTGTCTATATCAATGGCGATTGCTCTAAGACTGCAAGGGAAGCTCAGCTTCTCCTAAAATGTCAAAAAATAAGTGATCAAATATATACTGTTGTGTGTACATGTCATTGACTAAATATGCGCTACAACGCGCTCAACTTTTGTTCAGAATCAGCTTCTTATCACTGGTAATGATGCGGCTTTCCTCTCACTCATTCCCGTAGCTTCACAGTGCTTTAAACAGTGAGTTCAATAGCGAAGCAAAAATGCTGGGATTTGTCCCGCCCATTGGACGTTCAGCGTCTCTGGAGGTCTATGGGGCAGCTTCGGCTGCAGCGAAACGAGACAAGTCATTGGATAAATGCTGGGCTTTGTCCCGCCCATCGGACGCTCAGCGTCTCTGGGGGTCTATGGGGTAGTGGGCTGGCCTCGGCTGGCCCGGACACTCAGCTTCTGCATGATAATTGGATAATCTGTCTGAGGCTGAATCCCTTTTTGATTGACAGCGAAATGAGCGAATCAGCGAATCAGCGATCTTGAAATTGAGCTTCCCCTCCTTGAAAGACCATCATCCGCCACTGGTCTATATGTTTGTTCGTAATGAATTAAGCTGTATTTTGTTTTAAAGTTACATAACAAACTACAAACACATCAGTGCACATCAATGCATCTATGCATCTAGACAATGGATGGACAATGGACCCACATCTGGACAGCTTATTATTCCATTACAGGGCTGCTCAGAGACACACAGAACAAACAACCATGAGTTGGTTTCACTTCAGAGAAACCAATTTCCCAAAAAGTCATTTGTTTGAACTATGGGAGGAAGCCAGAGTACCCAGACAGAACTCACACTTGCACAGGGCGAACATGGAAACTCTATCCAAAAAGAGCCCAGGCCAGGATTTGGGCCCAGGACAGGACAGGACCCAGGACCTTTGTGCCACCCAGGAAAAAGTTCTAACCACTTCTCCACATCACAAATGGGCATGCTATATTTCAACTAATAGGAAATGATGTATGCCTTAAACAGTTTTTAAGCTTAACTAAAATTGTTTCCTAATTTGAGTAAGAATTGTTATTGTATTATTATTGACTGCATTTACAGCATGCAAATGTTCAATCTGCCGCATGTACATGAAAGTTGATTTTGCTGACAGTTGAAAAGTATTAATGAGGCATTTCACAGAGTTGTTTACAGAGACCTCGACATCACAATGTTCCTTCTGGAAGGATCTTTCTGAGACCACAAAATGGTAAAGTACACTGCCTGGCCAAAACAAAAGTCGCCACTAAAAAAATAAGGTCACACACTCTAATATTTCGGTGGACCGCCTTTAGCTTTGATTAGGGCACGCATTCGCTGTGGCATTGTTTCAATAAGCTTCTGCAATGTCACGAGATTTATTTCCACCCAGTGTTGCATTAATTTTTCACCAAGATCTTGCATTGATGATCGTAGAGTCTGACCGCTGCACAAAGCCTTCTCCATCACATCCCAAAGATTCTCAATGGGGTTAAGGTCTGGACTGTGTGGAGGCCAATCCATGTATGAGAATGATGTCTCATGCTCCCTGAACCACTCTTTCATTATTCGAGCCGATGAATCCTGGCATTGTCATCTTGGAATTTGCCTGTGTCATCAGGGAAGAAAAAATCCATTGATGGAATAACCTGGTCATTCAGGTAGTCAGCTGACCTCATTCTTTGAACACATACTGTTGCTGAACCCAGACTTGACCAGCTGCAGCAACCCCAGATCATAGCACTGCTCCCACAGGCTTGTACAGTAAGCACTTGGCATAATGGGTGCATCACTTCACCTGCCTCTCTTCTTTCCCTGATGGGCCCATCACTCTGGAACAGGGTAAATCTGGACTCATCAGACCATATGACCTTCTTCCATTGCTCCAGAGTACAATCTTTATAGCAAATTTAAGCCTTTTTTTCCAGTTAGCCTCACTAATTAGTGGTTTTCTTAAAGCTACACAGCTGTTCAGTCCCAATCCCTTGAGTTCCCTTCACATTGTGCATGTGGAAATGCTCTTACATTCACTATTAAACATAGCTCGGAGTTCTGCTGATGTTTTTCTTCGCTTTGATTTCACCAAACGTTTAAGTTATTGCGATCATGATCATTCAGGATTTTTTTCCCGCCACATTTCTTCCTCAAAGATGATGGGTCCCCACTATCCTTCCAGTTTTTAATAATGCATTGGACAGTTCTTAACCCAATTTTGGTAGTTTCTGCAATCTCCTTAGATGTTTTCTCTGCTTAATGCATGCCAATGATATGACCCTTCTGAAACAGACTGACATCTTTTCCACGACCACGGGATGGGTCTTTCGACATGGTTGTTTAAGAAATGAGAAGCAACTCATTACACCAGCTGGGGTTAAATAACTTTTTGCAGACTGAAACATAATCGCCCATGCAGTAGTTATCCAATGGGAGGCTCGTACCTATTTGCTTAGTTAAATCCAGGTGGCGACCTTTTTTTTTGGCCAGGCAGTGTAGTTAAAAATTGCAAAGAAGAGAGTAAGACAGCTTTGAAACATGCAGCCTGAATTCATTTTATTTACTGACTCTGGTCCATCATATCTCAGGAGTTTCTTCACCCACATGTTGCAAAGTCTCATGATGTTGAAATGACAGATATTATTTAGCCCCTGCCTCCATTGTGGCATTCTACAAAAACGTGTTCAAAGATAAAGACAGCATGCAGGATTCACATGTTCACTGTAGACAAATAAAGTGAAACTAATACAACCCTTCTTGTGACAATGAACACTAAGAAAATCTCAAATTGTTGTATCTTTTGCTTTTAAATAGACTGTATGCACTGTACATATTGGAAAGGAGTTGCAACTAACCTTAAAATTTTCATTAAAAAAAGACAATGGCACACAAGACTTGTTTCTGAGTATGAGTAAGAGTTGGTAGGTTTGAGGCCATTACTAGGTTTAGAAACACAACAGACAGCTCTATATTTTCAGAAACTCACAGCAAGGGCAGCTGTGTAAGGACAGTCAAATTATCATTGACTGCATTTACAACATGCAAATGCTATCTTCTCATAAGCTCCTGCAAGAAAACATTTTTAAACTTGGCTCTACATGTCTCTGAGATGTATGTGTGTGACTGTGCGTGTGTGTGTGTGTGTGTTTGTGTTAATGAAGGACATAATCAACATATTAGTCCAATGTTAATCGCCGGTATGTGTTTGATGCAGGACAAATCTGGGTAGAAAGTGGACCCATATGGCTCTTAGATGCATTGTGCAATTTGAACAGTTTTCACCAATTTGAAACCCAGCTAAGACCCACATAGGGTGCCCAACTGGTTTTGCACATATAGGTTGTATTTATTTAGTCTAAATGGATCCCAAACAAGAACCTCAAATAAGCTTAGCCCACTTAGTACCCATCCATCCAGAGCAAAAAACATGTGTTGGCTGTGGAGTAATACATACCAGGGGGTTGAAGCGGATCCCCTACAGTTACAGCTCTGACTCAATAATGAAGGTTGTCACAGAGCAGGTCCTGAGATCTATTAGATCAATTAGCTAGAGAATAATATTCAGTCGTTATTTGTACTGGGTAGTTTCATACCAGAAAAAGCTTGAAAATCACTGGGAAGAGGAGGTATCTAGGTTTTTTTTTTCCTGAACTTCACCCTTCAGCCTGATTTTGACATGCAAGAGACAATGGATTGATAGTTGGCTGGACATTCTGACTCATGAAATGTTATGGTGTCTAAACAGACATTGCGCTTAGGAGTAAATATATATTGCTGGGCACCACTAAAGGGCTTTTCTCACCATATATTGTAAGTGAAAAAGCAGTAGGCCCTCGCAGCTCAGCGCCGCTCGGCCTGTGCAGTGACCGCGGGAGCCTAGCATCGCTGCCTCCACGCCACCGACGAGAGTCCGTCGCTTGACTCCACATGTCGCCACTAGGTAGCACTGTGAGCGACCTGTCATACCATCTTTGGTCATGCAGTGTTCTGCTCCGGGGAGAAGCGTTCAAAATTTGGCCAAAATACGACTTTCCTGATGGAAGCTGCACTCACTTGGTTGTTAGTGGGCGGGGCTAAAATGATGTCATCAATGGACTGTGTCAACATGTTCAGCATTGATCCATGATGATGTATCCTAGGGGGCGATGTTGATCCAAATTCCAATGTAATTTAATAGAGATGTTTGGGGGTTGACAAAGATCAACCATATTCACTTTGGAGCAATTCAGACCTTCCCAATGGAAGCTGCACTCACTTATTTGTTAGTGGGCAGGGCTAAAATGATATCATAAATTGACTGTGCCAAAATGTTCAGCATTGATCAGTGATGATGTATACTACATTTGCAGTGGATCCGATGATTTATGAGGGAGATAGAGCACTTGAAATGTCCTAGGGGGCGCCGTTGATCCAAATTCCAATGCAATCCAACAGAGCTGTTTGGGGGCCGACAAAGATCAACCATATTCAGTTTGGAGTAAATCAGACCATGCATGTGTAATTTAGAGCCAAACATATGCCCATGGCATGAAATCAGACTTTGCCACGGCGACACCCCCCTCCAAACCATTTAGTACTGGATTCTATCTTAGGCTACGTTCACACTGCAGGTCTTAATGCTCAATTCAGATTTTTTTTTTGTAAAATTCGATTTTTTTGCGTTTTTGGTTGTTTACATTTCCAAATATATATGACTTGTAGTGATCTCCTGTGTGAACAGCATTCATACAGCTTAAGTGCCCCGCATGTGCAGTAGACGATGCAATAACGTCACATGTAGCGAGTGTGCTTAGTGTTTGCGGAAGTAAATATGGATGTAAATGTTGGACTGTATCTAGCGATTTTTAAGTTGTTTTCCAACCGAAGCCAGCTCATTAACAACGCAATATTTTTGAAATGTTTGCAAAGAAAGTGAGCCACGTCCGCCATGGTTGTTGTTTTTCTTCCTGCTTCCACATAGCAGGACCCACAATAGTGACGTTTGTCGAGTATCAAGGACGTACAGGTCGGATGAATGCGACCAGGCCGTACAGACACAGGTCGCATTTGAAAAGATCAGATACGTATCGGATTTAGGACCACATATCCAAATGGCCTGGGTCGCATTTGAAGAAATGGGATCTGTGTTGTTCAGACTGTCAAGAAAAGTTTTGATACAGATTGCATAAGGCCAAAAAAATCGGATTTGGGTCACTTCAAGCTGCAGTGTGAACATAGCCTTAGACTATAATTTTATCTGTCACTTGAGACAGTTTCACTTTGATTAAGTGAAGGACACGAAATAAGGACCATCAAAAGGAAAACATAACACTTCCTGTTCTCAGGGGGCTTCAATGATGTCAGGATCTGATCAGTGAATATTGTTCAGGGCCAGAGGCAGATCAATTTCAGAAGGTTTCATGTCTCTGTGACTTTCCTTGTAGGAGCTATATTAATTCAGTCTTTTATAGCGAGAAGTCATATTTTGAGGCTTGGCCACATCCACACGCATTCATGTATCAAAAAGCTTTTGATAACTTTTGATCCCCAATGTCTTAAGAGTATGCTGAATGATTTTGAAGTCTCTAAGTCCTAAGAGGAGTTCTCTCAGATACAGAGGCTAGAAACGGCAAAACTGGGGTAAAAATTGCAACTTCAATCCAAAATGGCTGACTTCCTTTAGGACCAAGGCTCCAAGAGACTTTTTTATTGTTCCTGAGATGTTACATATGTGTACCAAATTTCACAATCCTCCGTCAAAGCATGGCTTGGGGCTGATTTTTTTTTATATTCTAGGGGGCGCTGTGGAAGAATTAGGCCGTGCCCACCAAATATCTTATCAGATGTCTTCTGGGGACTGGACTAGGATCAATCATATTGAATTTGGTGCAGTTCAGATGATCTATGTGAAAATTAGAGCCAAACGTAATTTTCATCGGTGGACAACTTTGGTTAAACTTGTGTGCATTTTGGGGCATGGCAAGCCCCCAAATTGCCCCGCAAACACGTAACAGAACAATAAGAAATCGACCAATTACAATAGGCCCTTGCAGGCCTTGCTGCTCGGGCCTAATAATTGAATATAATGACTTAATGTACACCATGATGAAAATGGTTTTGCTCCCAGATTATTAACATTGTCAAGGTCAGACAGGTCACCTTGTTCTTGTACAAATTGTTTTTTGTTATCTTAACATCAACTGCAACATCTGAAAAGAAAGATGTCAAACTATAATTTTACTTGCTCAGGTATCTCTAACAGCTTTTTAGGCACCTAAGTACCATGGCCCAGAGGTGTCAGGTCAAATACAAAAGCCGCAACACAAATACAAAAGCCGCAACACAAATACAAGAGCCAAACACAAATACAAGACCCACAACACAAATACAAAAGCCAAAACTCAAATACAAAAGCCGCAACACTGATTGTAAAAACCATGTGAGCTAGCATCTGTCGGAGTTCTGGGAGTTTCTTTCTGTTCACCTGTTTTACCTGCTACTAACCCCATCCAACCTCTAGATGGCACCAGACGTACGGTGGGAGCTGGGTCCACAGGTTTTATCCATCAGCCTCATCAGGAGAGGATCTTAAGTACCCAACGTTACCAACACTCCGGTGCCTGAGTGTTCACCTGCAGTGGTAACTCTAGCTGCCCAAGACAAGTCTCCTTGTAATTATTTTCTGAATACTTACCTTATCGTGTCCTCCTTCCCAGGTTACCTCCAGTTCCGATCTTCTTATCCAGTCTGCATATGCAGAAGAGCAAGACTCTCTCTCCGCACAGAACTTCACAGATTATCTTCTCAGTTGGCTGCACTCGGGTTTCAAGTCTCCTCTCGCTACCTGTGAACGAACCTGGCTCACCCTCCACCATGCTCCCCTCCAAGATCATCCACCTGGTGCCACCTCCACCTCAAGTGCAAGTAAAATAGAACTACCTGGACCTTTCACTTACCCGACACGCTCCCGGAGTTTTCCATCATCTCACTTCTCCTCCCCCCTGGCGGATCTCCTAATCACCCTCTCGGCGAGTTCCTGTTTCTCCAGCAAACTAAATATTTCTTAATAAACATGTTTAAACTTTTCCTGTTTCCTGAGTGTATTTCTGCATGCGGGTCAAAGCAGCTAGAAAAAAGATGACAGCATCTCCCTCTGTTTTTGAAATCCTTGAACTTTTGGGAAGAAATAATAAAAAAATAAAAAAAGGAGAGATTTTATTCCAAATTTTCATATGTTTTCATATGTTTTCCTTTGGCTTTGTTCATCAACCTGCATGTTATGTCCTTGCTTTACAACATAACTCACTTTTTTTAATATTCTTGACATTACCATTTTAAAACAATTTATCTTTAATTTAACAATGTGTCCAGGCCAATTGTTTGTGGTCAAAATGCATTTGTTTGGGTCAGTTCATTTAGTGTGCTGTTCTAGAAACCAAAAAGGAGTTTTGGATGTGGTGCGGTTTCTGTCTTGTCCTGTATTGAAGTTCAGTCAAGACTGTGATAGAACCTGCATTGCGCAGGCTCATCAAAGCCCTGGAAATAATTTTGTGAAAAATAATTCCTGCATTTTTTCTCTAAAAAGTTCCATGGTAATCCTTTGCAAGATTCCTCACTTGCAAGATGAATACTGTGAATGTTTTATTCACTTTTCAGATGGCCCACATAAATATGTGACTGTAAAAATAAATAAATAACTAATGTAAAAATAAGAAAGAAACTAAGAAAATATTTCATTTGTAAATACAGGATATTCTGCTTCCATGTTTTGAAAAAAAGTCTGAAAAGCTTTAAGAAAAATGCTAATATGTTGCAACAAAATTCTCATTATGAATGCAATTTAAAACAGCAGCACTTTTTTACAAACAAGCATTTAACATAAAAGCTTTGATGAAGTAATTTTCTGCATCGTCTGAGACAAAACAAAATCACAATGTGGAAGTGTGGAGTCACATGGACAACGTTAAAACTGCCTTTTACCATCTAACTCATCTCATTAAAATTCTGTGTAATCCTTTGCAAGGGGTCGTTATTTGAGTTTAGTTGTCTTTTATGGCTCTATAAAGTAACACAAACAACGCAAAAACACACACATACACAAAAAAAAACTATAGTTGTGTTCTGCCACAACAAAAATTCCCCACATAGTGTATTCTCAAAGACTTCATCTCACTTAAGTCTATCTGTAAGAGTGACTTTTGAATTCCTCTCTGAAACTAAATGAGATCAAACATGTTGAAGGAACTGATTTTTTCATATAGGCAAACAATTTAAAAGGTTGTTTCTTAACATTAACAGCCCACATGATGCTCAACAAATAAGGAATGTGAACCCGAAATACAGTGCAGTGCAGAAGTATTTACACCCCTTGAACCTTTTGTTTCTCACATTATAACTATAAACGTCAATCCATTCTATGGGTTTTTTATTTGATAGACCCACTCAAAGTAGCATGCAATTGTCAAGTAAAATGAAAAGGGTATATGGTTTTCAGCATTTTATTTACATGCGAAATCAAAAATGTTTAGTGAACATCTCTCTTGAGCTCCTTTGAGTTAATAATTTGTAGAAGCATCTTTAACTGCAGTTACAGATGTTTTACACATCTAGAAACTGACATTTTTGCCCAGTTGTCTTTAACAAATAGTTCAAAAGTGCATGTGTGAACATACATTTTTAAGTATTGCCAGAGGTTAGATTTAGATTAGGACCAATAATGTTCTGCCACACAGCGTTTTCCAAGTGTCTCAAAATGTTTAATTTTGATCTTATCTGACCACCAGAAGAAGAACACCTTCTTCCACATGTTTGCTATGGCTTCTGGCAATCTGGACCTTTAAAAATAGCTATTTTTCTTGCCACTTACAAATGCCAGATTTGATAATGCATTTGTCATAGCTGATTCTCCCACCTGAGATGTGGATCTCTGGAGCTCATTCAAAGTTACCGTGGGCCTCTTTGCTGCTTCTCTGATTAATGGTCAACTTGTACAACCAGTCATTCAAAAAGGAATTCTATGTTTTGTAGTCAGTTAGCAGCTGTGCCATATTCTTAAGTTTTACTAATGTTTTATAACAAAACTTTGAGGACTTCCCAGAACAGCTTTATTACTGATATTCAATCACACACAGATAACTGTTAATTAGGTCACTTCCTAATGGATTTTTTAGTTGTATCAGTTTGAAGGACACTGGAGAGAAATACACATACAACTTTTTGGATTTAAAAATATTGTAAAATTTTCCCTCCACTTCCCAAAAGTCCCAATAAAATACTTATAATCTGAGAAACTGAAAAAGCCCAAGGTTTGTTAATACTTTTGGAAGGCACTAGAAGTTGTCAGGACTCTGTTATGGTGCGCAGTGTATGTGTGTGTTTTTGTTTCCACCCTCTGCTCTAGAGCGTTTCCTGGCAGGTGATACTGATCAGAGCCTAATCACTGGCCTACTTAAGGAGCTGAGACCAGGAGGGAGACGTCAGCCCGTTGCTACATTTTTGTGGTACTGACAGAGATGTGCAGTGCTTATGCATACATTTTTGCTAAACCTAATCGGAATTTTTCTCTTGTCTTTTCTCCAGAACTTGCCTGATGGTTTTAAGGCTCCTGTTCCTGTGATCTGTTTTCTGAGTGATCTTCTAAGTTCTCCCTCCATGAGTCTCCCTGCCTTCTCAATTTCTGGCCCTTGATAAGGTGAGGTTTTGGAGAACCTTACCTCTGTTGTCACCTGCCTGTCCACCCTTCTACGTGGGAACGCTTAAACTGAGTGGTCACTTGAGAGCTAAAGGAAAGAAAGGAAACTGTTGTCTACCACACACATTCTGCCAACCTCCATCTCAGAGGAAAAGACTAACCTCCCCAGCCTAACCACTACCCCTCCGGCTGTAAGTTCCTGGACTGATCTTTCTTTAAAGAAGACACTTTGAAATTCCCTTGGGATATCCATAACCCTGTCACCTTCCTTTCCAGAAAAGAACCTGTCTCCTGCTGGCATTGTCTGGGTCCCTGTCTCGCTTCTTTCACCAAAGAAATAAATTTGTTAAAACGCTGTCCTGAATCTGTGGTTGTGTTCTCCTCAGAGTTTAAAGAAACGCTACATTATGACAGAACGGGCTGACCTAGATAACTCTGAGGCACAACTACGGACAGCTGTTTCCCAGCAGGGCATTCTTTTAGGGCAGCATCAGGCTACACTTCAATCATTGTCCCAACAGCAAACTGATATTCAACAAACATTAAATCTGATGGCTCAACAGCTTCAAGCAGTGTTTTCCTCGTTTTCCGCTAACAGTACTCCCCCTGCTCTTCCTCTAGATCCGGCGCCGCCCGCTCCAGTCCAGTCACGAGCGGTAAGCCGGGAAATCCTCCCACCACCTCCTGAGTCTTTTTCTGGAGATTTGAGTAAGAGTAGAGGTTTTCTTCTTCAATGCACACTTGTTTTCCACCGATCCCCATGCTCATTCCCAGACGACGCCATTAAAATATCTTATATAGTCGGGTTACTCAGGGACAGGGCACTACAATGGGCGGAGGCTCTTATTGATGAAGTTTCTATTCAGTATTATTTTTTTCAGGTGTTTTTGGATTTATGTAATTTAACCTTCGTTTCCAAAACAAGTAACGAGGAGGCAGCTATAATAGAATTTTTTTTATCAAAATGGGAGAGAAATTAACTCACAATAAGAGAAAATCCGGACTTTGTCTTTATAAGTTTTTTTCAAAGGCATTTCTGCGTTTGAAGACCCTGTCACTGACGAGTCAGTGAAACAGAGCCCAGAGCACAGTTTACAGACAGTATTTAAACAGTATGTGGATGTTACCTCAACTTAAAAGAGTTTGGAGACATGGTCCTCTAGACCCCACCTGGGGTCAGAGGTAACTATATTATTTATGAGGACACCCATCTGCTCTTCCTCAGACACAACCCTCCAGGATGTGTTTTAACCATTAAACTTCTGGTAATGGTTTAGAGTCCATCTACTCTAAATATCAGAACACTAATAAAAACACAGAGGTCAGAGCAGGGATTAGTGAATGAAAGTTCACAGCACTTTGGAATACTTTGGAGCACTAAATAAAAGAATTTCCATAACAACTCCTTTCTTCTGATTACAAGATAATCACAACTAAAAGTAAAATTCTTCAAAACCATCACCCAAGATTATAATTGTTATGGAAATTCTTCTATTTAGTGCTACAAAGTTTTCAAAAGTGCTGTTAACTTTCATTAACCTCTCTCCTCTGACCTCAGTGTTTTTATTAGTGTTCAGGTATTTAGAGTAGATGGCCTTTCTATTCATTTGTTGAAGAATGATGGTCAACAATCCCTAAGGGGGGGCAGATGAGGTCATCATTCATAGTTGTCTTATCTCTGTCTTGGGGAGGTTTAGGGGCCACAAAGTTAAGCTCTTTGAGGTTGAGGCAACACCCTCATTCTGCTATAAATACTGTCTGTAAACTGTGTTCGGGGCCTCTGTTTCACTGACTTGTCAGTGACAGGGTCTTCAAACGCAGAAATGCCTTTGAATAAAACTTATAAAGACAAAGTCCGGATTTTCTCTTATTGTGAGTGAATTTCTCTCCCACTTTGATAAGAAAAATTCTATTATAATAATCAAAGTAAAACCAAAAAAAGAATATACAACACTTTAAAATAAACATCAAAATCAAAAAGAAAAATAAAATTACTCCAATGTTTATTACCCAGGATGTTCAACCACCAGTAATGAACCAGGACCAAATTCCAAGAGGAACCCCATATTTTCATTCTGTCGAGCCGTCATCAACTCCTAATTTATCATGGATACTTATCATGTTATTAGACACATCAGGAATAACAAATACAACACTGTTCTCCAAATAAATGACAAACACCTTCCCTCTCAGCTAAGAGGTAATCCAAAGTCATCCTATTGCCAATAGCTCTCTCTTTTTTGCCGTTTGAACATTGTCTTCCTTTCTAATAATGGACTGATCGAATCATAAGTAGTAGCTAAATAACATTCTCCAGACCAATTTACTAGGCAGATGCAGATATGATCTATTTCCACACATCCAAACCAAAGGAGAGAGGTTAATGAAAAGTTCACAGCACTTTGGGATACTTTGGAGCACTAAATAAAAGAATTTCCATAACACAGCCAAGAAACTTTTGGCTCTTAGACAGGGTGCAATGTCGGTAGCTGACATGGCTATTGAGTTCCGCACACTTGCGGCTAAATCAAAATGGAATTCTTCAGCCCTAAAAGGCGTTTTCTTAAATTCCTTAAATGAAAGCCTAAAGGATGAACTAGCAGGTCGAGATGAAACAAGCTCTCTAGAAGAATTGATCGAATTATCCATTCGAATTGATAACCGGAGAAGAGAAAGAAACCGTATAAAGAAGGAGTTTAGTACTCCATTTCCCAGACGCCCTAGTCAGTCGCAGCACATGACGTCATCAGTTTTTTGACAAGCTTCCTAGTGTAAACAACCAGCAGTCCACGAACCCATGCAAATAGGCAGAACTAATCCCCTCTTTAGAGGAGAAACAGAGACGACGCAGTTCAGGTCTTTGTCTGTATTGTGTGTGTTTCCGGTCATTTTTTTTTTCCCATTGCCATGTTCGCCCAAAAGATCGGGCCCGCCAGTAAGACAGGGGTGCTGGCGGGCGCTATTCATAGCAGTCATTTCTCTCGATTAACTCTCCCTGCCTCTTTGTTTGCGTCACAAGTTCAGATTCCTTTAATGGTTTTGATAGATTCAGGAGTGGAACAGAATCTAATCAGTCCAGAGTTGGTTCATGAATTCAATCTCCCCGTTTTTGAACTAAATAAATCCATCAGAGTTAATTCTCTTGATGGCCAAGCCCTTCACTCCATCACTCATCAGACTGAGAACCTTGAGTTAGTTACTTCAGGGAACCATCACGAGACTATCTAAATTTTTGTTTTTCCCACTAAAGAGGTTCAGATTGTTCTGAGTCATCCTTGGCTCAAAACTCATAACCCCCATATAAACTGGTCTCATTCCCGTATTGAAGCTTGGAGCCAAAACTGTCATGCTTCCTGCCTTCTTACGGCCGTCTGTTCCTCTTCCCATTCCATCCCACATTCTGAACCAGATCTGTCTAATGTACCCAGGGAGTATCATGATCTCCAGCGTGTTTTCAGTAAGGATTCAGCCCTGTCTCTTCCTCCACATCGTCCCTATGATTGTTCGATCGACCTGTTTCCTGGTGCCCCACTCCCTTCAGGTCGCCTGTTTCGTCTTGCTGAAACTGAGCTTGAGGCTATGGAAAAATACATCAATGATTCACTTAAGTCAGGCATAATTCACCCCTCCTCTGCTCCCTTAGGAGCTGGATTCTTTTTTGTGTCCAAAAAGGACGGTTCTCGCAGAACCTGCATCGATTATCGCAGCCTAAATGATATAACCATCAAGAACAAGTACTCTCTTCCCCTTCTCTCTTCAGCTTTTGAAGTGGTTCAAGGAGCTACCATCTTCTCCAAGCTGGACCTGCGAAACGCCTATCACCTGGTTCGGATTCGAGAGGGGGATCTCTCAACGCTCCCCGGCTGATGGCAAGTTGCACCCATGTGCCTTTTTCTCTAAGTGGTTCTCCCCCGCTGAGAAAAATTATGATGTTGGAGACAGAGAACTACTCGCCATTAAAATGTCACTTGAAGAATGGAGATATTGGTTAGAGGGAACGTCACAAACCATTGTTATATGGACAGACCACAAAAACCTAGCTTACATCCAGAAAGCCTTAACCCCCGTCAGTCACGTTGGTCACTATTCTTCTCACGATTCAACTTCACTATCACCTACCGCCCAGGTACTAAGAATTTAAAACCTGATGCTTTGTCCAAACAGTTTTCTGTTTCCGAAGAAGAGACCGAACCTGAGCCCATCATTCCCCCATCTTGTGTGATTGGTGCATTGTCTTGGCAACTTAAAGACCTTATTCACCGAGCTCAACAGGTTGAGCCTGACCCTGGTGGAGGTCCACCTGGACGCCTGTTCGGTCCTGAGTCTGTTAGATCCAAAGTGTTACAATGGGGTCATTCCTCCAAGTTTTCCGATCACCCAGGAACCAGCCGTACTATCGGTTTCCTTCGCCGTTATTTCTGGTGGCCTTCTTTAAATAAAGACACTGCTGAGTTTGTGGCTGCCTGTACTATCTGTGCTAGAAACAAACCTTCTCACCAACCCCCGCCAGGTCTCCTTCAACCGCTGGCTGTTCCAAATCGTCCATGGTCACATATAGCCTTGGATTTTGTTACCGGACTTCCCCCATCCAAGAATAAGACGGTCATACTGTCTATCATTGACCGGTTTTCTAAGGCTTGCCACTTAATATCTCTCACCAAGCTCCCCTCTACCTCCGAAACTGCTAGACTCCTGGTTAATCATGTTTTCAAATTACATGGTATCCCCACAGATATTCTCTCTGATCGTGGTCCTCAGTTTATTTCTCAGGTCTGGAGGGATTTTTGTGCAGCTTTTGGGGCTACGCCCCAAACCTCTTCTGGCTATCACCCCCAGACCAACAGTCAATGCGAGAGGCTTAACCAAGAGCATTGAGGCTTAACCTTCATTGCTTGTGCAATAATAACCCCACCTCTTGGAGCAAACATCTACCTTGGGTAGAATTTGCTCACAACAGTCACATCTCTGCTGCTACTGGTTTCTCGCCTTTTGAGGCCTCTATTGGTTTTCAGCCTTCTCTCCTCCCTGTTTCTTTGCCTGATTCCATTCTTCCATCTGTCCGCAGCCACATGTCTACTTGTAAAAGAATTTGGGACCAAACCAAGACCTTCCTCCAATGCACTGCTGCTCAAAATAAAAAGTATTCGGATAAGAAGAGAAGACTTGCCCCCACTTATTCCCCGGGGCAAGAGGTCTGGTTGTCATCTCAAAACCTCCCCTTGAAGGCTTATTCCAAGAAGTTGGCTCCCAGATTTTTGGGCCCCGTCAAGGTTGACTCCATCATCAGTCCCACCACCGTCCGTTTACGGTTACCATCCCATTATCGTGTCCACCCCATATTCCATGTGTCCCAGATTAAACCAGTCATGTCTAGTCCTTTGTGCCCTCCTTCCAGACCCCCTCCACCCGCCCGGGACATTGATGGCCACCCTGCCTTCACTGTTCGCCGCATTATTGACTCCCGCCGCAGGGGTCGTGGCATTCAGTATTTGGTGGACCGGGAGGGGTACCGTCCTGAAGCTCGTCTTTGGGTGCCTCGCAGTTTCATTTTGGATCCATCTCTCATCACTGATTTTGAAAGGTTGTCTGCTCCTTCCACCAGTCGGTCGCCAGGAGGTGCCCGTTGAGGGGGAGGTAATGTCAGGACTCTGTTATGGTGCGCAGTGTATGCGTGTGTTTTTGTTTCCACCCTCTGCTCTAGAGTGTTTCCTGGCAGGTGATACTGATCAGAGCCTAATCACTGGCCTACTTAAGGAGCTGAGACCAGGAGGAAGACGTCAGCCCGTTGCTACATTTTTGTGGTACTGACAGTGATGTGCAGTGCTTATGCATACATTTTTGCTAAACCTAATCGGAATTTTTCTCTTGTCTTTTCCCCAGAACTTGCCTGATGGTTTTAAGGCTCCTGTTCCTGTGATCTATTTTCTGAGTGATCTTCTAAGTTCGTTCCTCATCTCCCTCCGTTAGTCTCCCTGCCTTCTCAGTTTCTGGCTCTTGATAAGGTGAGGTTTTGGAGAACCTTACCTCTGTTGTCACCTGCCTGTCCACCCTCCTACGTGGGAACGCTTAAACCGAGTGGTCACTTGAGAGCTAAAAGAAAGAAAGGAAACTGTCGTCTACCACACACATTCTGCCAACCTCCATCTCAGAGGAAAAGACTAACCTCCCCAGCCTAACCACTACCCCTCCGGCTGTAAGTTCCTGGACTAATCTTTCTTTAAAGAAGACAACTTGAAATTCCCTTGGAATATCCATAACCCTGTCACCGTCCCTTCCAGAAAAGAACCTGTCTCCTGCTGTCATTGCCTGGGTCCCTGTCTCGCTTCTTTCACCAAAGAAATAAATCTGTTAAAACGCTGTCCTGAATCTGTGGTTGTGTTCTCCTCAGAGTTTAAAGAAACGCTACATTATGACAGAAGTCAAATGGCAGACTTGTTTGTTTTGTGTACTAACCAATGAGTACTAAGCACTAAAGGCGTCCCCCTTCTGAACAGCCATCTATTTTGACTGGTCCATTTTCATAGCATGCCACATTGGTTAGACGAACTTACTTCTGGAAACCCCTTATGTGGGTGACAGTAAAAAGAAAAGACAGAAACTTGATTAGGTATATACTGTAGATTATTTAAAAAAAACACATTAACAGAAAAATTAACTGCTACAAGTTATTTTTTATGGTTTTTTTTTCACCTTCACCTGTATTCACTGAAATGGTATGCCTCTGTATATATGTGTTTTCCTGATGTGTGCTGTAGATGAAGGGACATAACACTTTCCTGTTGTCTGGTTAAAATTCATTAACTTATAGCATTTTTTGTTTGTTCAGATGCAACACAGAGAACCTAAGATGTGCTGAGTAGAAACCATTTCACTCGCAAGTCACAAATGTTTAGTCTTTTCCAATTACACTGTGAGGAAACAGACGGCTAACATGCTAAGTGGGGCCTGTTTGGGATGACATTTTTCGCAGTTTTCCTAAGAACAGTTGAGAGTGTTCTTGCTATGATGTTAAGCACTCAAAAGATTAGTAATAGACTTGCATCTTTCTCATGGAATGTCACTCACTGTAGAATGAGTCATGTTAGACTGCTTAGAAACAGCCTAATAACTCTTCTTAGTATATTATAGGATTCAGTAACATGGGAATTCTGCACAGGTTTCTGCAGTTGGAGAATCTCTAAATTCATCAGCTGCGTTTCATTATCAACAGTGCTGGTACTTACCATTGTAAGGATCATGGTTATTGATTAATTAATATTTATCAAAAAATATAATTAAAAATCATAATTCAGAAAAAATAATTTCTTAACCAAAAATCATTGCTTATGAATAGAAATCAGAGATGCACTATGGTGTTGTGATTATGGGCTCTGATCTACTTAATAATTACAATTAGTTAATTATTATTGATAATTATTAACCAAAACCACACTATATGTCGCTGTTTAATCAGCTGCTCCAACGAATGGTGGGGGAACTTTGACCTTATTTTAACAGATAAATAACTCTTGCTCAAAATAAACACAAACGCTTCTCTTTATATATGTGAACATTTATCTAAACCATATAGCCCTAATATAATTACTATTCTTGTCCAAAAACCTTCACTTAACTAAATATGCACTATTCTACAAAAGGAAATGGACAAAATGTGCAATTTGGGTTAACTTGGAAAGTGAAGCCCTCCTGGTGTGCTGATGTCTCGATAGCGGCTATCAGCTGGAAGAGCAGTGGGGCCGTGCCCTTAGCCACTAACAGCTGATTTCCCCAAATCTCAAATAAAAGGTCATAAAACTCTGAGGTGGCAACTCGGTGGAAAACTCCATTAATAAAACTGGGACAAAGGAGTGGTCAGGCCACGAGGCCCAGACTGCAGCTTGTTTCGAATGAAAAACTTCCAAAGTTCAGCTTAAACTCCTGACTGATTGACAATCAGCAGGATGCAAGCATCCAACTGGAGCGCAACTGCTTGTTGCACTTCCACTGTATTCAAACAGCGAATCAAAACAGTTCAGCGTAGAACACTTTAATCAATATTGCATGCAACAAGTTAATACCTTGGATTAACTAGTGGTGATACTAATTCACCTTAACTATGCCTCAACCTGCCCAGACCTATAAATACACCTATCCGATTTGATATAAAAAGAACAAAATTACTTTGATGTTGATTTCTTCTCTTCACCAGCTTGAGGATAGGTCGTTGGTCAGAAGAAAAACGGGGGAAACCAGAGTGTCACACGTCCGTGATCAGCTCAAACACGGTAAACTTCTCATCCGTCCAAAATGGGGAAAATATGAGGAACCGTTGCAGTCCACTGAAAACATGGGATCTCCTTGAAAATAAACCTCTGTGGGTTTTCACCTGTGCCTGAGTGTTGGCGGGGGTCTTCATTCGGTTTATGAATCTTCTGACCTTCTTGTATCAGACAGAATTCCAGCTTTCAAGCTCTTCCGGTAATGGCCGTGTGGAGGAAAAGTTAACTCGCCTGCGAGCTTCTGTCTCTCCAGATATGTGCATCTGCTGCGTTGTGCCATGGAAATGGCGGTGAAAACTTTGTTTCCTCAGCTTTTTATAGCTCCGATGACGTCAGCTTTGATGTCCATCACTGCGACAAATGCTGAGCTGTTCATGTTGAACTGCGCAGCCCAGTCGGTCTATCCGATCAAAACGGATGACCCCAACACCAATCTTAAGTCTTCTGGGGTCACTAAAGCTGCTTATGTTTCATCGCCTCTTCTGGAGGTTGGCTCAGGTTTTGTTGAATGAAAGACTAAGTGTAATGCTGCATTTTACATTATTTGACTACGTTTATGTCCTCTTAAACATTTCACTATTACTTTAAATCACTAATGTGATGGTATTCCTTTTAGCAGTTTTAAAGGAAACTGGATTGATATTTGTTCCACATCAACAATATGCCAAGCTGTTTTTGATTTGTAGTAATTAACTGCATCAATCCTGAAGGAACAACACAACGCCTAATCTGAGAAATTTCCCAAATATGGAATGTTTTGAAAACTAAAAGAAAGGATTTGAGTCCTATACTCATAAATCAACATTTATTAACATTTATTAACTTAATGGAAGGCAGCAAGTCATGAGGTGATGTTGACCAAATGTAAACAAATGCTGGCTCAAGAGACTTGCAGGTGAACATGAAAACTGTACTTTATTGAAACAGAGTAAAAACCCTTCAGATGCAGGTAGTCCATAAAAAATCCAGACAGGAAAAATAAAGACAATAATCCAAAAACAAACAGCTTGAAAACAGCAACAGAAAGACAATGAGAAACCAAAAGCAGTTGGGGTAATCAGAATCTTTGACCGGGGCACTTATGTACGAAGTACATAACACGATGTACACGATGTACTCGTGTGGATTTGCTACTCAAAGCTAGCGTATGCTGAAATCAAGAAAATTGCATGTGTAAAAAATACTAAATCCAGATGTATGAGACCGCATATGCATAGCTCCAAGCATATTGTCTTTGTACATCCCAATGAACTTTTAATATAGAAAAACATGTGGAAGAACCACACTCCTTCAGTAATAGACCTTTTTTACAAATGATTCTCCTGGCGGCATGGTCAAAAAACATGTGTTCAACTGCCTATATTTTATGTGCAAAATCAAACATCCTTTAATGATGGTGCAACTTACTTGGAATACACACACTATGCGCCGAGGAAAGTATGAGGCCGCAGAATGTACATTAAAGTAAACTAACCTGGTTGTGCTTTAGTTTCTTGTTATTGCTTTCTAGTTCATGTTCTATACGTTATGTTTTTGCCAATTAGTTTGTATCACTAGATTTCTGTTTTGCCCAAGTCACGTTTTTTCCCCCTGCATCTGTCAACCTGCAATTAACGTAACTCAGTCCACCTGCATCAGTCTTCTCATTTCACCTGTACCACGCTCCATATATACACAATCATTCTGTTCATTCCTCGCGGAAACTTTACATATCACTTTTCCTTATTGTCTGTGCCTGCTACGTCTGCTTTTTGTTAATTCCGTCCTCACCTGTGACTGCTATTTGTTTGCTTAAAATAAAGCCGTTCTTCCTTATGATGAATTCTGCCTGTCTGTCTGCATTCTGGGGTCCACTCTGATCAGGTATTCTGACAAAAGCAGGCACAAAAACAGACTATGACACTGAAGGTTCTTTCCTTGAAACACATCTCTAATGTAAAGCCCAAAGATTTTTTCCTGATAAGAATCATCAATCTAGTTAGATTTTGTATTAATTGTTTTGAAAGTGATGGGGCCTAATCTAAATAGGCAGAAAAGTGGAATAATTTCTTTGTCTGCAGCAGTGCTCAACAAATTACATCTTTTAAGATGCAGTCCTTTATGCAGTCCTTGTCTTCCAAGATAAGAAATTAATGACAGATGAATAAATGTTGTGGATTTTCTGAGAGGCTGAGTGGCAATATAAACTTTATATTTAGGTGTGTCCATAGTGTTAAGAAACCCACACATTTGGCCTTTGAAAAAAAAACCCGAATCTTTCTTTTTGTAGATCATATAAAAATGTATATATTTCTGCACAGACTTTCTCCTCAGTTCCATTGCAATTTACTTGGTGATATTACGTATTGAAGATAACTAAATTCATACAATTCATGTTATATTTTTGTGTTTGATGTATTTCTGGTCAATTGTATGGGCTAAGGTGTCTGGCTCTACTATCTAATAAAGCTTACATGTCATGGCAGATTGCATTAAAACAGACAGAACATACTGTCTTTCTGTATTCTTCATATGAAGTGAAAAATAATCATATTTTCCCTTTTTCCAACTGGGATGTGCAACGTCAAAGGCACTTACAGTCAGTATAATTAGATACCAGAGATACATCTCACCTGGGGCGTCTTCGCCTTCTCCTCCCACATCGACCTGCTAACAAAAGCAATGGAATAAAAGGCTCAGCTTGAAGATTTATGCTACCCCTCAGTCCATTAATGTCTACTTTTTATGTGTCCATTTGGCATAGGGGCCACTCTCCTCGCGTAGGCCAGATGCTGTTAGGACAGTGAGAATTCCATTCTGATTCAAGTAGATGGACAAAGGGTGTGTGTGTGTGTGTGTGTGTGTGTGTGTGTGTATGTATGGCAGGGTGGATTTGTTAAATTATAGAGGACACGAACACTCACACTGAGAATCGCTGAGAATACATGAGCAGAATCAGCACTAAACTACTATGAAAATGTAAGCACAGCTGTGTGTACATCAACATGAAATAGTATTTAACATTTTGTCACTTGACTACCATTAACTTCAAGGTACTTTTTTATTGTATGTAACAGACCAACACAACATAGCACATTATTGTGAAGTGGAATGAAAATTAAAAAGCTTTGTGTGCATTTGCATTAGGCCCTATTAGTCATTAAATTTTATAACTTCCTATTGATGTAATTACTACTGCAAGTCCTTGGTTATGTCTAAACCAATTTGTGATGTTCTGGGGAAAAAAAAAACATGCAGGTTTTGAAGCTAAGGGGGGTTACAGCAGGGGAGTTTGATTAGGGGGAGGGGTGAGTGTCTGATTAAACCAGTTAATGTACTGGTTCAGATCATTCACCCCCCCTAAATCTCCTACAGCCTGGGAGTTTGGTTTGTGATTTGAGTTTGTTTTCATGCTCTTCAAAACCCCACTGATGTTCTGCCGCAGTTGGTCCTCCATTTTCTTTCTGTAGATGTTTTTCTTCTATCCCTGATCTTTCTTTTCAGTTCTTTCTGCACAGCTCTCGGCTCTCTTTCTTTCTGGTTCTAAAGCCTTGAGGAGAGCCTTTTCCTCAGGGTTGATCCAAGGCTCATTATTGGAGAAACACCATACCTTCATGAAGGGCACAGTGTTTTCCACACAGAAGTTAATGTGTTTTCCACTCAGAAGTTAATGTAGTCCGTGATCCAGTCTGTGTGGCTGTCTATGTCCTCCCCAAGAGAAGGTCAGAGCTCTTCCCACACAGTGAAGCAGAAACAGTCCCTCGGAGCATTGTCAGTCTCCTCAGACCATCTCTTCTCTGTATGTGTCATAGCTGGTTCTCTGTGTTGCCTACAAGGGGTTAATACACAGGCTGAAGATGAACAAGCTTGTGATCTAAGCCCCCCAGGGAAGGAGAGGTGATGGTTGGTCCAGATGATGGTATAGTCTCTGGTGCTGCAGGTAACGTACTGGGTGAAGGCTGGGAAAGTGGAGGACAGGGAGACATGATTAAAATCCCTTGTATTTTCAGAAAAAGTGCCTAGAGTGTCATGGTCGAGGGTTTGGAGGTAGGACCAGAGCGCAGAACATAGCGAGGAGGCCGCATGGTGAGTAGATTGAGGTTTAATGTTGTAGATGCACACAGACTTACAGGCAATCAGGCAGGCAGAGTACTGAGTACAGGCAGGTCATTCAAAGAGAACAGGTTCAGGAGGCTAACAGAAAAAAAAAACACTAGGAAGAACTCGGGAAGATACAGGGTAGTTAACGAGAGGAACCAGCAAGGAACAATGAAAACTAGAGAACTTATAAACTGAGGGACTAACCAAAAGAGAACTATACTAAATAACAAACCTGGGGAAAAAATAGATCTAAAGGGAAGCACATGAACACCAGAATCTAGACAATGATAGCTTAACAGAAGTAAACTACTAATCAGAAGGAACAGAAAAACACCTAACAGAGAAAACGTAAACTAACAAAAAACCCAAAATGGCAGATCATGACATAGAGATGCTGTGTTTAGAGTTTGCTGGTAATGGTTTGGATGACTTTACAAGCAGCTGCAGCATTAGCAGAAGGGTGAGATACACCGTTTGGCAGCAACGTGTGAACTCCCGCAGCAAATAATATGGACTCATAGTAAAAGCTAGCAGCTCAATAACATTATTGCAGCGTGGCTCTTTGTTAGTTAAATGTCTAGAGTTGCACCATCTATCATTCACAAACATTCACAAACACAGCCAGACAACCTTCTCTCTTCTTACCGCTGTCCTTGCCAGCCTGGATTAAATGAAAACTATCCATATTTAAGTGTGTATCCAGAGTTAGCGCAGTTAGCCATGTCTCAGTAACATCACTAAGCTGCTCTCTCTTTAGCCTCTCTAGGTAGCAGCTGATTTCTGGAGTAAACAATGGAAACATGGCCGCACACAAATCTCCAAACACAAATGCCAAAAAGAAAGAAACTAAAACCAAAGTTGTCCACAAAACAGTCAGCTCCATAATTTGTACAGCAAGGCAGAAAACGGAGCACACAACACTTCCAAAAAGTAAAAAAAAAAAAAAAAATAACCCAGGAATGCTTGCTGCTAAAACAGAATGCCTGCGCAATGTGAGTTAACCCAAAGCTAAGTTAGATTATAATGTCAATTAGCCACTTCTTGTGCCTGTTTTTGACAGTATCATGTTCTGTTAATGAAAATGACCCAAATATAGAAAGAAGAATGGAAAAAGCATGGTCAAAACTAATTTTAATAGACAAAACTCAGGGTAACAGAAAACTGGGCAACAGGAAAACACAACCAGAAACACAGGATCTAACACTGTCTAACTAAACCAAGAATTATGTATGCTGATTAGGGTGATTACTGGATAGTTAGGTGAGTCAATAAGCAGATTAGAAAAAGCTGTGGAAGAGCAGGATCCTAAAGCACTGAGAGAAGACACAGGGTAAATCAGCTGTAACTTACAGCTGAACCCCTCTATTGATTGAAGGCTGAGCAGATAAACGCATGGCTGTCTTGTAAGGGTGGACTAACTTTATTTTTTTTTATTTAAATTTTTGTCTTTACATTCCACCTTCTTATTTGACACCAGTCACAATTGATAGCCATAAGCCCTTATGTCTAAGAGACCTTACTCTGTTTTTGTAATTTAAGATGTTAAGTTATTTATGACACTGAGGTTTGCTGCGCTAATTGAGCTGTATTGCATGTGAAGTTTGCAGTGATTACTGCATAGCTGTAGTAATTCACTCAGATTTATTACAAGGTTTCTTTTAGTGCTTCTTTTATGTATCAATATATTTCTATATCATTAAATTGCTAAAGTGCTTTGACTTGTTGTGTTGAACCTTCCTGCAACACAGGAAACACAAAACATAAACAGAACATAACTCTCTATGAAACCAAAAAAGCAAACAAACCACAAATAACTAAGTAAATTTAAAGTTTAACAGAATGGGACAAACAGCCAAAGCTACTTTTGTTACTGTGGAGCAGGTGACACTGCATGCATAAAATGCTAGATATAACCCAGATGGTCAAATGGAGTGTGTCATGGTTTTATTTTTTTAACAGAATGAAAAAGTGAAGAGTTCAGTAGCTAAAACTAAGATTCTCAAACCTGACTTTTTTATCTACACATCAAGCAAAAATGGTAGCACTAAAAAGGTTGCTTCAGACTTTGCTCTTTTCCAGCGAAATGACACATTTGATCTTCCAGGAGGGGAGCCTGGAGTGTATGGCCTCTTTAAAGAGCCCGTGACATGCTTTTTCCACAAATGCAGCAATTGAAAGAAAACATCCTAATATTGAAGAAATTGGGCAGTAATTTATGTTATATTAGGATTAAAGACGACAATTGTGATACGAAACAGGAACATTTCATTGTAGCAATTTGCAATTCCAGAGTCACACGGAAGTGGTGTGAAAGGGGAAGTCATTGTTTGAGTGTCTATCATAAACTGTTCAGGTAGAAGCCAAGTTGTGTGAAAACAGCATTAATATGGTGAATCGGTGCATTCCTGGTGGTTCCAAAAAAACTGCGACAGCAGTCATTACTACTTTGCTGAAGAGAAGAGGATAAAAGCTGCTTGGATCAGAGCTGGAAAGCTGAGGAAGGACAGATGGGCTAGTCAAGCATAGCCAGTTGTGATCAGAGTTCTACTTCGAACAAGAAACGTCAGAATTAGCAAGAGAAACTGTCAGAGGTCGGGATATCTTACATACAAAAGAGAATGTTGGAGCAGATGCTATAGCCACACTGTTCAGCATCTGCTGTGAAAAGATCACCAAAGAAAAGTTTGTTGCTTTCTGTTGGTAAATGGATCAAGGCTCAGCAGGTAAGAATACTTCCTTGTCACAAAACTACCTTTAGGTCTTGGTAGTTATTGTAAAAAAATGTAAATCCGACATTATTATTATTTTTAATAGTGATGATGATATTAATCTGAAAATATTAAAATAAGATACATTACACAAGCATAGGATATATTTAAATAAATGTTTCTCTAAAAATTTAAAAAGTCACACACCATGTAGTGTCTTTAACATCTGTTGTGTCTTCTGCTACTGCTCCATGCTGCTCAGCTTTCTGATGTGTGCTCAGCATCATTTTAAATTCCAATTTGGAAAATAAAATAAAACGGTACCATTTATTGTCTGCACATCCACTCTAAAGCTTTCAATCAGGCATGCATCTGTTTAGATTGCCCTAAAGAATCACAACCAATCACAAGATCATTCAGACGTGTTTTTTTTTTGTAATCATTGAAGAACCCATCAACTATGAAATGACTGCACTAAAGATCAAAGAGGAAGTTATTCTTCCAGCATCTGAATGGGAAGAAAGCTCTTGGTCCTAATGGTGTCTTCCCTTGCTCCCTGCACTGACCAATTTACCCGCATCTTAACTCATATCTTTAACAAGTCTCTGGAGCTGTGTGAGGTTCCCTCCTGCTTTTGGCTCGCCATCATCATCCCAATCCCCAAAAAATGCACCATCACAGGATTAAATGACTACAAGCCTATTGCTCTAATATCTGTCGTCATGAAATCCTTTGAGCGTCTGGTGTTGAAGCATCTGAAGGACATCACAGGCTGTCTGCAGGCACCCAACAGATCGGCATACGATGCAGTCAGCTTCGGTCTACACTTCATCCTGTGTCACCTCAACCACCCAGGGACGTATGCCAGGATCCTGTTTGTGGACTCCAGCTCGGCCTTGAACCAAGACATCCTACACTAAAAGCTACGTAGACATCCTATACACTTCCGCCCCTCATCATCCTCAACAACACTGTCAAATGTGGATTACTGTGTGCTTCCTGCGGCAACTCAGGAAATAAAACATTCCACAGGAGTTGCTGATCAACTTCTACACTGCCACCATTCAGTCTGTTTTGTGGTCATCCATCCCTGTGTCGTTCGGCTTATCCATCTAAAAGACAGGACAGGTCCAAACTACAACGAACAATTAGGTCTGCAAAGAGGATCATCAGGGCTGACCTTCCTTTCATCCAGGACTTGTACAGGTCTAGGGTCAGAAAAAGGGCATTTAACATCTCTACCGACCACGCACAAAGCACTAATGGCAAAAAATGGCCACCACAAAGACAGTTTCTTTCCCCAGGCTGTCTCTCTGTTAAACACAATTAACACCTTACAACCAGAGTAGTCAGGTTTTCTGCTGGAAACAAATAAGCATACTACCCCATCACAACCTGACTTCCCTCTTATATATCTATATCTATATAGATATAGATATAGATATACAGGGGTTGGACAATGAAACTGAAACACCTGGTTTTGGCCTCCTTTTGCGGCCAATACAGCGTCAATTCGTCTTGGGATTGACAGATACAAGTCCTGCACAGTGGTCAGAGGGATTTTAAGCCATTCTTCTTGCAGGATAGTGGCCAGGTCACTACGTGATACTGGTGGAGGAAAATGTTTCCTGACTCGCTCCTCCAAAACACCCCAAAGTGGCTCAATAATATTTAGATCTGGTGACTGTACAGGGCATGGGAGATGTTCAACTTCACTTTCATGTTCATCAAACCAATCTTTCACCAGTCTTCCTGTGTGTATTGGTGCACTGTCATCCTGATACACGGCACCCCCTCCAGGATGCAATGTTTGAACCATTGGATGCACATGGTCCTCAAGAATGGTTTGGTAGTCCTTGGCAGTGAATGCCATGATATGGCAGCCCAAACCATCACTGATCCACCCCCATGCTTCACTCTGGGAATGCATTAGTCTGGGTGGCACGCTTCTTTGGGGCTTCTCCACACCGTAACTCTCCCGGATGTGGGGAAAACAGTAAAGGTGGACTCATCAGAGAACAATACATGTTTCATATTGTCCACAGCCCAAGATTTGCACTCCTTGCACCATTGAAAGCGACGTTTGGCATTGGCATGAGTGACCAAAGGTTTGGCTATAGCAGCCCGGCCGTGTATATTGACCCTGTGGAGCTCCCGACGTACAGTTCTGGTGGAAACAGGAGAGTTGAGGTGCACATTTAATTCTGCAGTGATTTGGGCAGCTGTGCTTTTATGTTTTTTGGATACAATCTGGGTTAGCACCCGAACATCCCTTTCAGACAGCTTCCTCTTGCGTCGACAGTTAATCCTGCTAATTGAACCTTCACACTCTGCTCTTACTGGTGCAATGTGCAATCAATGAAGACTGGCTACCAGGCTGGTCCAATTTAGCCATGAAACCTCCCACACTAAAATGACAGGTGTTTCAGTTTCATTGTCCAACCCCTGTAGATATATCTATATCTATATAAATATAGATATATATATATATATATATATATAGCGTTTGAATATGAACACACATTTGTACAAACTGCTCCCTTTCCTTACTTATTTATATTTTTTTACACACAACGGTTGTTTGGATTCAGTAAACATACAATGTTAGTGATGCAAGCCAAACTCAAATTTCTTGTTTGTGCACACAAACTTGATGAAAAAAGTTGATTCTGATTCTTAAATCTTTTGAAGGTGGATAATCCCCCCCACCCAAAAAAAAAGCATTTTATTTTGCTTTTTAAAGGAACATTTCACTCCAGCAAGCGGTGCGTCGCCACAGACAAACCTTACTTAGCATCACTGCAAAAGACTCCCAGTTTCCCTGCAATATAGAACTTTTGACAAGTCAACATGCCACCTATCACACCACCAGCTGGAGGAGTATAGAGGAAAACCTGTTTCTTATGTACCACACTCTTTTATTCCCCTTTTTTTCCTCCCCACCATAGGTTTTTGTTTGAGTTTTAGAAGTAAATTTCAACACTCTACACTAAAGAATGTACCTTGTTGGATATTATTGCAGCCATGCAGTTAAAGGACAAGTTACATTTCTAGGCAAACATATAATCAGAAATGCATTTTTCTATTCTTCTATCAAACATGAATTCTGCCTTTCAAACCCACCATTTCCATTATGTAATCACAGTGATGTATCCTCACATTTAACTCAGTAAGGAAGGTGTGATGCACTTTATAATTTTGTGGAATGGCATCTAAAATATCTTTGAAAATAAACATTGCGGCACAAACAAGCATTGCTGCATGGCTGATTGGGTGGAACACTATTAAGAATATTAACAGAATCTCCAAGTGAAATAAATGTCATAAAAAAAGAACATCTGGAATCTTATTTTTAAAGAATTCCTGGGCCATGTGCTGATTCGTAACAGGGAAATGATAGACAACCACAGCATAATTGCTTTTCAGTTGGCTGTGGTAGTTTGCCAGAAACGAGGAAGTACAATGATGATGAAACATCAATGAGAAGATGAAAAAGTAATCTCCTATTAGAGCTCGGTGCTATGTGTCAACACTCAGAGATCAATACATCTGATCCAATGTGGGACAATTTACACATAATGCATCACTTATTACTCCATATTGAAAAGCCCACAGTGAATTTGACCTTCAACTGATATCTTCACTCTTCTACAGGAATAATTCAACAGCATTTAGTGCACAATTAGAATCCAGCTTGCTTTACTCAGACATGCTTCAGATAGCTTGGAGACATGTTTTGCACTTTTTAGTTCATTCTGTCTGACTCAAAGATGAAACATTTACTCTGACAATCCTTTCCCCACCAAGTTTATTTCGCATACACACACAAACCAAACTTATATACCAACTAAAAGCAAAAAGACCGACATTAATATTAATGAATGCAGCACATAAAAACAGAATTCACCGTTTTTGGAATGGCGTAAACTAAATGGGCATTTAAATGTTCTGTGAGAGAAAAAAAAAGAAAAGCAGAAAAAAAAACAGGGCTTACTGGTCTCAGAAGCTGAACTCTTAACATTGTAGCTGTGCTATCACTAGGACTCTCGTAACCAACACATCAGCTTTCAAAAGAGAGTAAATTGAGAAATGTTTAAAGAGAAACTCTGAACCTCAGTAGCTTTACTTTTATCAACTATTATTTCATGTGAGAGTCGTTTTTGTAATTATTCTTAGAGACATCATTCTAAAACACTTTTCATATCTTGCAGGTTAAGGAATGTGTTACAAACTTTTCTTTTCTTAGTGTTTGAGAATATGAACTCCTCCAAAAATTTGGAAACATTATTTCAGTAATTAATTTTTCCCATTTAGCAATACGAATTGCCCTGTATTTTATTTTGTCGCAACGCCTGACTAGTCATCTTTAGAGTCGCTTGCAGGGTTGGATGATTGCGTTCTCAGTAAGAAAAAAAAACAAAAAAAAAACAGACATTAGCCATTTTTCCGTTATTGAATTTACAATGCCACAATGCCAATAACCTTAGTATTAAGCGGGGGAGGTACAAAGCTAGGCGCCTGCCTGCCTGGTCATGTTTTACAGAGGGATGTCTCCCCATTCTGTCTCTGCTAGTGAGAGTTATCATCCAGAAGGAAAGTGTCCTGTCCTAGATCCTTGAGATTTGGTATTGCCACTACAGTTAAACTGTGATCAAAAGTAAGTTTGGTTTTGCTTGTGAGAGCCACCCTACACCCCCGTTTTTTTCCTGAACTCAACTTCATATTCTGTGTTTGACTTCACCAATCTCAGATAACTTGGCCCTCAGTTTAAAATTGTACCATGTCTGAAACCAAATGCTGCATACCAGACAACAGCTTCCAGTTGCAGCATTGCATCCACCTTTTTTTGAAATGAGAAACATCGCATGTTGATGCTTAGAGCTAACACAAACTAAAAGTTGCCTGACTCATGTACAGAAGTGCTGTCATTTAGTTGCCAGTCCTATGTGACTGGCACAGAACTGGCAGGACTTCATTGTCTTAACAAGAGTGAATACCCATTGGAGAATATTACATTAGATTTCAGCATTTCTTTTAGGCACTACTAACAAGTTTAGCTGGGCTGCTTATTTTACAAATGCACCATTCTTAAATGATGTATCTCGTAGTAAAGGTCACCATTTAAGCGCTCCACCAATAACAAATACAGCACCAAACAGGAGACTTTGAAGATTGTTAAGTGCCTCGACACCCAGACTTCCCTCTCCCCAGACACTACCTCCAGCTCCTCCAGGGAGATCCCAAGGCTTTCCAAGGCCATCCAAGGGACATAGTCCCTCCAGTGTGTCCTGGGCTGCCCCTGGGCCTCCACCTGGTGGGACGTGCCTGGAACACCTCCCAAGGGAGTCATCTAGGAGGCATCTCCACCTCAACTGACTTGTGGACTTGACGTGGAGGAGCAGCAGCTCTACTCCGAGCTCCTCCTGGATGGCAGAGCTCTTCAGGAGTAAGGGGACTAAGGGGCTGAGGGAGTGCTATCTGGCGATCTCCCTCTCCATTCTCCTCTCACTCTTGAACAAGACCCCAAGATTCCTGAACTCCACTTCAGGCAGGAGATCCTTTCGAACCTGAAGAGTGCAAGCCACCCTTTTCAAATACCAAGTTTACAAACAGTGGGAAACTTACAAACTCATTTTACAGAAATGTCTCAGAAAATACTTTGGATTGATTCTTTATTTACTATTTATCTTAGATTTTAGGAAAGGGGAAACTTCCCATATCAGGAAACCATGTAGCATTTTGCAGCAACACTTTGTTTGCTTGCTTGTCCCAAGTGTGCTAAAGTATTCCAAGTATACATACTGTATCTCTAGTGCCAAACAATTTTGAAGTGAATGCTTAACACAGAGCTTCAGCATTTTTTATATTTTTTTCTAAAAACAGATTGTGCTTTCATTTGTATTTGACAACATTCACAGAAACGTTTTTTCCCTGAGAATATTAACAATTTAAGTCTACGGTTCCAACTTGTGTCTGTATAGCCAAAGCTCTTAGAGAGTGCTCATTCCTGTGTGACAACACTGCATGAATTTACAGTTTCATTGTCTGTGCCTCTCACCTTTCCTGCATACAATCATGCACACTTTTCCTATCCTGACTTCCCAAATACACAAACAGTGTTGAGTGTAGATAGCACTGCCAGTAGCGAGCCTGACAGATATTCCTTTGTGGCCATTTCAGAAAGTGGGCACAGAGCTCCAACCACCTGCTTGCAGGCTCCATGTCACAGTAGTTGTCACCAACAATCAATTTTTTTCAGCTGAGGCTAAATATAAGTGGAAAGGTGTGTGGCTAAGGAGCCTCTAATCTGGTAGACCAATAATCACTGTTTGCAGCCCTGAATCATGCAAATTTGGGAATTATTGGTAAACTTTTCAAAGCAGAAAACATGAAACCTCATTTTTAAAGTAAACAAACCACTATCCATTTTTTTCAAGCATCTTTGGAGTTTAGGCATCAATACTTCTGAAGTATATAGTCCAATCATTGTGAAATGAGTCCTCCTACAAGACTACAGGTGCATCTTAATTAATCAGAATATAATAAAAAGTGAATGTAGTGACATTTTAAAGAAATTCATTTCAAAAAGTGAAATTCATATAAGATATGTTTCAAATGTTTATTTCTGTTCATTTTGGTGATTATGGCTTACATAAAACAACCTAAAATATTGACTTTAGTCCCATTGTTCAACTCCTAAAAACTTTGGAATGGGCTGTGGTTCACAGTCCTCTTAAGTCTGTGTTTTTTGGTGATTAAGTTCTTCTACCATTTAATTTCATTTACCTCAGTATTTCATGAATATCAGAGCTCTCTGAACAGCCAGATTCTTTTTCAACAGGCTTTTAAATTAAGATTTAATTCATTTGAAATAGACTTTATTTATTATTACTTTTAAAAGGGCAATTGAATGTTGTTCTAACTACAGTAATATTATTCAAGTTTATTTAAAGAGTAGCTGTATGATGATGGCTGTGGGAAGGAAGGATCTTGTAGCAGGCTGTTATGCCTGCTGCTAAAGATAGGGGTAACATAAAAGTAGTGCACAGATGGAAGATTCAGGTTAAAATTGTTTATTTACAGGGTTCAGAACGTAAAGAGACAATGTTGCAAGCTTTGTTAGCCAAGACAAACATAAATCTGCAATAGATGAAAGAGAAAGCCTCTCTAAACTAAACCTTCCACCCTAAAGAAAAACTACCAGAGAAGCATCATATGGTTTAAAATGAATGCCAGGTTTACAAGAAAATAGTCTTCCAAAAAACTCTCTGCAAGCTACAGACAGATACACAGCCAAATCACAAAAGACTAAGTTCACAAAACACAAGAAAACAGGAGGCACAATGGGGTGAGCAGTGTGCGCAGTTCAAAGCTGCCCCACTAAATGAGTCTCCCTCAGAGCTTCTTGAAGGATCAGGTGGTCGACTGGCAGACGTGATTGCTCCAGCTTCCCAAGGCTGGTCCAATGTCAGATCTATAAGAAGGAGGCAGGCCAAGAGGCCAAATCAGCCAATCCCATCAGTGTGCTGCCACATTTGAATCTGCATGATGAAGACTGCACCACTGCATCGCAGGTAAACGGACTTAACAATGACAGTATTACTTCAACTAAAAAAGATTGTGTTGTTGTATGACAGTCTCATGAAGAGGGTGACCTGAGTTGTCCATAATAGTCTTCATTTCATTAAGAATCCTTTTTTTATACAATCATCTCCAGATGCTCCAGAGCTTTTTTTAGGTCACTAGCTCTTATTCTGCAGCCCCAACAGATGATGGCAGAAGAGATTTCACTCTCCACAACAGACTTATTCAAGATATGTCCTGTTCTGTACTGGAAGTCTGAGGTGTTCAAATTAAAAAGGAATGGTGAGCGTACAGTCCCCTGTTGTGCTCCTGTGCTGTTGACCAGTTGGTTAGACACCCAATCCTGCAGAGGGTACTGATATGTAATGTTTGCTTAATCAGATGGACCAACACAGGACCTTCATGATGTGGGATGTCAGGACATGTCTATAGTCATTAAGGTGTGATGTGTGAGCTTTCCTTTTGCCAGAACAAGGCAGGATCTTATCCACAAAACTGTAACATTCCCCTTGGTTAGGTTGCAGTGGAAAGGGGCTGCAGAATCAGTTTGAGTTTTTTTTTTCTTTTGTTTTGTTCTCTACTTAATCTTATTTTATTATAGCACACACTTCACCAGAAGCTACTATAGTTGTGTACAAAAACTGAAGAGAAAATTTTAAATAAAGGCAAAGAAACTCTAAAAAAACAAGTTCAAAAGACCTTCAGAAAATATACTTTTCAACTCTTTTTAAATTCCAAGTGTTTGGTACCTTGGAAGTAAATACATTTGCAATGGCTAACAGTTTGCCAGTCACCAAATTCTCACAGTGATTAAAAATCGTTTATATCTGGTCGGTCACTCTGTCAATAGGTACCCAAAATGCTGCCATACATTAGTGGTGGAGGACTTTGTATCATTATCGTTTTTTTTTTTTAGGAACCATGTACATATAACATTAAGCTCAGAGGGCAAAGATGAACTGCACTAGATATTTCTTTCCCTGTCGTTTAAGGTACAAGAAAAGTTATGAAGAAATACAATGATTAAAAAAGGATTTTCAATCACATCAAACATACTTAAAGCACTCAATTAATGAAGAACATACAGCATTACAAATAATGCACATACAATCTTTATATTTAAAATCACAACAGTATTTTCTCCATGCCAACTTGTTTACTGATTTGCTTATATTAAAAAGAACCCATGATTTGTTTATATTTTCAGTTTTTTAGGGAGTTTGTTAGAAACCTTTATGGATTTATATGAAAAGACATTTTTTTATTTTTTTAATACTCCCCCTTAAAGGTAAACTTTGTAACTTTTAATCTGTTCAGAACTCAGGTTAATGAAGTTCTTAAGGGGAAGAGGTGCAACATTATAAAAAATTTAAACACCAATAATTTATCTGCAACAATGCTCATTTTTTTAAAATAAGCATCTCATTTTTGGGAGGTATGTGGTAAAGATGATACTGTCATGTTTTTTGTTCATGATTTTTAGAGCTTGTTTGTACATTGATTCTATGGATTTTGGTGATGCTGATTTTTGCTTGGAACCAGCTTAAGATACAACACAGAAAGTGAGACAGACCAATTCAATTCAAGATTTTACTTACTGTGTGTAAGTTTCTGATATATATGACGTTTGGTAGATTGAATCTCAGTTTTATTTGCCCTTTGTATTTGCCTATTCTTCCTTTCATAAAAGTAACACCAGGCTTGCTGTTTCTGTTGAGCTGAGGCTCCTTCCTAGAGAGACCATCAGCTTCCAGTAACCTTGTGTTTTTTCTCTATGGCGATAAACTTGGCTCTGTCGTTCTTTGTTTAACCTTGTCTCTCTCCAGGATTAAGCAACTGAAGGAGTTACTGATACTGAAGTATATAAACTCTGTTTTCATCCTATAGACATTACTAGCACAGAGTTTATGATTTATTTAGCTGTGTTTCTCTCCTAGATGAAGCAGCTCCTTGTCAAGGTGTTCAATGACATCCGTATAGTTGTCGTCTTTGGACCGGAGTCTTTAAAAAAGAAACTGCTTAGTCAATCACTTAACCTGGATAGCATTAAATTGACCTTCGGTAATAAAGTAAAAAATATTGGTGTTACCTTTGACCAGGACATGTCATTTAAATCCCATATTAAACAGGTTTCTAGGATTTCCTTCTTTCACCTCCGGAACTTTGCCAAAAAATTAGAAATATACCTATCCAGGAGTGACGCTGAAAAATAGTCCATGCATTTGTTACTTCAAGGCTGGACTATTGTAATTCTTTACTATCAGGATGTCATAATGGATTTAGTCCGGGTGAACCCAAATAGGAGTCTGTGAAAACCTCCATCGGTGTCCTGAATGCCTTTCCTTCAGGAGTCCAGGCGAAATTTTTTGTTTTTAAGCAAAGGGGGTGTGAGGAGCTGCGATGAGACTAAATTTTTTATGAATCTCCGGTAAAGTTTACAAATCCCAAAAAAACGCTGTAGTTGTTTGCGAGAGTCTGGAATAGGCCCCCTTAGCACTGCCTTGATCTTTGAGCGTTTGGAGCGTTGGGGAACCTGTCCACCCTCTAGGATTTTAAACCCAAAAAAGGACTGAAAAATTTGTGGGAAATTTACATTTTTTGGGTTTGACAAACAGTTTATTTTCCAAAACTTTTTGGACAACGGACTGCGGTTGTTCCTTTTAAATCTTTCGAATGACCAAAACTCCAAAAGGGAAAAAACAGAAAAACGTTCAAAAATTTCCCCCAGGACTCAGGAATAATTCTATGGCGCAGTCGTAGGTCTTTTGGGGGGGGTAATGTGGGCCCCCAGTTTTTTGCTAAAAACTAACCTTAAAACGGGGATTTAGTGGGACGCAGGAAAGTCTGCAATTCATTTTCGGATGCAGGATTCAAGGGCAAGGCGGCGACGCTGACTGGAGACGGAAGAAAAGGCAGTTTTTGGGGACCAAATTCTCCCGGCTTTCAAACCCCTTTATTAGGATTTTTTTCTTAAGCCTGGGTAACCTAGAACAAAGGAATTTTTTGGGGATAGGAAAACAAAAAAAAAAATCTCTTTTCCCCCCGTGATTACCTGAAAGAAAACAATTGACTGGTTTTAGTACGATGGGTAATTGAGGAAGTATTTGCCCATCTAAAGAGGAAGCTGATGAGGGGCAGGTAAAGGTTCTTCTCGATTGACTTCTTTTACAAACCCTGGATCGATTAAAGTCTGGTCGCTTCCTGAGGTCATGAGAGCGAACAGGTTTTTTTGAAAAGGCGATTAGAAATTAAAGTGGCCCGGTAAACAAAGTCTAGGGGTAGGGTGGTCGGAGAGTCCCGTCAGTACCCCCTCTCTTACTTAACTTACCTGCCCTTTTGGTCCAGCGGGCGGACCGGGCAGTTTGCAAGGAAATGCTCAGATGGAGCCACAGTAGAACACTGGTTGTTCTGTCGGGCGCTTTAATTTCTCCTCCTGAGAAAAGTTTAGTGTTCCCTATCAGCATGGTTCTATATCTGCACTGTGAGAAACAAACAAGGGGAACGAACATTTTGGTGGCCTGACTCCTCAGAATCGATCCTAACAATACTGCGTCTAAGTTTGGATTTCTCTCTCTCTCATCATTCGATGTCAAATCTTACTGCAGATTGATTAGCTCGTCCAATGGTCCTTAGGGAGGCTTCGATTAGAGCTAACTCCGTCTTTTTAAGGATTCGTTCAGTACTGAACAAAATGCTGTCCTAAGTGCACATTCCTTACACACCCAGAAGCTCAGCTAGAATGCGAAAATCAATCGAAAAAATCAGCCACAGACTGGTCTTTTCTGCTTGATAGAATATAATTTACGTTCCGAAGCGGCCTGATCTATTCGGATGAAAAAACCTGTCTAACTCACCCTCAAATCAGAAAAAGAAAAAGAACAACGCAAAATCATAACCAGCTGGAGAAACGCCCCTTTGGCCCATTTAAGTGCACTCCGGTAAATAAACCTAAAACAATAGGAATCTTTACAGAATCATGGGGGAAACGATTGTAGGGAGACGATTAATTACCATGTGCAATTGGGGTAGAAAACCCTTAACAGTTTTCCCTTTGTCAACGACCCGAAAATTTCTCTGGAGTAGGAGAGTGACCTCACGTGAATTTGGCAGCCTGTTGGTGACCGGAGGGAGTGGAGCGCTCTCTATTGCTGGGGTGCGTGCATTACTCACTGTGTGCTGAATTAAAGATGCCAGAGCTCCGTCTGCTGGTTTCGTTTTTGTGTCTGTTGTTCTACAAGGGCATGAAAGGGAAGAATCATGGTTTGGATTATGTGTTTGTTGGTCAGAAAGAGTTCGCCTGAATGCTCTCTGCTGGTCTGATTGGCCCAGATGTTTCTGTCATACTGGATTTCCAGTTTGACCCACAGGCAGAAAGCAATTCAGGAGCGAGTTTTTATAGTAGAAGTTTATTTTTTTTACAAGACAAAGGCAAGAACTGGGACAGGAATGGAGTATGAAACTGTAAGACAAATAAAGCACAAGGTAAGCAGTGATAAACTGGAAATAGAGAATATAAATAATGATTCAGTCTTACTGGGGAGAAAGGGATGATCCGCCAGAGGGGGAGGTGGAGAAAACCCAGAGATTGTTTACCCGTGGGAACAGAGATGGTGAGTTCAGGTCTGCAGGAGTTTTAGGGTGTCCAGGGTATACTGTGGAAGAAGCTGTGTGCGTTTGGGGGTGGACAGGGTTCGTTGAGGAGATCCCAGGTATAGAGGACCTGCCATGCCGGTGAGATCCACAGGAGCAAACGGATGGTTTGAGTCTTTGTTCATGAGGTGGAAATGACTTCTTTCCCAGAAGACAATAATCCAAAGTTCAAAGCTGACAGCGGGGTCAGGTTTCAGGTTCACCTGGTAAGGCAGAGAATGCAGGTTTAAGCAAAGGCAAAACGAGACAAGGCAGAGTAATGTGGCTGGAGTTGTACCACTTAAGGGGCACGCTCCTGGCATTGAGTTTCTTTCTTCTTCTTCTTCTTGGTTTTATTGGGGTTGTCAACAACTTTTAGTAGCATTACCACGCCATTACTGGTATGGAGTGTGGTTCGTGTCGGTCTAGCTATTTAAATATATATTTAATTCTATCAAACTAACAAAAAAAAAAAAATAAAAAATAAAACATAAAAATAAAAAAACACCACTAACATATATATATATATATATAATCTATATATATAATATATATTATAAGATATATATATTAATATATCTAATATATATATATATATATATATATATATATATAAACTATAATATAACTATAATCAAATTCTATGAAATAATTTAGTTTTCTTTAAAAAACGAATCACTATTTGTATACATCTACTCCCTAAATTCTTCCTCAAAATATCTAATAAATTAACCCTTTCCTTAATACCTTCAACCTCTCTCCTCATATATCTTCTCTCTCTTTCATATTTATGACATTCTAATATAACATGTTCTATTGTTTCATATTTTTCACAGTAATCAAATTGTACCGTTTTATGCTTTTGATTTTAAACGTGTATAATTATCCTGTATGCCCAAATCTTAACCTTGTTATCACTCTTTCCCCTCCTTTCTTTTCGTCTTCCATTTCTTCTTTCTCATAACTATCTTCTGAATTTTAGAAAACTCTCTTCCTGTTTTTCCTTCATCCCACCTTTTTTGCCCATTGTTTTCCATCAGTTTTCCTTAACAATACTCTGTTCCCTCAGATTTACTTGTTTTAACTTTAAAACTAATAGAATCTTGACATACCCTCTTTGCCATTTATCTGCGCCTCTCGTTATCCTTCTACTCTCAATATGTGCGGGAACCCACACAAATATAACTATCAAGCCCGATTTTTTTGTATCTGTATAACGTATGAAAATTTTCTTTATAAAATGTCCATCCTACTATCTGATTGATTATATGTCTAAACTATATGCAGAGCTTGAATCTGAGCAAATTCTGTTTTTTTAATGGTCCTATGTCTTCAACTACCCATTGTAAGCTAATAATATTGGCCAACATTTCTCCTGTGTAATACTGATTAAGTCCATCTGTAATTCGTTTTCCTATTTTTATATTGAATTCTGGTACTACAAAAGCTATTCCTACTTTTCCATTTATTTTTTGATCTCCATCTGTATATATTTGTGGAACATATCTCTAATAATTTATTTAATGTAATCTTATGAATAACTTATCTACGATGTAAGATTTTATCTTGCTTCTTTCCATTATTTGGACATCTCTACTGTTTTGCTTCTGGTTAGAAATCCATGGTGGTATGATTGATATGGTGTTTGTTTTCCTAATTTCTAATCAATCATTTTAAATTCTTTATTTTATTTCAATTGTCCATCCGAAACTCTTCATTTCTTTCTTTTCTTTTCCCAACATGGTTTTAAAATTTCCCAAACTGGATGATCCAAGTTATTACCCTTGTAAATTTACCAATAATGTATTTCTAGTTTTTATTCTTCTTCCTCTAACGCATTTCTCTTCTTTCGCCGCATTTCTATTTCTATTGCTGCTGTCGGTGTCGTTTTAAATGCTCCGTACATAATCTTCACTGCCTGATGTTGGAATATGTCTAATTTACCAGATGTTGTTTTTAGGCTGCCTGACCCGTAACTATACCCAAAGTCTATGTTAGATTCTTTCATTGCCTGTATAAATCTGTTTTAGTGATTTCCGATTCGTGCTCCCCATCACTGCCAGCCAAGCATCTCATAATATTTTAAAATTTTCTTACTTTTATCAACAACTTTTTGAATATGTTATATTCCATTTTTAGTTTTTTTTTTCATCCAAACCATAATCCTAAAAAATTTTATCACCTTTGACTTGCTCTAATTCTTGGTTATATATTTTAATTTTAATTTCTTGTTTATTTTTCTGGTTAAATATCATTACTTTTGGTTTGTTTTTCATTGAAAACTTAAATCCCCATTGTAAACCGACCATTTTTCTATTTCAATAATAACCTCTGTAATTTCTTTACAATGAAATCAACATTTTTCCCTCTTTTCCAAACAGCCCATCATCTGCAAAAAGTGAACATCCCATTACTTTTTCCATATCTTTTAAAGATACTTTATCATAATTGAGAACAATAACGACTATAATCTCCCCTTTGGAGTTCCCATTTTCTATTATATATTTTCCTGAGTATCACACTTCCCCCCAATTCTAACTTGTCTTTTCCTATTTGTTAAAGTCTTTTAATCCATTTAATATTTTTCCCTTTAATGCCCAGCATGTGTAATTTAATTAATAATCCCCTCCCCCACATCATATCCTATGCTTTTTTCTTATCAAAAAATACTGCCACCACACTTTCTTTATTTCCTGTGCTCTCTAATTTCATGCTCTAACATAGCATTGGATCATTAGTACTCTCCCTTTTCTAAAACCACTTTGAACTTTGAATATATCCTTTATTATTTAAATAATATACTAAGTCTACTATTAATCCTATTTTTTCCATTATTTTACAATAGATTTTGATGTTAAGGCTATTGGTCTATATTTCCTGGATTTGAGTTATCTTTTCCTGTTTTAAGCTATTGGTACTATAATGGATTCCTTCCTCAGTTCAGTGTAATTCCCTCCTCCCAAATTTTACTCTGTATAATTGTAATATTAATATCTTTCGATTTTTCACTGAGTTCTCTTATCATTACTGTACCAAATTTGATCTTTACGAGCCTGGTGCTGTATTTTTTTGTCTTCCTAAGTGCATAATTTAATTCAGCTTTGGTAAACTCAACATTTTAACAATTATTTGTTTTTCTTCAACACTACTGTAAATACATCTTTAATATATACGGTTTTGTATTTCTCTTCCTTTTCTTCCCTCTTCCACTAATATTATTTGAACTATTAATTTTACTAAATATTCTTGCCAATATTTCAACTTTATCTTCATCTTTATTAACATTTTATATTATTTATTTTTTAATATAGGATATTCAAACTCTCTCTTTATGCATTCATTCTTTTAATTATTTTCCAAATTTTTTTCTATTTTTGTTTCTTTCCTATTGTGCTTTTTTTTACAGAAATTTCTCCAATATTCTCCTTTTTGGCCTTCTAATATTTTCTCCTTACTATTGCTTGCTTTCTTTTATAATCAATTAAATCTTATAAATTGGATTACCTTTTGTTACCTTAAATGCTTATTTCTTAACTTTATTGCTTCTTTACATTCATTTTTGTCACCAATGGTACCATTTTTTTATTACTTTAACACCCTGCTTTCTTTATAGAATTATCTGCTGCTTCCATGATTATCTTAACAGATATCTAAATTACATCATTTAATATCCATTCTCATATCTACTTTCCCTAAAGTGTTATTTGACTCAAGTATCTAAATTTATTCAGTCTGCCTTATTAAAATTTAGCTTTTTATTGACATTTATATTCTTATTATTTTAAAGTTTACTCCTACTCTTATTGTAATGGGATAATTTCACTACCTATTGTTGAATTTTTATCAATGAACCACTCACACCTACCAGTTAAACCATTTGAAACCATTGTTAAATCAATAACTGATTCCATCCCCTGTTCTTACATTGATTCTGTTCCCCCTCCCATCATTAATACATACTAGATTTTTTTATTTCCATTAATTCTTCTATAACTTGTCCCCTTTTTATCATTACATTTACCCCACAATGTACTATTTGCATTAAAATCCCACACCAAATTACGTTCCCTTCCAAATATTCATTTACTCCTCCATTATTTCATTGACAATGTTTTGAACATGGATTTAAAAATTATTATTTTAAATTTAACCTTCTTGTTCCCATATCTCATTTACTATATATTCAAGTTCTTTTCCCTTTCCCTAATACCTGATATTGTATCCTTGTTTTTAATAAATATTCGCCATCCTCCTCCACTACCCTCCTGTCCGATCTCTTCTTACACTATCATATCCTTTTATCACAAAATCTAATGTTGTTTTTAACCATGTTTCCTGAACACAAATAATTTCTGGTTTGTTCTTCAAGACTATCAATATACCCTTTAGTTCTTGTCCGTTAGCAATTAAACTTCTTGCATTCCATTGTAATATTAACATGTACTACTTTCACCAGATGTTTCCTTGTTTCCCCCATCTACCTCCAACTTTTTATTATGTTCTCCCATGATCCCTCCTTAAACGCCAAAAACTTTTCAGCTCCTCTCACTATTATTTTAATCTTCTCAGTTTTATGCTTGGCTTGGTCAGTACAGTTGATAACATATGCTATAAATAATATTTTTTTTTCTACTGATATTGTAAATTTTTTCTTCTGACTGTACTTTGCTTTGCTGTGGAGTTTGACTCGCTATTTGTTCAATCTTTCTTGTTTTCTGTTCCTTCACATTTTTAACTGCTTCTGCATAGCTTATGTTTTTAGTCATTTTAATCTGTATGATTTCTTTTGCCTTCTTCCTTACTTCACATCCTCCATACGTAACTCTATGTTGCCCTCCACAGTTACAACATTTTTCTTGTACTTCTTTACATTCTTCTAACTTGTGATCTTCACCACATTTTGGACATCTCTGCTTCCCTTTACAAACTGCTGCTATGTGTCCATACCTTTGACATTTGAAACAACGAAGTGGTGGAGGGATATAAGGTCTGACCTGAAAGCTGAGATAACCTATTTTGATGTTTTGTGGCAACTCTTTTTCATCAAATTCGATGAGGATTGACAGACTTCCTACTTTTTCTCCATTTATTGTTTTTGACAATCTCTTCAAGGTATTTACTTTTGCACCTATAATACTTCTCTTAATTTTATCAAGTTCTTCATCTAGAGGGATCCCATAAATCACTCCTCTAATTTTTTTATTTTCTCCCATGATTTTTTTTTCCAACACAGTTTTTTTGCAGATATTATCCACCTTTAAAGCCTTGTTCTTTTGTTCTTCATTTTTACAGACTACCAATAAATTTCCATCTCTCAAAATCTTTACCATTTCAACATCTCCGATTTTCTTTTTTATCTCTCTTGACACCACAATAGGGCTGATGTTATCCTGTTCTTCCTCGTTCTTAAGTTTCAATATTATTTTAAATTCCTCCCTCATAACTTTCCTCCTAACTATCCTTTCTTCTTCTGAACTGCTTTCTTCCAATTCTCGTTTACTACCTTGACTATCACCAATTCCCTTTCCTTCATCTATTTTATTTCTTCCACGTCCTCTCCCTCTTCCTCTCCCCGCTGGCGTCCACCCTTCTAAATCCATGTCTTCTTCATTTCCTGTCTCCATTTCCAACCGAACCATTCACATACCAGTTTATGCCCAAATCCACCTTTTCCAAATCCGATATATTTCTTTGTTTTGTTTTTCCCGCGCCGCACCAAAACCGTTTTCTTCCGTCCGAGAGCCTCTTCACTTCCTCCTAGCCTGGCATTGAGTTGCTGGTAGCCTCCTCCTTAAATCCTCCTCTGGAGATGATCAGGGTGATGGAAAACACCTGTCGGACACCTCCACGTTCAGACGCCATCTAGAGGCTAAACACAGTAAGCAGCACCCAAAAAACAACCATGGCAGAGATCCTGACACAGGATGTCCACAAAATGCAGTTAAAAGCCTTCAGCTGATTCAAAATGCTGCAGCAAGAGTTCTGATGAAAATTAAAAAGACAGATCATATTTCCCCTACTTTAGCTCCCCTTCACTGGCTCCCTGTTAAATCAAGAATAGAATTTAAAATTCTCCTTCTCACATATAAAGCCCTTAATGATCTAGCTCCATCATACATCAGAGATCTGATTGTTCCATATGTTCCTAACAGGGCACGTCTTTCTCAGACTGCAGGTTACTGGTGGTTCCTAGAGTCTCTAGAAGTAGAATGGGAGGCAGATCCTTTAGTTATCAGGCTCCTCTCCTGTGGAACCAGCTCCTGGTTTTGGTCTATGAGGCGGACACCCTGTCTACTTTTAAGGCTAGGCTTAAAACGTTCCTTTTTGATACAGCTTATAGTTAGAGTTGCTTAGTTTATCAGTGAGGGAGCCTTCCTCCCTCCCTGTTGGATGGAGTAAGGGGGAGTCAGGTTTAGCCTAAACCGGCTCAGTTATGGTTGAGGTGAAAACACACCCTCCATTTCTGCTACCTGTATGACCCCTTCTCTTTTCCAATGGTTACAATCAGTCTGACAGAGAGAGGTATCCCAATCCTTGTAGTTTTTAGTATAACAATGACCATCGGTGGGCTTTAGATGGATAAACTTTATCAGTTTATTGTTTTACTTAATTCCCCTACACGTGGCCCGTTCTGGGGTGGCCGGTCTCTGGCACTCGGTGGTTTGGTCTGGCCTCCCCGGCAGCCCTGCGCCATTCCAGACCCTTTGTGGGGTGCCTTGAGATTAAATTGTTGTAAATAAGCGCTAAATAATCTGAACTGAAACTGTCTGTGTAGTTATGCTGCTATAGGTTTAGGGTGCTTGAGGACATAATGACCACTTTCACCCTCTTCGCTACATTCTCACAATACTCTCCAACTTTGCATTATTTGCTGTTATTTTAGTTTTTAACTTCTGGTTCTCTCTCTTTTCTCTTCCTAGAAGCTACACCTGGCCTGACTCTGTGTCTACCTGTGACACCTTCTGGAGGGTGTGCATTGTCCAAGCTTCTGCTGGCAACAACTCAATGCTCAGCTTCTACAGATCATCCACATGGCCCTGTCTTTCAGTGTTTAACCCTTTCTCTCTCCTAGATACAGCAATTGACTGAGCTTTTACTGTTACTAATTATATGTGCTCTCTTTCAGACTATCCTTGAAAACTGGCTCAAAGTTTAGCTGTTCTTTCTTTCTAGATGAAACAACTAAAGGAGCTACATCCACTAACATTTACTTTTCCTTCCCATAGAAAGTACTCCTGGATCAGTGCTTCTGTATTCTTTTTGTGTCTCTGCTTTGTTCTCTCTAACCCCCAGTCGGTCGTGGCAGATGGCCGCTCACACTGAGCCTGGTTCTGCTGGAGGTTTCTTCCTGTTAAAAGGGAGTTTTTCCTCTCCACTGTTGCTACATGCATGCTCAGTGTGAGGGATTGCTGCAAAGTCAACGCCAGTGACTGTCCACTGTCGCTACATGCTCATCCAGGAGGAGTGAATGCTGCAAGTGTCTGACTCGATGCAATCTGCTGGGTTTCCTTAGATAGAAAAACTTTTTATCCAATTTGAACAAATAACTGAATCTAACTGCACTCTTCAATGGTTAGGATTAATTGGAATGTATGTACCTGACTTTTGTGAAGTGCCTTGAGACAACATGTGTTGTGAATTGGTGCTATATGAATAAACTGAATTGAATTGAATTATAAATCCAGACTGTGGAAGAACCATGGTGCTGGTAGTATTGGACCTTAGTTCAGCATTCGACACTGATCACTCCATTTTATTAGAGCGCCTGTAAAACTGGGTCAGTCTTTATGGAACAGCACTCGATTGGTTTAACACTAGAACTCCCAGAGCCGTCAATTTGACGGTTTTGAAAGTTTGACATGCCATAACTCTGGTTTATTAAAACTCTTATCTTCCTGGCATCCAGGATTCCTATGTCTCTTTAAAAAAATAAAAATAACAAAGCAAATAAAAGATCTAATTATTTCTACCTCTAACTACCACAGCCGCTATTTTGACGGCCCTATTATTTACATTGATATTTTTTACCGTGGCTGAGTATACGCGCAAGCGTTGCTTAGCAACCGCCACTCTAGAACGCAATCAAATTGTTGGCATCCTATGAATGGCTTCTAGAAGGATATTTGCTGATCAAGAGACATTGGAAATGCTTCAAAAATTAGATGATCGTGATTCTGGGGTCGAGAGGGATTCTGACTACTCTTGGTCGGCATTCAGTTCCAGTGACAGTGGGTCAGAGAGTGAGCCTCCCCCGGCTGAAAAACACGAGTCGTCCCATTAGCAGGAGGTTGTGACGCATTATTTCAAGGTAGTAAAAGACTAGCCTATGTAACGATTTTATCATTTTAGGCTATAGTTTACAGATTGGGAAACTAATAATATATAAACTACAGCAACAGTGCCATAATCAGCGCAGGTTCAGAGACAGGGAGACGAGCCAGGTGCCCAATGCCCATGCAGCTATAAACCTAGCAATCCAGCTCCCTGGCAGGAGAGAAACTACAAATCAAGGTACTGATAATGAACAAAGAAATAAACAATAAGTTAGGTCATAGATATAGTAGCCCAGTAACAACAACCTATTCGGCGCTTTACAGTGTTTTCATCACAAGGCGGGCGCACAGCTGGGAAGGACGAGGAGATAGGAAAGGATGGCGCTGTGTGGACAGAAAGTAGAGGGAGGCGTCAGAGCCAGAACGCGTTGATAGAGCGCCACATCCAAGATTCCCAGAGCGCGTTCCTCTGCGTGGTGGATGCCAAAATGCTTATCCGCATTCACGGCTGCAGTGTGGCAGAGGCCCGCAGAGTTTTAGGATATGATTCCTCCTCTGACATGAGTGTGGATGAGCTGAATGCATTTTTAGCACTTTATGTCCACGAAGTGAAAGGGGGGTGTAACATTGAGCTGTCCAGCTTTTGGTCAGATTAGTAAAGCTTTTTTTTTTAAATGTACCCGCTACTCTGTGTTAATTTTCAGTACTATATATAAATAACAATAAAACACAATAGGTTTTGATCAAATACTATTATTAATTCTTGTCAAAAACAAAATTTTATAGTGTTAATGCGATGACGTCATCACCGCCCTCGCATCCAGAATGCTAGCCGTCAATTTGACGGGCTTGGGAGGTCTAGTAGTGTTAGAATTCTGGGAGTCCTAGTGTTAAATCCTTCTTGAAGGACAGGGACTTTTTTGTGTCAGTAGGTAACTTTACATCAGAGAGCACAAAAATTACATGTGGCGTTCCCCAGGGGTCCATCTTAGGGCCCTTCCTATTCAATATCTACATGCTCCCCCTAACTCAGATTATAATAAACAACAACATAAGTTATCATAAATATGCAGATGACACACAGCTATACATTACGATGCCACCAGGTGACTATGAACCCATTTAAGCGCTGGGTAAATGCTTAGAAGAAATCAATGGTTGGATGTGCCAAAATTTTCTTCAGCTGAATCTAATCAAAACTGAAGTGATAATTTTTGGACCAAAGGAAGAGCGTTTAAAAGTTAGGAGACAGCTTCAGTTAATAAAGCTAGAAACCACCACAGTCGGGCTCAAAACCTGGGTGTAGTGATGGACTCAGACCTGAACCTTCAGATGAACATAAAGACAGTAACAAGGTCAGCCTTCTATCACCTAAAGAACATCTCCAGGATGAAAGGACTAATGTCTCAGCAAGACGTTGAGAAACTAATTCATGCGTTCATCTTTAGTAGAATTGATTACTGCAACGGTGTCTTCACAGGTCTACCAAAAAAGTCGATCAGACAGCTGCAGTTGATCCAGAATGCTGCTGCCCACATCCTCACTAAAACTAAGAAAGTGGAGCACATCAACCCGGTTCTAAAGTCCCTACGCTGGCTTCCTGTATCTCAAAGAATAGACTTTAAAATACTTATGTTAGTCTATAAATCACTGAATGGCTTATGTCAAAATAAGGTGAGATCATTCCATGTAATCCATGCAACATTTATTAATTGCCCATAGTTAAAGCAATAACAATTAAATAGGTATCTTTTTGTGTAATCCATGCAACAATTATTAAAATACATAGTTGAAGCAGTAGAGAGTGAAACAAGCATATTCTCACATTCTGGGAGACCGGATAGGCTTGTATGGAGTCACATATTAACTGTCTTATCTTTTGCAGAAGTATAAACAACAAGTGTAACCAAGGAAATGATGTATGATGATTTTCTATTTTCTACAAGTATTAATTGAAATGATTAATCTTTGATTATCAAGTTAAAACACATATGATTGAAATATGATTGAGAACTGATAATTAAAATAAAAAACATTAAGGTTTAGAAATTCTCAATCAGCTACTGTATATATGAAAGAGATATAATGTTGATCAGTTGTGATGTATGAATAAAAAGAATGAAGTGATGGTTTTATAACTGTGTCTAAAAGTAAATGTAGAAAGGTGAGAGTGGAATGTGTGATACTGTGTAAAGTTTAAGGCTGAGCAGATTAGGGAGAGAACTGTAGGATGACTAGGAGTGACAAGAGCCAGCAAGCGGCTGACAGCGAGCCTTTCTGAAGGCCAACAAACAACACGAAGAAGGGAGGAACAGAATAAAGCCAGTTGCATGCTGACAGCGAATATTTTGAAGACCAACAAGCAACGCAAGGAAGGGAGGACGAGGCTACAGCCAGCTGCGTGGCTATTACTGGTATCTTCAAGGCCGAAAAACAGCAGCAGAAAGTCACGGTGACAATGACTAAGTACTGAGCAATAACGTATTGGGCAATAGCATGTTGCGCAATAACGGAGAAGCGTAGCAAAGTGCTGACCAGTGAGAGCATCTGCACTATAAAAGCAATGCCAAAAAAGGGAACTGCGGTTGTTTCCTCGCCAAAGACCTGCGAACAAGATCGGATGGAGAAAGAGGCTACAGATGAATAAGAGGACCAGAGACACACCCCAGCTGATAGACTGCATTGAAAATAGGATCAACCCGTGTGCCCTGGAAGGACTGTGCCTCGAAATTAAGAATCTGATTTCATCTACAGATTTTACCCAGACAACTGAAGTGAACTTGATCGGTGAACGACTGATTGCTCTAAGTTTCAGGCTTCTGGAAGTCCTGAATTAACTTCATTTGTACCTCTGGGGTTTCCTTCAACTCTTCAGCCTCTGGAAGCTACTGTCTTCAGAGACATAGTTCCTGTTTGACCATCGAAACCTGGAGGATCAGCCTGTCCACTTAGAGAAAGAAAACTGAAGATTAAGTCGTCTTTCCTTCAAGAAATCGCTCGTTGTTATCCCGAAGAAACATCCCCATCGGGTACATGGATGAGCCTCCGTCCTCGAAACCTCTCCAAACTCACTAGTTTCAGCATCAAGGAAAAACAGGTTGAGTTGATTGATTCATTTCTATTATTGAAATTATTACGTGTTGCTGTTTTTGGGCTGTTACTGACCCCTGCAAAAGTGTTACTAATTAAAGAAAGCATATAAAATTCTAGATAAATCGTGGACATTCAGTTATTTGAGTCACCTTATCTTTGGTTTTTCATTGGTGGTAAAAAGTCTTGTTGCCTGGTTCCAAGAGATTTTAGGAGGTTTTTATAGGTTGCCTTAGCCAAGCTTGTTAAAACAGTGCCCTTGGGGCTCGTGCCGAGTCATTAAAATTAACCTAACCCATATACAAAGAGCCAGTTGTAATATTAGGGAATGAGTAGCCGTTAACAGAAGTGACTGTCGAGGAGTGGATGACTGCTGTGGGCTACTCGGTCATCCCGACCTCCAGTTGAAGGAGGGAGAGACTTCTGGATGCTAGGGTGTCAGAGGTTAGGCGGGTCATTTCCTGACACCAGCTTAAACAGACCTTTCAGTAAACCTGCTTAGTAAGATCTTTCAGGTTTAGGGAAGTCCGGACCCATTGGATGGAGAGCTGGATTGAGCAATCCCCTTAGAAATAGGGAAGTAAGAGGGAGGGGTTAGCTCATCGGACAACGAAACTTAGCACCAAAATATATTACAGACTTGTTGTAAGTGTATCAACCACCCAGACCTCTCAGGTTTTTTTGCTTAAATCTACTCTGGATACCCAGAACCAGAACCAAACATGGAGAAGCAGCTTTTAGTTCTTATACTCCAAAAATTTGGAATAAAGTCCCAGAAAACAGCTAGCACTAAAACCCTAAATTGCTTTACATCCAGATTAAAAACGTACATTTGTTTAGAGTGGCCTTTGACTGTGCTATCTAAACATTATTAGTTAAGTTTTCAGTCCAGCTTTCCTTTCATTTTCTTATCAATCATTTTATCTTTATTTTATTTTTTTTTTTAATTATCATCTTTTAAATTATTCGTTTTTTATTCTCTTTAATTATTTAATTGCCTTTATGCCACTGCATTCAATTCAATTCAATTCAATTCAATTCAATTCAATTCAGTTTATTTATATAGTGCCAATTCACAACACATGTCGTCTCAAGGCACTTCACAAAAGTCAGGTACATACATTCCAATTAATCCTAACCATTGAACAGTGGAGTCAGATTCTGTTATTTATTCAAATTGGTTAAAAAGTTTTTCTGTCTAAGGAAACCCAGCAGATTGCATCCAGTCAGTGACTTGCAGCATTCCCTCCTCCTGCATGAGCATGTAGAGACAGTGGACAGTCACTGGCGTTGACTTTGCAGCAATCCCTCATACTGAGCATGCATCTAGCAACAGTGGAGAGGAAAAACTCCCTTTTAACAGGAAGAAACCTCCAGCAGAACCAGGCTTAGCATGAGCGGCCATCTGCCACGACCGACTGGAGGTTAGAGAGAACAGAGCAGAGACACAAAGAGAACAAAGAAGCACTGATCCTTTCTATGGGAAGGAAAAGGTAAATGTTAATGGATGTAGCTCCTTTAGTTTTTTCACCTAGAAAGAAGGAACAGATAAACTCTGAGCCAGTTTTCAAGTTTATAGTCTGAAGAGAGCACATAGAGTTAGTTACAGTAAAAGCTCAGTCAGTAGCTATGTCTAGGAGAGAGAAAGGGTTAAACACTGAAAGACAGGGCCATGTGGATCGTTGGTAGAGGGTGAGCATTAAGTTGTTGCCAGCAGAAGCTTGGATGATTCCCCTCTCCAGAAAGGTGTTACAGGTAGACACAGAGTCAGGCCAGGTGTAGCTTCTAGGAGAGAAAAGAGAGAGAACAAAAGTTAAAAGCTGAAATAACAGCAAATAATGCAAAATTGAAGAGTAGTGTGAGAATGTAGCGAAGAGGGTGAAAGTGGTCATTATGTCCTCCAGCAGCCTAAGCCTATAGCAGCATAACTACAGAGATAGCTCAGGATAACCTAAGCCACTCTAACTATAAGCTTTATCAAAAGGAAAGTTTTAAGCCTAGCCTTAAAGTAGAACAGTTTTGTCCATCTAGAGCCCACTGATGGTCATTGTTTTTACTAAAAACCACAACAGTTGGGATACCTCTCTCTGTCAGATTGACCATAACCATTGGAAAAGAGAGGGGGTCATACAGGTAGCAGAAATGGAGGGTGTGTTTGCACCTCAACCATAACTGAGCCGGTTTAGGCTAAACCTGACTCCCCCTTACTCCATCCAACAAGGGGAGAAGAAGACAGAGGTAAAATAAGGGAGATAGCTCAGGATAACCTAAGCCACTCTAATTATAAGCTTTATCAAAAAGGAAAGTTTTAAGCCTAGCCTTAAAAGTAGACAGGGTGTCCGCCTCACGGGGAGCTGGGAGCTGGTTCCACAGGAGAGGAGCCTGATAACTAAAGGATCTGCCTCCCATTCTACTTTTAGAGACTCTAGAAACCACCAGTAAACCTGCAGTCTGACAACGAAGTGCTCTGTTAGGAGCACTTCGAGCACGTATAGAACAATCAGATCCATTTTCCTATTATGTATCTTTTTCTTTTTTTCATGTACAGCACTTTGAATTGTCTTGCTGCTAAAATGTGCTATATAAATAAACTTGCCTTGCCTTGCCTTAGCTGCAAGAGCTACTGCTGTCATGAACTCTAATTTCATTTAGCATGGTAATTATTCCTGGATCAGTGTGTATGTGTTTTTGTGTTTCTCGTCTTTCTCCATAAGCCCCCAGTGGGTAGAGCCACCTGGCTGTTAACAATGATCCAGGTTCTGCTGGAGGTTCCTTCCTGTTAAAAGGGAGTTTTCCTTTCTGTTGCTGCCACATGCATGCTCAGTATTAGGGATTCTGACTTGATCGGATGGATTTCCATTGAAGGAAATCTTCTCAACAGTGTTTTATATCTAGGATCAGACTCGAATGTATTTACTTAATTTACTTTAAATATGTCTATATAATTAGATTGAACTGACTATATATTTCTGTCAATAATCTGTTTGTTTTATAGGGGGGCTTTTGATGACATTTAAATTGGCACTATATAAATATACTCAGCTGAAATAAATGTAACTAAATAAAACGTTGCAGCTTTATCATGTTATTCCAATGTATTTTTGTCAAATATTTGAGTCTGTGCAAACAGTTTTTAGTTCTTCGCCTAAAAGAGTTTAATCTGTTCCTGTAGCCCATCTGATTTAAGGATTAATGAATTGTGCATTGATTTCCCGGTTGTGACATGTAACTTATTGAGCTGCAACTTATTTTCTATCTGTTTGAACCAGCTTGCTCATTCTGCACTTACTTTTGAGATCGGCAGGGCATTTTCATCCACAAAGCTGGCACTGACTACATAGTCTTTGTAGTTTTTGATCAGAAAATCTAAAGTCAAGTCATTGCCCTTTGCTCTCTCCCCACTATTGGCCAAACACACTAGGCGGGGGATCACAATGTAGTCTGCAGATAAGATGGCATATGGGTTTACATTTCACTGTTCAATTAAATGGCTGAATTTTTAATGGTGTATTTTTCTGTAACAAATAATTTGTCTGACCTAGCGTAAGTGCATTAAATTACTGCCAAGTAACTGGCAGTCACCATATATGTTAACAAGAAATTGAGTAGATGTGTCTAAAAAATGTGGCTAAGTGTATAACTTGGTGCATGTGTTCTGCTGTTTTAGTTGTTCAGAAAAAAACTGTAATGGTAGATAAGCTATGTATGTAATTGTAGTAGGGGTGTAGTGGTACACAAAAAGATGGTTCTGTACGTATTGGTGTTTTAAAGTCATGGTTTTGTAGGTTTTCGTTAATCAATCAAAAAACAAAATAAAAATAGATGTTTTTTTTTTCTTTCACTTCAAGCAGCAGTAAACAAAGAATCTTTCTAAATATCTAAAATTGATTGATTTGATTTTGTTATGTTATATAACTTTACTTCTGACATGATGGTTGGTTGGATCTTTTTCAGTGAATAAAGTAGTTTACACAGACATAGCCAATGCCTGGATAAATAAATTATACAAAGTAACCACTTGAAAATGGACAATGTTAGTGTTTAGAAATTTTAAATGAGGCTGTGCCCCTGTCTGAGAATAAAGCATGCTTAAATCACTTTGAAGTTGTTTTGATATTTCAACAACCTAATGTCCCACCTTTACCTGCACACAGCATGCATAGGTGTTGTAAACATCTTATCAACAAAAATTTTTCCAACTTGCATCTAATACAGTGTAAGGAGTTTGAGCTGTCTGGATGCTACATGAAGCAATTTAGACATCAGTGGATTTTTCTCTTTAGCTGTGATGTTTACATTAAGTGTGCAATTTTTTCAAGCGAGTAATTCAGTTCAGTGTAGAATGAGCTATGTACTGTTACACCCCCAATTCGGAGTGATATGCTAAAGGAGTTTAGAGCAGAAGCCTCCCACAGTTTGGGTTTTCTAATGCAACCAGCACCTTTAATGCAATACAGACTGGGATTAAAAGCACTTTTCTAAGCCCAATAATGGATCATACAGTGTGCAACAGAGATGTTTTATCCATAACAAATCATGCAGGACATGTGGTTGTTGTTGGTGAGTGAGAGAGATTGGAATAATGCAGAGGGAGGGATGAAATCCAAACTTCATCATGATGAGGCAATATGCAGCAGGCTTTTTAGTGAAATGAGGAATGAAAGGACTTTGGCACCTTGGCACACATTACCTTCACACACCAGGAGCTCATCACACAGGCCTGATAGCTAATGATAGACTAGCTCTTTTGTGATGCAGAGGACCCTCTGCACTCACTCCCAATCTGCATTTCTATGTGACTTCAATGTCATTCATGTAGCCCAGGTAGATTATTACAGCTACACGTCTGCATGTTGCTGATTATATTGATTTAATGCACATCTTGATAAGTAATCCACAAAGCTAAGATACATTTTCAGCTCCCTGAAGTGCGATTAGATTTAATTCAAGTAAGTAGTGAGAAAGAAAACAATACATACATTGTCGATAAACAGACTATTTATATTACATATCCATTACATTCTAAAGGTCTAATGTTTGGAATGCATTTTAAACATTTACAAACTGTCAGCTTTCTGCAAAAATCCTGCATTGTTTATTTCCATGTAAATAAGCCTCTTTAGAGTTTTTCTTTGTCGCATTAGTATGTATCATGCACACAGCTATAGTTCACCAGAACAATGTAAAACAACTTATTGTGTTTTTCAGGTGCAACCTTGTCTGCATGCTGTAACAAATAAAAGACATAAAAGAAACTCTAGTGATCCCTTTTTCCGATTCTAGTGTGATTTCAGGAGTTATTTTTATATCAAGAAGCAATCTGTATAAGGCAGCTAAAGACCTTTTAGCTTATTCTGCTACACAATCTGCAACAGGAATAGTTTAAGTTCAACTGTCAGACACCCTGGCATTAGAGCTCACATGGGATTGCTGTTCTACTCTGCATTTTGAAAACCACTGCTGCATTTATTCAAACAGCTGTGGTTTGCTTGCCTTTAGAACAGAGCCCCCACCTTCAAAGTTGTGAAGAAGGGAGACGATTACTGAGATTCATCACTGCAGTTTGTCTTCAGGGGACAAATCCTCTCTCTCTATAGAGAGAGAATGATTGATAACTCAGATGCGTCACATAACTTGCAGATGTTTTGTGTAAAATGGCTAAAACAAATGGTTTTTCAATGGACCTATGCATGCCATTTCAGCAGTCTGATATGTCTGGTTTGCCGGAAGCAAGGAAGGTTGGACATGTTTAATTTTGTCAATTTTCTTTTTAGATTTGCCACATACATACAGTTGGAGGCATTATTTTGTTATTAATGCAAAATTTAAACAGATGTAGGATTTCTAAGAACATGTATAACTTCCTACCAGGGAAGCTTTAAAGCATATTGTATGTCTTTCTTTATAAAAATACAGCATGATATTCAGCTGTGGAGAAGATTGCTTTGCAGTTTTATTTTATGTTGGCACCTCATGCTGTCACTGCATTTGATTGTAAAGGTGTGCTCTTCTTCAACGAAGTAAAGAAGTTTTACCAGAAGGTACAATTTTCAGATGAGCAAGCAAAAATTAACATTCCTGAAGTGAAGAGTTTTAACAAAACACCTGCTTTTTACCGTTTTATTGAGATAGGACAAATAATATAATTTGAGCTCAGTCATTCATACTCTGAAACATACATTTCTGACCCCAAACCATTCGATTTTATCTCTGTCTGTTCATTTAGGGTTGTTCTCCTCTGAAATTTTTCTTTTAGATGTGCCCTTTATTTAGCGCCATCTATTTGTCTATCAACTGGCTTCTATATCTCTGCAAAAGAAAAAAATACCCCCACACCATGATGTTCCCAACATGTTCCAGACACAGGATCATGTGTTCAAGTTGTTTTGCAGAGTCAATTTTCCACTAAACACAGTATTTTGTTTAACATTTTTGCTGTTTCCCTTACATATTCGGTGAACTGTGATGTATGGAGGACATCTTTATTCATCTTCTTTAGACTTCCCATTGGCCACAGACCGAATGTGTTACTCGAACTGTTGTGTTTATGCCAAGATAACACACCGGTGGACTCTTTTTTTTACTAATTAGGTGACTTAAAGGCTATGGGTTTCACACTTTTAAAGGAGGTTCAATTTAAACCAAAGCCACGCTTTTTATTTTTAAAAAATTTTTAAAAAAAATTATTTAATTTTTCCCCTTTAAAAATCACCCCCCAGGGGGAAACTTTTGTATTGATAAACCATGTCTACACAAAGTGATTTTCCTTCCCACATGCCAAAAAAGGGGATGGGAGGGGAGGGGAGTTATGCGTTTGCAACAGCAACATCAGATGTTGCTGAGGCCGCAACATCTGGGGGCGCTTGTACCAGCCCCCCCCCTTTTTTAAAAAGCAAAAACAGCCCATAACCCTCCGAACCCCCACACACAGAACCCCCAAACACCCCCAAGTTTGAACTGTCTGGGGGGGGGAAACCACAAAAAAAAAGAGAGGGGGGCCCAAAACACTTTGTAGATTGCACTACAGGGTGAGCTACCTCTGCGCAAGACAAATAGAGCCGGGGCGTTCGCATCTGGCCGGTGGCTTATTGCTTCGCTCAATGCGGGTGACTCTGGGGATTTTCGAAGTCACCAAGAAGTCGGCCAAGAAGGAGACGGTCCTTTAACATTAAAAAAAGGTTTAAAAAGTTTTGGTAGTGTCTCGCCGTAAGGAGACAGCAATTGGATAGGTATTATTCCCCCCGGAAGGGGGAAAAGCGATAAATTAGGTAGGATCCCGCCGTAAGGGGATAAAAAGGCTAGGAAATTCCCCGTAGGGGAACTGGAAAATTTTGGTTGGGTAGTTCCCCCGTAAGGGGAAAAAATAAAATAAAGTGTAAGAGCTCAAAAAATAAGCTAGGTCGACCAAAATATTTTTGAAGGGGACATGAAAATTTGCCAAAACACAGTAAAACTGGGGAGTGGGTTGTGTGGGTTTTGAGGACTGAGCATTTTTTGAAGAATCATAGCAAGATTCTGCTGGTCCTGGTTTTTTCTTTGCCCAGATCGGAAAGACGTATTGGTGATTTTTGGGAGATAAAGGTGGGGTTTAATCCCGAAAAATTAACCCCGCAGCGGATTATCGCAGTAGAAGGGCGTGTTAATGTCCTCTCCTTGAATCTCATGCAAGTGAAACTTATTTTGGGGAATTTATAGTATTGTGAAAAAAGTTAAACATCATGGGGAAACAACAAAGTAGAAAAATTAGTTTAGAAGGGGATGTAAAAGTTTATGGAGAACATGTAAAAAGGGAGCGGTATGATCTGTCATAGATGGAATAAAAAACATGGTTTTGGGTAAACTAGATGTTAAGGATATCTTAAAATTACAAGGAGATTTAAAATAAAAAAAAAAAAACCAAAAACCAACTAAAAAGGAACAGAGATAGGTCGAGTATAAATTCTCAGAAAAGGGGCGGAAAGAAAGTAAGTTAAGAGACATGCAGAGGAAAGATAAGAAGGAGAAGCTGTGAAGCCGACAGCTAAATTTGGGCTGTGCCCCCCACTCACACTGAAAGTTCCTCATTCAGTGTCACTTGTATTGCTACAAACCTCACTTCCTTTCTTGCACATGCAAGCCATATCACATTAACCATCATCTCCTAATTAATGATTAGGTTTCCCGGAGTTGGGAGAAGGGGGAACATCGGCTGAGGGCCAGGTTACCCTGTAAAGGTATACAGGGAGGGTTTATTTTTAACAATAAGACAAGCAAAAAAAAGGGGGTTTTTGCGGGTGGTTTTTAGCAATTTTCTATACCTTAAAAAAGGGGGGAAAGCCAGTGGGCAGACGTGCCTAAAACAGGTAAAAAGGGTTGGGAATCAAGGGCATCATGGGTGCGTCCTCCCCAAACCGGATTATAAAATAAGAAAGGGAAAAGGTGGGGATGATTGTGTAAATGTGCTTTAATTTGGGAGATAAGTTTGGTTTTCCACAGGGTGAAGTTTGAGTGTAAATAAGATAAAATAGTTAAAAAAAAATATTTTAAATAGTTTAAAGTGAAAATTTGGGATGGAGATGAGAAAAAAATAAAAACATAAGAAAAGATTAAAAAGCACAGAGTGCATCAATTTAAAGGGATTAAAAGAGTTAAACTTTCCTGCAGGAGGTTTCGTTTGTCTTAAATGCTGCGATCATTGGAAAAGAGGTAAAAGTGAAAAGGACATTAGAGATGGGAAAGAAATTTGTTTTAAAGGAGTATAGTGTTTTTTCTGAAGGAAGTGATAGGACAACTGACTGACTGACTGATAATATTTCTGTGTGCAAAATCTGAACCTATAATAAACTTTTTCTTCTGTCTCTCACAAAAACCACAACACACACGCAAAAACCATACACATATATGGGATTTGAGTGCAACATCTACGTTTTTTGAATCTGGACTTTAGAACCCGCTCTTCCATGGCTACTCCCCAGAGACACTTTTCAGCAGGGCCTGAAAGAGAGATGGTCTGCCTGCCTGCTTGCTGCAAATGACAGTGTGAGTTTCCACCAGAACGAAACTCAGAAGAAGTCTGGCCCCAAACCCACTGAGATGGACACCGATCCATGCTGTTTGCCAGAGCCAAAAGAGCGATACACTGGATTTATATTGAAGCACATCTTATGCAGGCGAAGAAGAGAAACAGGCCTGAGCAAATTTCTCCCCGGGGAGAAGTTAAAGTGGACAAGGAAGGAGTGAATGTCCCACAAAAAACCTGGAAAGGGCTTGGTTTTTTTTTTTTGGACTGATAGAGGACTGGGGCCATGACAGTCGAGCGATCGACAGAGCGTTAAGAAACTGATGGGGGTAACGTACAAACACACACATTTGCATACATTTTTCCTATTTTCTGCAACGAAGAACGCTTATTAACCGCTGCTCATGTGACGCTTGCTTGATGTTGACAGATATAGCGGGTTAAAATATTTTTTTCGGGTTAAAAAATTACTTTAAAAGGGGGGAAAACTTAGCTCATTTGATATTTTCCAGTTCATTTTTTTTTTTTTTAGAGAAGCAAGTTATTTTTCCTTGGAATATTCAGGGTCAATTTTTTAGTTATTAAAAGTTTTTAAAAAAGCAGAGAAAGAGTTACATTTCCAAAATCAGCAGTAATCATGTGTGTCTATGTTATTTTCAGGACAGATCTCATGAAGAAACATTTTTAAAACCCATGGCATGCGTAACACCTGATGGGCTCTCCTTCAATTGTTTTTTTTTTGTTTTTCAGAGTTTTTTATCCCATAAATCTAATGGGTAGAGACCTCATTTAAAACAGGTTAGTTCTACTGCAGATGGTCCTTATACAGTCTCTGACACAGCTTTTCGTTTTTTCCGCAAGTGCTAACTTACGCTTGTGGAAAGGTAAAACATTGTTTTTTTACAGCCGCTGCTGGGAAGAGGTTATATTAGTTTTTTCTTTCCTCTTCTGATTCATGCAGCGTGTTGATTTAAACTGTACCTTATATCAGGTCCTGACAAAAAACATGAAATTTGTTCTGCAGTTTATTTTTTTCCTCTGGGAAGGAAAAGGAAATCTAATCAGTTCTGTGTTGCATAGAAAACTCCAAAACTTGTTGTTTTTTTAAGATATCACCAGCTAAAAAAATTTTAAAAATTTTAAGAGTAATTGGTTTTTAAACACATTTTTCCCGGGGAAACAAACCCTTTAAAAAAGAGAATGGAAGAAAATTTGGGTTTTTTTTGAAGGTACGAAAGAATCTGATTGGCACAGTGGTACCCCACAAAAAAAATTAAAATAATCTCATGTTCCCTAAAAGAATCTGCATAGAAAAGGCCTTCAGAACCTTGGAATTATTTCCCCCCAGTACCAAAAATTTTTTAAGCATGCTTTTCCTTTTTTAAAACAGATCTGCTTTTGTTTTTTTTTTAGGCTTGGGTTTTTTTTTTAGCATAATGTTTTTCTGAAGCTTCTTACAACTGGTTAGGGGCAATATAACCAGGGGAAAAATTAGGAGCTGTGAACTAGTAAATTTTTTTAATCTGATTATTGTCCAAGTAGAAAATAATACACTAACAGGTCGGGATACTAAGCCCCAATCCTTCAATTTCTGCAGAAAGCTAGCATCATTGTTTAATGCAGCAGTACTCAACCTGTGGTTCCTGGACTGCTGAAGCCCGTGAAAAATAGATTTTGGGTCCATAAATTAAAAACTTAATTAAAGGAGACCCAATCCATTTAAAACAGATCTAAGTCAATGATGAGTTCCAGTCATTTGGGGCTTTAAATAGCAAAAATATTTAAAATTTCTACTCTGGGGACACAGATTTGGGGCTGAAGAAATTTTTTTTTGGAGTCAAACTTCTTATATAATTCTGGGATTTAAAAACTGCAGTTTTTTTTTGTTTGGGTATGCCATAAAAAAGTCAACGCCAGCTAAAAAACTTCTTTGCATTTAACTGAGCAGAGAAATTTTTTAATACAGCTGGGATCAAATTGGCAAAAAAAAAAGGAATTATAACAAAACTCTTAGGATTGTAGTTATTATTATTACAGAGTTTCAGTATAAAAAAATTGTAAAGGTTTCAGCATCAGTAAATTTTGGATTCATGTTAAAGAAAACTGTTGCTGTGCTTTTTAGATAGTTTGAGATACTCTTTGGACTATGTGCACTCATTTTAAAAAAACCTGAAGATTGTCAGAATAAAATTGATCAATACAGCATTAAGAGATAGGCTGAGAAAACTATTTTGAAAAGACATTGTTAAAGATTTCTTTGAATTCTTGAAGCTTCAAATTTTGCCATTTGTCTGCTTTGATGTTTTGTTTTTGTTTTGTTCGACTGAATGTTTGTTTCTGTGTTGCATGACGCAATAATCCATGTTTAGAATAATGTTTCTAAATCCCAGACTGATTAAAAACCTTGAGTTTTCAGGAGAATTAAGAAGCAGCTTGTTTTTTGAGGTAGGTGTGTTAACAGTTTTGTCTGTTTAAGGTACACTAAGAGGGTTTGGGAAGAAACAGGGGTCCCGCCCCTAGGCTGCCCATCAGAGGTTAGTTCTGCCTGACTCTGTCCACCTACCAGGTTAGTTCATGCCTTTTGCTTCATGGTAATGCCAGCACCTCCCTTCCTGAGTTTTAACCGGTAAGAGACAATAGAATCAAAAGGGTTTTTGTGATTGTTGCCTTTTAAAGTTTTTTGTATAATAATTAAGGATGTAGCATGACATTTAGATTTATGTGTTTTAATTAAAAGGTTAATGCACATGTGTAAACTAATTTGAAGAATTAGTTTTAGCAGGATCATTGGGGATTTTTTAGGTTGAAAATTTTCCCTGGTGCCATTAAAAAAACGACAGTTCAAGACATGCTAAAAGTAAGGAAATTTTTGTAAAGAATCTGAGTCATGACTTCATATTTTGGTGAGAATTATTTATTAGATTAAATTTGTAGAGTTTATGCATCAAAAATTACATTAGATTTCCATAATCTAATACTTATTTTCATACAAGAAAAAATCAGGATGATATGTGACTTATTCTAAGTGAGACATTTTAGTACTGCACAACAACTGAAGTTGGTTTTTGTTGTTAATGGAACTGAATTACAGTTAGAAAAACATCTGGATTTTATTTATTTATGTTGCTTGGTAATTTTTATAGTAACACATAGTTTTGTCAGAATCATTTCTGTGGTTTTTTAATGTGATCCTGGTGACTAGAAGTTTTTTTTTAAATTTTTGCTGGGATGTCGCATAGGTTTGGACCCTGCGCCAGAAGGGGAATGTCAGAATGAATTACAAAAAATTTTGGCACTCATGGAAAAAGGGTAGCTCATACCTCCAGTGAGGATTTAGTGATAATGCGAAAGAGACTTTTTCTTTTGTTTTTTATACAGGGGCTTGCTCCCTAAGACCACATTTTAAAACTGTCTGAAAGTATGGTGTTGATTTTTTGTGAAATTTTACATCTCCCAGATTAGACCACTTTTGAAATCTTCTTTGGGTATTCTGAAACTATGGAAAAAAATGACCTGTAATCAGGCCTTCCAAACATCATATGTCATTTTTTAATATTCAGAATATTTAGCTGATGATCACTGCTAGTATACTAGGTGGAGTGAGAAGATTCATTATTTTTGATTTTGCTGGATGTTTTGATGAAGTTCATGTAATTAAGCACCTAGGCTTGAGAATGGGACTTTGAAATAAAAAATTAGCCAAGGGTTGTGAAGGTTCTGCTTATTGTTTTCATTTACGATTAAGACTTCTGAAGTGCTGTTTGACAGCTCTCCTAATTTGGGCATGGGGATATTGCTAAGATTTCTATCTTCCACATCTTTGTGTGAAGAGAGGATGTTGTTTTACTGTCAAAACCTGTCCACTGTGCTTTTTCAAGTTTCACAGATTGCGAAAGCTGCATTGCTGAAAACAGCCACTTCCAAACTCCACTCCTTGATTCCAGGAGAACACACTTAAAGTCCAGATGCTGGGATGGCCCATTTCAGATCCTACACCGTTGTCAAGGTAGCAGAACGTGACACCTGGGTTTATGCTACACTGGAAGGTGTTCATAGGAACACCACCTGAGCAGCATCCTGGTTCTGAACCTCCTACCTAGAGGAGTTTCCTACGACCACCCGACTCCCAGGTCCTCTTGGTTAGACTGGATGCTCTGAGGGGGATGGATGAATTCGGTTAAGATTTTCTTACTCGCTATAGCAGTATTCCTGATCATCCTGTGCATCTTGTCAATATGTATTATTCCATGCTGCAAATGTATGGTAAAAAGGATAGTGACTCACAGTCAGTCACAGTCGCATATGCAGCATTGATTCAAGTTGACACCACATTGGACCCAAAAACAGATGACTATGATGACATGTTGTAAATGAATATATCTTTAATGCCTGAGTGTACTCATAATTGTACTTCATAAAATGACCTTATAGCGAAAAATCGAAAGAAATTGCTATTTAAGTGAAATGAGGAAAAGTACAATGATGATATGAACAAGACTTGTTTTAATTCTTTTACTTTTATTACATTTTGTTTTCCTTGATTTATTACATTGTTTTATTATTATTGTACTCTACCATGGTTGGTGGTTGCCTTGGGCGGAGGGGCCGTGTGAGTATTTTTCCCAAAATATAATCTGCTTTCCGTCCGTGGGTTTTTTCGCTCACACAGAGTGATTTCTTTTATATGTATCTAATCATGACTTTATTCGTGATAAAAAAGGAGGGACTGTTAGGGTTTGATAACTTTTGTATTATTTATCACTCATGTCTGTACAAAGTGCTCTTCCTTCCCACATGCCACAGAAAGGGGGATGGGGGAGAGGAGTGAGTTTTGCTACGATGCTACTGCTTGTACCAGTCCCCACTCCCTCTCTGTTTAAAAGCAAAATACATGTACCATAACCCTTCCGACCCCACACACACACACAGACACACATACACCCCCTAAATGCTTGAACTGTCTGTTGAACTGTGTGTGTGAACCACATATATAAATAAACAGAGAGGGTGCCAACACTTTGTAGATTTGCACTGCAGTGTGAGCTACCTCTTGTGCAAGAAAAATAGAGACTCTGTGTCGTTCCTCTGAGTTGACTAATTAATACCTAACAACCACTTATATCAATATTTCTAATAAATACATTAAGGTTTGTGATTTTAACACAACAAGCTTTTAAAGGTTCAAGGGACACATATTTATACAAGGCACTGTATAAGGTTTGGCCTTGCAGATTCTAAAATGATTTAATTCTAATTATCTCACACCATAGATTCCATCAAGCCTCAGTTTGGGAGACAAGAACATTATAAGATTGTGAACTAATTGGAATGCCATGGTGGATTGCACCAGCCCTTCTGTTATTGGAATACATCTTATAAGGATTTATTAAGACACTTGTGATGTTATATTAACTCAAGTAAAAACAAAAATAATAATAATGTAATAATTTGAAACACCTGAATGTTGCTCAAGTTGGTAATTATAAATTTAATGCCACAAAAGAGCCTAATACTTTTGTCATATAAAAATAATAAGGAATCAAAATTAGTTTTTACATAAAAAAACCTGCTGTCTTGAGCAAACTCTGTTCAATATATTAGCTGAAACAGAATGTATCAAAGAGAAAATGTAAAATTAGATGTTAGGTTTCTATCAGTTTTTCGTTAAATAAATTGAACTCTCAAAACTTCTTTCTTATTATTTAGTAATTTACCGTGCACTCTATAACTCACCTGAAATGGTAATTTGATCCCGTTGTATTCATTCAAGATAATCTTTGAAAGGAGGCTTTCAATAAAAACTCCCACACTAGAAAAAAAAAGTTTGGTTTTGCTAAATGGTAAAAGAAGAAATACTCAAATAAAGATACAATTTTGGGGTGCACCAAAAAACCCAGACGTGGTTTCCTTTTTTTGGGTGGGGCCCTTGAAAAAAACTATTTCATTATTGTTTAAACTTTTTAAACTTGCATGTTGCCCTACAAACTCAAGTACAAATTTGGGATTTCATGAGAGAGACTACTGCAAAGAAGCATATAACTGTAAATTGGGAGGAAAGTGATACAGTGGAGTTTAAAAAAAAATAAGCTGAAGGTTTTAGCTTATGAACAGGGACCTTCAAAACAGATTTTTGAGTGGTTTGAGATCTGGACTTTCACTAGTCAATTTTAACACATTTGAATGTTTCCTCTCAAACTACTCAAGTTTTGCTTTAGCAGTATGCTTCGGGTCATTGTCCTGCTGGAAGATGAACCTCCCTCCCATATAGCACCACCCATCTTTCCCTCAACTCGGGCCAGTTTCCTAGTCCCTGCTGCTGAAAAACATCTCCACAGCATGATGCTGCCATCACGATGTTTAAACTCGGGGATGGCGTTCCTCGGGTGATGGGATGTGTCGGGTTTGCGCCAGACATAGTGTTCTAAAAGTTCTGTTTTGATCTCATCTGACCAGATCACCTTCCTCAGGGAGTTGCCCACATGCCTTTTGGCCAACTCAAAACTTGCCTTCTTATTTTTAACACTAAGTAATGTCTCTTTCTGGCCACTCTTCCACAAACTCCAGCTCTAGGGAGTTTACTACTTAATGTGGTCCTATAGACAGCTACTACAGTCTCTGCTGTAGAACACTTCAACTCCTTCAGGGTTACCTTTGGTCTCTGTGTTGCCTCTCTGACTAATGCCCTCCTTGCCCAGTCTGTAAGCTTTGGTGGGTGGCCCTCTTTTGGCAGGTTTGTTGGTGCACCATGTGGTCCTCCGGACTTGATGGACCACTTGATGGTCCTCCGGGGGCACATTAAAGACTTGGATATTTTTGTACAACCCCAAACTGGCTTGTATTTCTCAACAACTTTGTGCCTGACTTGTTTGGAGAGCTCCTTGGTCTTCATGGTGTGATGCCTCTTGCTTAGTGTTGTTGCAGCCTCTAGGGCCTTTCAGAAAAAAAGGTGTTTATACTGACAGATCATATGACACTTGGCTTGCACATAGATGGACTTCATTTCATAAATTATTTAAAAACACTTTTTTTAAATTTATTTTTCTCATTTCACTTCACCAACTTTGACCATTTAGTGCATCACATAAAATAGGATAAAAAAAAATGAAATGTTGGATTGTAACAAAACAGGTAAAAAGCCAAGGGGATTGAATGCTTTTGCAAGGCACTGTAACTCTGGAAACTCTTTCAAGAATACTGGAAAACTATTTTAGTTGACTACATCATGAAGCTCATCGAGAGAATCCCAAGAATGTGCAAAGCAGTAATCAAAGCAAAGGGGGGCTATTTTGAAGAATCTAAAATACAAAAGATGTTTTGAGTTATTTCACAATTTCTTTTGCTACATAATTCTATATACTTATGTTTCGTAGTTTTGATGTCTTCACTCTGTGTCTACAATGTAGAAAGTAATAAGAATAAGAAAAAGACATTGAATGGTGTCGGCTTAAACATGTTTCATTGTAAAACGTCTGAACTACGGAAATCTGTGAAATCAAAAAAGGTGTGTGATGGAAGGATTAATAGCCACAAGCAACCTGACTTTTAATAACTGTTGATAATGAGCGGCTTCTAAAACATTTTTCATGCACATGAAAATAAGTTGTGAAACACAAATTTTCTGAGATTACCAATACATTTTCAAATTTTTTATTTTTTTTCAAAAGAAAGCTGCCACTCTGTGGAGTAGTCAGCAGCAGGTTACCCTGACATTACTGAGTATTTTAGTAATAACTCCCTGAGTCATGAAACTTTTCCTGGGGGCAGCACACCTTGGCCTACATTCAATATGCTGCTGTAATATAAAATGTACTTATTTTTGATTGAATAACTTCAAAATTGACTGGCTCAGCTTTGGGAATTCAGTCCCTCTGCACATCTTGCCCTTTTTTATAAACATCTACTTTGCTCATGATGGCAGGCAGGCAGGCAGGCTTCAGTCTCAATCATCTTGCCCTTCAAATTGACCCAAAAATATAAAAGTATTTTTTTAATCTCTTCATTAACCTCCATCTGATGTTCAGTGAAATTCTCTGACATGTTCTGGCACCTTATGTTTTATGCTAGCTAGACATGCAGGTGGTGTAAAGAAAAATATTGCATTTACCCTCTATTCCATGGCAGGAGGGGCAAAATGACTGTCAAAGAGCATCGGGAACAGGGCAATAACACCATGCTGCTGTTCCTCTCCCACCTCCTTTTCTTTCCCTCTGGCCCAACAGCATCTATTCTTCCTTATGTAAATGTCACTATGTTGCCTTATAGACCCCAAAACCTCCATCGCCTTTTGGAAATGTCACAGCATCAGCACCACTGTGTATCGATCCAACACTGGGGCTGTTGGTTCTAAGAAAAAAGGGGGTCAAGAAATGTTTTGCCTTTTCTGAAGGAGGTATTTTTTAAGATGGAATGCTTAAGAGAGCAAGCCATGCCAGTTCAAATGACCTTGCATCAGCATGAATTGAAGCCATTAATAAGGATAAGGTGGACCAGGAAAAGACACAGACAAGTACAGTCAATGGGAAAAAAAACAAGCATCTATTTTTCACTCTGTGTACACAGTGTGAGAGTGCCTGTCGCTCTGTACGATAAGGAGTGGTCCTGCTTTAGATTAATGGCCTGCTTACAGTGCAGCACAAAATCAGCGCAGATGTTGTGCAGAGAAAAGATGACTTTGCTGACAAGCAGCGTGTCCTCTCTGTCAACAGGAGAGTCTCCCAGCTCTTACTATTACACCGACACCCCCGCTGAGCAGTATCACGCTGATGAAAATCTCTCACCTCTGAATTTAATCAAGGTGTTTTTCAGTTATTTCTTGCTCAAACTACACACCACTTCCTCTGCTGGATTGTCTTCTTATCCCCCACAGGGCAGTGATGGAAGATTTCACCCGCTTGCTCAAACGGAGATTCAGTGCATTTTTATTAGTTAGCATCAGTTTTTTTTTTTTTTTTTTTTTTTACTGTAAGGTATGTGGGCAGGTGGAACTGTATTGGTAGCTTAATCTCACACCCAGACCAGTAGGAATAGCCAGCTGCAAGCAAGTTCAGGATTGAGTGAAAGAATCTAACCACCCACTGGTAATACCTACCACCCTGAAGGAACTTTTTTATTGCTCTTAGCATGCTTCAACACAGCAGTCGGTCTAGATCTTTTCAAAAATACATTTGACATATCTCCCTTTTCCATGTGGTCTTCACTAGCACAAGGAGTCAGTTTATTACAAAAAATAAAATAAGGAGCAGATATTCTAATATCCTTGACACAGGTGTGGTGGGAAACATATATAAAACTAATTAGCATTCGGGTTATGAGAAGATTTGAATTGCATCTGGCACTGGTGTGGTTTCACTGTTGGGTTTGATTAAATAGCTGGACCTCCTGTTATACACAGTTGGGCTGGCACCACTTGTCTGTGCTTACTGGCTCTTCTCCTGGGCAGCTCTTGTCTCTCCCATCTGGCACTACCATCATTGCCAGTAAGCTTCGTGCACTGTTTCACTCCATTCCCCTATCTGTCTATCTTCCACTTTGAACTTCCCTAAAAAAAGATAGCTGTGATTGATTCTTAAAAAACTGAATTAGACATCATGCAAAGTTTTACACCACGAGAAACGTCTTGGGTATTGCAGTAGTTTGTCACAAAGTATGAAGGGAAATTAGGGTGACTCATGCAGACATTGTGGGTGCTTAAAAGGTTCAAGAATTTAAAGAGCTATCAAGATGTTTGTGGGAAAGAACACCTAATGGCAGAAATTGCTATGGTTTTCTTGAGCAAAATTTGCAGTGACAGTATGTCCCTTTTGTTACAGCATACCTACTGAGATGTAGGTATGCTGTAACAAAAGGGACAAGATATATGTTTCTTTTTCCCACGTGTACATATTACAGCTTAACAGGGAATTAAATTTTCAATGGTTTACCAGCGAAACTTTTGGCTTTATCTAGTATTTAGAAGAAATTTCTGTCTTCCAAAATCAGGGGTTTGTTGCTTCCCAAATTTGTGTATTCACACAATAAGAGAATCAAGCTGTTCTTTTCTCTCAAGTTCCACTTTGGCAAACTACTCTGAAAAACAGAGTATGTCTTAGCATTTCTTTGAAATTTCCATGAGACTCTATTACTTAATTCAGACACATATTTAAATGTGCTGTAAATAACTTCTGGTACTTAAAGAGGACCCATGGGAGAAAAGTTGTTTAATGTATGAGCAGATGTGACAGCTGTCTACGGTACATGCTCAGTTTCAGTTGCAGAAAATATAAAGTAAGAGGCATCATTTTGAGCAGAATAACCTCGTTAGCAAAAGCAGTATATTCAGTCAGAGGAGACAGATGTCAGAACGGTGGGTGCTTTTAAAGAAAGAGTTCTCTCAATGTTGAACTTGAGCAGGTAGATGTCAAGAAAGTTTTAACATTTCCAAAATTTAAGTCATGGTGCAGAGCTGTAAAAAGCTGTATATATTTTTATATAAGCATGCCAAGAAAGGAAAATGGATTGTGTATTCAATTGGTCCAAATATTGCAGACTTTCTGTCAGTCATGTACCTACAGTACAAACATTTTGGAAAATAAATGTAGGATTTTGTAGAGTTAAAATTGTTTTGATTAAAGTTTTATAGAAAGCTTTGTTGATACTCTTACAGATTATTGAAATAATGTTTTTTTGTTTTTGTTTCCTCTGAAAACTGATTCAGTTAAAAGCAACTCTTTGCAGGAGTTACCAAGTCCTTTACTCGAGAGCTAGAATCATGCAACTTTGCAGGATAGAAGCTTTTTGTCTTATGTTTATGGACTGGACCTTTGTACCCCTACTCTAATGTATACATGCATGCCTTTAGTAAGTAATCATTTAATAAAATTATGGAAATAATAATAAATCATTTGTTTATCAACAAATGCCAAAATATAGTATAGATAGATCCAGCATTTTTCAAAAGTTAGCACACCCCTTACTTTATTGTAATATTTTATCATATTTTTTTCATTGGACAACACTGAAAATATGACACTTTGACACAGATACAATGTGATGTAGTCAGTGTACAGTTCGAATAACAGTATAAATTTGCTGTCCCCTCCAAATAACTCAACACACAGCCATTAATGTCTAAATCGGTGGCTACAAAAGTAAGTACAGTATTTTCAGCTATTTCTAAAAAAAACGCTGACGTATAAGCTGCCATCTTTTTGTACATGCAGTGGCGTACTGTGTTGCTTCTCTGCTACGCCACATTAATGAAGGTAGACCTGTCCCTTGATTGTAAAGCAGAGGCAGTAAATGCTAAAATTATAATGGAGATTGCCACTGTTGCCTTAAAGTTAACTCTGACTTAAGTTATCCACCACATGACTGTTGTTGGATAAAGAAAGCCTATGACAATATAATCAATTGATTTGAAATATATCTTTAGTTTACTATTTAGTTTTTTCCACTTTTACAATACTTGTGTAAGCATTTATCTTATTACCATTCAGCATCATGACTTAGCAATAGGAAACAACTTTTAGGGGAAGATTTGTTGTAGGCAGAAGGGTGCCTTTGTTTAATGCTAAAGAGGCACTGGCTCTTTACCACACTTGAGTCATTTTTGCTGTCAGCGGAACTTTACTTCTGTATCAAAAAACTTTGAAGTGACTCCCCCACAGAATCTGCACACTGTGCAAGAATCACAGCTAGAGATGAGTGGCAATCATGACAGCTTTCACGTGTAGAGGGATAAAAAAAAGCAACTCCTACCTATCATGCCAGAGAGGCTGACAGGGAGACATAATCTCCATGGGAGTCTTCGCTCTGTGCTGTGGATGAAGGATAAGGGGAAAGAGAAACAAGTGAATGAGTATTATGTGGATAGATAGATAGATAGATAGATAGATAGATAGATAGATAGATAGATAGATAGATAGATAGATAGATAGATAGATAGATAGATAGATAGATAGATAGATAGATAGATAGATAGATAGATAGATAGATAGATAGATAGATAGATAGATAGATAGATAGATAGATAGATGGTTATAAGGATGGATGGGTAGAAGGAAAAAATGAAAGAGAAGATGGAGTAGTAGAGGATACTCTACGCCCTCATGCTCTTGGTTTGAGATAACTCTCCAAAGTCATCAGGGCTGACAGACACACATCTTGTACTTATAAACAGGTACAGAACAACACAAAAATTGTATTACTTATGCACGCTTGTCAAACAAGACAGCTTTGCATCAGGGATCTTTGCTCACAAGCTTGAATGCAGAGAAATCCCACACCAAAAATCATTCTGCTATTGATGCCAGCAAGGTGTCCTGTGAACGGCTCGGCGTGCATTTGCACTTTATGTTCAACAGAACAAGCAAGAACTGTCATGGCCTATAAGTAAAGGCACTTTATCTCTGGATCAAGCCTCATCCTGATGAAACCAGTCATCTATGAGAGCACACTGATATTTCACAGAAGGCAGTGGTTTTGTGCTTGACAACACAGAAAGATGCTAGTTTCAAAGCAGCATTGCGAGTCATTTCTTCTTTTGTTGCTTATGACAGCAAATTATGGCAGAAAGGTTGTTTGATGTGAGTGTGTATATATATATATATATATATAATATATATATATATATATATATATATATATATATATATATATATATATATATGTGTATATATAAATATACCCCTCCTTGAACCGCCACCTTAACGTGGTGGAGGGTTTGAGTGGTGGAGGGGTTTGAGTAGAAGAGAGTCCAGCCAGGGGCTGGACTCTCTTCTACTCTGGAGTGGCCCACGGGGAGAGGCGGCGGGCTGGGGTGGGTTTGCTTGTTGCCCCCCAGCTCAGCCGTCTTGTGTTGGGGTTTACCCCGGTGGATGAGAGGGTCGCATCCAATTTCAATTCAATTCAATTCAGTTTATTTATATAGCGCCAATTCACAACACATGTCGTCTCAAGGCACTTCACAAAAGTCAGGTACATGCATTACAATTAATCCAAATCATTGAACAGTGCAGTCAGATTCTGTTATTTATTCAAATTGGATAAAAAGTTTTTCTATCTAAGGAAACCCAGCAGATTGCATCCAGTCAGTGACTTGCAGCATTCACTCCTCCTGGATGAGCATGTAGAGACAGTGGACAGTCACTGGCGTTGACTTTGCAGCAATCCCTCATACTGAGCATGCATGTAGCGACAGTGGAGAGGAAAAACTCCCTTTTAACAGGAAGAAACCTCTAGCAGAACCAGGCTCAGTGTGAGCGGCCATCTGCCACGACCGACTGGGGGTTAGAGAGAACAGAGCAGAGACACAAAGAGAACAAAGAAGCACTGATCCAGGAGTCCTTTCTATGGGAAGGAAAAGTTAAATGTTGAAGGAAAAGTTAAATCCCTGCGCCTTCGGGTCGGGGATAGGTCTCTGACTGTCATTTCGGCCTACGGGCCGAGCGGTAGTGCGGAGTACCCGGACTTCTTGGTGTTGGTGCTGGATAGTGCCCCTCCCGGGGACTCCATTATTCTGCTGGGGGACTTCAACGCCCATGTGGAAAACGACAGTGACACCTGGAGAGGCGTGATCAGGAGGAATGGCCTCCCCGATCTGAATCCGAGTGGGGTTTTGTTATTGGACTTCTGTGCTAGTCACAGATTGTCCATAATGAACACCATGTTCAAGCATAAGGGTGTCCATCAGTGCACTTGGCACTAGGACACCCTAGGCAGGAGGTCAATGATCGACTTTGTTGTCGTATCATCAGACCTTCGGCCGCATGTTTTGGACACTCGGGTGAAGAGAGGGGCTGAGCTGTCCACTGATCACCACCTGGTGGTGAGTTGGATCCGCTGGAGGAGGAGAAAGCCAGACAGACTTGGCAGGCCCAAGCGCATATTGAGGGTCTGCTGGGAACGCCTGGTGGAGCCCTCGGCCAGGGATGTATTCAACTCCCACCTCTGGGAGAGCTTTGACCAGATTCCGGGGGATGTTGGAGACATAGAGTCCGAGTGGACCATGTTCTCCGCATCTATTGTTGATGCTGCTGCCCATAGCTGCGGCCGTAAGGTCTGCGGTGCTTGTCGCGGCGGCAATCCCAGAACCCGGTGGTGGACACCGGCAGTAAGGGATGCTGTCAAGCTGAAGAAGGAGTCCTATCGGCTGTGGTTGGCTTGTGGGACTCCTGAGGCGGCTGACGGGTACCGTGAGGCCAAGCGTGCTGCGGCCCGAGCTGTGGCAGAGGCAAAAACTCGGGCCTGGGAGGAATTCGGTGAGGCCATGGAGAAGGACTACCGGTCGGCCTCGAAGCGATTCTGGCAAACCGTCCGGCGCCTCAGGAGGGGGAAGCAGTGCTTCGCCAACACTGTTTATAGTGGGGGTGGGAGGCTGCTGACCTCGACTGGGGACATTATCGGGCGGTGGAAGGAGTACTTCGAGGATCTCCTCAATCCTGCCATCACGCATTCCCTGGTGGAAACAGAGGCTGGGGACTCGGGATTGGACTCTTTCATCACCCAGGCTGAAGTCACAGAGGTGGTTAAAAAGCTCCGCGGTGGCAAGGCTTCGGGGGTGGATGAGATCCGCCCTGAGTACCTCAAATCGCTGGATGTTGTGGGGCTGTCATGGTTGACACGCCTCTTCAACATTGCATGGTGGTCGGGGACAGTGCCTCTGGACTGGCAGACTGGGGTGGTGGTCCCCCTTCATAAGAAGGGTGACCAGAGGGTGTGTTCCAACTACAGGGGGATCACACTCCTCAGCCTCCCTGGTAAGGCCTACGGCAGGGTATTGGAGAGGAGAGTCCAGCCGATAGTCGAACCTCGGCTTCAGGAGGAGCAGTGGGGGGGGTTTTTTCATCCCGGCCGTGGAACACTGGACCCGCTCTATACCCTCTACAGGGTAATCGAGGGCTCATGGGAGTTGCCCCAACCGGTTCACATGTGTTTTTTGTGGACCTGGAGAAGGCATTCGACTGTGCCCTCCCTGGATGCCTTGTGGGGGGTTGCTCCAGGAGTAGGAAATCGGGGGCCCTTTATTTTGGGGCCATTTGGTCCCTGTACGAGCGGAGCGGGAGTTTTTGGGCCGCATTGCCGGCACTAAGGCGGACCTGTTCCCGGTGCATGTTGGACTCCGGCGGGCTGCCCTTTTTTCACCGGTCCTGTTCATAACTTTTATGGACAGGATTTCTAGACGCAGCCAAGGGGCCGGGGGGTCTGGTTTGGGGACCAGTGGGATTTTCGTCTCTTCTTTTTTGCAGATGGACTGGTTCCCTGCGGCCCCCTCTAGCCAAGACCTACAGCATGCGCTGGGGCGTTCGCAGCCGAGTGTGAAGCGGCTGGGATGAAGATCAGCTCCTCCAAGTCAGAGGCCAGGGTGGCTTGTCCTCTTCAGGTTGGAGGGGAGTTCCTGCCTCAAGTGGAGGAGTTCAAGTATCTCGGGGTCTTGTTCACGAGTGAGGGAAGAATGGAGCGGGAGATCGACAGACGGATCGGTGCAGCTGCCGCAGTAATGGGGGCGCTGTGCCGGTCCGTTGTGGTGAAGAGAGAGCTGAGCCGAAAAGCGAAGCTCTCAATTTACCGGTCGGTCTACGTTCCTACCCTCACCTATGGCCATGAACTTTGGGTCATGACCGAAAGAACGAGATCCCGGATACAAGCGGCTGAAATGAGCTTCCTCCGTAGGGTGGCCGGGCACTCCCTTAGAGATAGGGTGAGGAGCTCGGCCATTCAGGAGGGGCTCGGAGTAGAGCCGCTGCTCCTCCACATCGAGAGGAGTCAGTTGAGGTGGCTCGGGCATCTATACCGGATGCCTCTTGGACGCCTTCCTCGGGAGGTGTTCCAGGCACGTCCCACCGGGAGGAGGCCCAGGGGACGGCCCAGGATAAGCTGGAGGGACTATGTCTCTCGGCTGGCCTGGGAACGCCTTGGGCTCCCCCCGGAGGAGCTGGAGGAGGTGTCTGGGGAGAGGGACGTCTGGGTGTCTCTGCTGAGTCTGCTGCCCCCGCGACCCGGTTCCGGATAAGCGGAAGACGACGAGTACGAGTACGAGTATATATATATATATATATATATATATATAATATATATATATATATATATATATATATATACCGTGGTATAGTGACCTGTGTTTGTATGACCGTCAGTCACTTCGAGTAACCAACCAACACGCAACTTTGTGTTGGTGCGTGGGTGTGTGTGATGGTTGGTAGGCATACGTGAAGAAATAGGTGTTTTAGTGTTGAGTGGATGTGTGTGAGTGTGGGTTTACCACCTGGAAATGTGCATTTGTAAGTGTGAAGCGAACAGTAGAGGGCCTGCAATCCATCGCACCTAGAAGCGTCAAGGGGCAGGTAGACCCTTGCCACTGTAGTAGAATTTTCTTATCAAAGTGAGAGAGAAGTCAGCTCATTAGTAGAGAAAGTCCGGACTTTATCTTTAAAAGGTTTATTCAAAGGCAATCAGCGTTTGAAGACTCTGTGTCTGAACAAGTCAGTTAAGCAGAGCAACGAACACCAGTCCCACACATGTATTTTTACCGAACATGACAGTGTTATCTCAACTTCAAAGAGTCTGTGTTTTATGGCCCTAGACCCTCCTCGGGTCAGAGGTAACAAAGTTATTTACGAGCGGACCATCTGCTCTTCCTGCGACATCACCCTAAAAAATGGGTTTTAAACATTAAACTTCTGATAATGGCTTTACAGCTTCCTCCTCTAAACACAGATGTTCTGAGGTGAGAGGTAACTTAAAGGTCATACACTTTGGAACACTTTAGAACACTTGAGTTCAAAAATAATTTCCATCACACCGCTGTTAGTCCCAGGCAGCCAGACATAAAGCATCACCCCAGGACAATCATATGCCCAGCACAGAATTACGTCACCAGCAAAGCACAGGAGCAGCAGCCCCCAGGCTAAAGATGCAAAGAATGGGACGCAGGGCACTGTGCCTGCCCGACCCAGCTATGCAGGCCAACCCCAGGAACTGGCCCCATGGTTGCCCAGCCCCCCCAACACCACAGCAGCCAGAACCCAGTGGGACCAAGGCAGGAGGGACACATTGTATTTCACCCTGCAGGGCCAGTCCTCAAGAGGTCTAGTAAAAGGGATACCCACCAGAGCATAGAGCAGTCCCCACAACCATCAACCTGCCCAACACTCCCCTGGGAGCCATAGGCCACCAGACAGGGCCCATCCCTCTGGGACATGGCCCGAGCACCCACACAGGCAACATCCAACCAAGGCAGGAAGCCACCTGCTGGGCTCTCCCATGGTGCCATCAGAGACCCCAAGGCCATCCCCACAGTCAGTCCCCACCAAAACGGTACAGGAGCCATGGCGAGAGCCAGAGGACTAAGCCCTCCTGCGTGGTGTCTGTGTGTGTGTGTCTGTGGTAATGTAATTGTTTTTTTGAATGCAGATGTGTATATCTAAAGTGTATAAAAATTCGTATTGTGGCTGGGGTGTACAAAACCCCACTTGTTGTTGACAGCAGAGTCTCCCCAACCTCAAAGCCCCATGTGTCTCTAGTGCATTAAAATATAAGTGCAGGACGGGGCCAAATATAGTAAAGAAGGGCCTTGCATGGTGCTCCTACACCCCAAGATCCTACAATTAATTTTTTTTTGGAAACCCAAGATCCAACACAGAACGTGAATTTTTAATTAAGTCCATAGAACAGTTTATACTTACAGTATCTGTTTTTGGTTTCTTTTGGTTTCTTTGAGCTCTCAGTTGCAGCAAGTACATAAAAAAGAAAGGTACTAGTCCAGAAGTACATTCTTTGTAACAAAAAACAAGACAACCCTAACCTGGCGAGCGCAGGGGACCATGGAAGGAGGGCTTGAAACACGAAAACAAAAGAAACCAAGTTTCAGGCGGGCTACCCAAATATTGTCCCTTGTAAGCGTAGAGTTCAGGTGGGCGAACCGGAGGTCATCCTGTGTGGGCATAGAGTTCAGGAGGGTTGTACCCCATCTCATGCCCAATGACCAATGGAGATAGGCACCAGCCCCCTTGCAACCCTGCAAGGATAAGCGGGTATAAACAATAGATGAATGGATGGAAGGTCACAGACAACACCTCTAACAGGTAATATATATATCTTCTTTCTAAGGTTCACAAATCATGGACTATTGATGTCCTATAAGAACTTGTCAAGGTTAAGTGTAGCTGTGGGGACATTCATCATACTGAACTCTCTTTTAAATGCCAAAATACCAAAATAAACTTCTTTTTTCCCTGACATTGTATTCTCTCACCTAAGCTAGTATCATTACAAAGACAATCCTGGTTCTTCTAAGTGAAAGCTTTTCTTTTTGGATTCTTTCAGAAACTTGAAAACTCACTGATACCTTTTATACAAATAATTGTCTAAATTAGTTGTAGGCTACAGATCACCACATACACATGCTCAATAATGGTTGCTACTGATGTAGTGTAGTGCTTACTGGTCTATTTAACACACTGCATAAAACTCTGGAAATAAATTATGAGAATATTAAAAAGTAAGCAATGGCGATTTTGTAAGCCATTACTTGAACTTTTTCTTCTGCAAATATAAAAAGATGAACACTTGATTTCTTTATAAATCTTAGTAAGTGCCCATTTGTGCACCAGCTTGTCATCATTTCAACCGTTTAAATTCACTGTTCAGATTTACCCCCTCCTTGAACCACCACCTTAACGTGGTGGAGGGGTTTGAGGGCTCGAATGATCTTAAGAGACTATGTTATCTGGGGCTTAAATGCCCCCGGTAGGGTCTCCCATGGCAAACAGGCTCTGGGTGATGGGTCAGACAAAGAGCAGTTCAAGACACCTTCATGAGGACCACACAATCGAGGCACATGAAGTTGCCCGGTACGGCGGAGCTGAGGTCCCACCCTGGAGCCAGGCCTGGGGTCGGGACTCTTCGGAGAGCACCTGGTGGCTGGGTTGCTCCTTGCGAGACCCAGCCGAGCCAAAGCCCGAACAAGAGACGCGAGGCCATCCCCCAGTGGGCCCACCTGCAGGGGGAACCATGAGGGACCAGGTCAAAGAGGATCTGGCAGCGGACGACGGTGGAGACCTCGACGGCCCGATCTCCGGATGCTTAGGCTGGCTCTAGAGATGTGGAATGTCACCTCGCTGGGGGGGAAGGAGCCTGAGCTTGTGTGGGAGGTTAAGAGATATCGACTAGAAATAGTCAGGCTCACCTCCACGCACAGCGTGGGCTCTGGAACCCATCTCCTCAAGAGAGGCTGGACTCTCGTCTACTCTTGAGTGGCCCACGGGGAGAGGCACCGGACTGCAGTGGGTTTTCTTGTTGTCTCCCCAGCTCAGCCATCTCATATTGGGGGTTTTACCCCCAGTGGATGAGAGGGCGCATCCCTGCGCCTTCGGGTTTTGGGTACAGGTCTCTGACTGTCGTTTCGGCCTACGGGCCCCTTTTGAAGGGGGGAGTTTTACCTTTTTGGGGGGGAAGACCCCCGGGCCTTTTCCTGGGCATTCAAAGCCCATGTGGGAAAAGGGCCCAACCCCTGATTGGGGGGGAAATCGCCTCCCAAAACTGAACCAAGTTTTGTTTTATTTGTAAGGGAAAAGGGGTGTTCATCAGTCCACTTGGCACCACAACACCATAGGCAGGAGGTCGATGACCGACTTTGTTGTCGTGTCTTCAGAGCTTTGGCTGCATGTTTTGGACACTCTGGTGAAGAGAGGGGCTGAGCTGTCCACTGATTAACACCTCTTCCAGTAGATGGAAGAGGATAAAGCCGGACAAACTTGGCAGGCCCAGGGTCTGCTGGGAACATCTGGCCGAACCCTTGGCCAGGGATGTATTGAACTCCCACCTCCAGGAGAGCTTTGTACAGATTCCGGGGAGGGTTAGAGACATAGAGTCCAAGTGGACCATGTTCTCTGCATCATTGTCGAAGCTACTGCCCGTAACTGCTGCCGTAAGATCTGCGGTGCCTGTCGCGGCAGCAATCCCGGGGGTAGATACCGGCAATAAGGGATGCTGTCAAGCTGAAGAAGGAGTCCTGATGGCTGTGGTTGGCCTGTGGGACTCCTGAGGCGGCTGACGGGTACCGTGAGCATGAATACGTGGCACGAAAACTCGGGCCTGGGAGGAGTTCGGTGAGGCCTTGGAGAAGGACTACTGGTTGAAGCGATTCTGGCAAAGCAGTGTTTTGCCAACACTGTTTACAGTGGGGAGCTGCTGGCCTCAACTGGGGACATTATTGGGTGGTGAAAGGAGTACTTTGAGGATCTCCTCAATCCTGCCGTCCCACATTCCCTGGTGGAAGCAGAGGATGGAGACTCAGGTTGGACTCTTTCATCACCCAGGCTGAAGTCACCGAGGCAGTTAAAAAGCTCCACGGTGGCAGGGCTTTGGGGATGGATGAGATTCGCCCTGAGTACCTCAAGTCTCTGGATGTTGTGGAGCTGTCAGGGTTGACACGCCTCTTCAACATTGCGTGGTGGTCAGGGACAGTGCCTTTGGACTGGCAGACCTGGGTGGTCTGGACTGGAAAAGGGAGGCTTGCACTCTTCAGGTTGGAGGGGAGTTCCTGCCTCAAGTGGAGGGGTTCAAGTATTTCGGGGTCTTGTTCACGACTGAGGGGAGAATGGTGCAGGAGATCGACAGATGGATCAGTGTGGCTGCCGCAGTATTGTTGAGCTGAAAAGCAAATGTCTCTATATACCGGTCGGTCTACGTTCCTACCCTCACTTATGGCCATGAATTTTGGGATAGGACCGGAAGAACGAGCTCCCCGGATACAAACCGCTGAAATGAGCTTCCTCCATAGGGTGGCCGGACACTCCCTTAGAGACAGGGTGAGAAGCTAGGCCATCCGGGAGGAGCTCGGAGTAGAGCTGCTGCTCCTCCTCCACCTCAGTAAGTTGAGGTGGCTCCGGCATTTATACCGGATGCCTCTTGGACACCTTCCTCGGGAGGTGTTCCAGACACGTCCCACCGGTAGGAGGCTCAGGGGACGGCCCAGGACACGCTGGAGGGAGAATGTCTCTCGGCTGGCTTGGGAACCCCTTGGGCTCCCCCCAGAGAAACTGGAGGAGGTGTCTGGGGAGAGGGACGTTTGGGTGTCTCTACTGAGTCTGCTGCTCCCGTGACCCAGTGCCGGATGAAGTGGAAGACGACGAGTACGAGTACTTTAATACCGCAATATTGTCATTTATTTATCCATCTGAATTAAACTGAGAGAACGGCAGGTGTTTGTGACCTATTGTTGCAGTTGCTCACATTGACAGAACCGAAGGATCAAAACACAGGTGACAGAGGACACCTTGTGAACATCACAAAGACATTTAAAAACAGTATCTGACACTTTGGGAATTGCAATGGATTGGTAGGTCTGCGTCAGTACAAAGAAAAGAATGCATCACTTTGGAAATAGAACGCTATATATTAATGGGTGTTCAGTGTTAATGTAGAGTGAATTGTCTTTGTCAAGGAAAAAAGCTCATATAGGTCAATGTAGGAAAACATTTTCCCAGGAACTATTGATTCTGAGATAAATATGTTTCTTTATTTATGCATGCTATCAGATTAAAGTACCAAGCAGCATCTTCAGCCAAATGGAAAATGGAAAAACATTTTAAAAACGTCACAAGATGGTATATTGTCAAACCAACAGCAATAATGCAGATATGTTGACTATAGCTATTCACTATCAACAATGATTGACAAAGTGGAATAAAAACTTAAGCAGCTGTAAAAAATAAATTGTATTGCTTGGATGTTTCTGGCATAGAAAAAAAAAATTGTTAGACATTCCAACAAGCCTTATGGTACACATGTTTAACTTAGCCCTCTTGGTTTCACATAGAAAAGAAAGATCAACCAAATTGCCATGTATATTTTTTTTTCCCCGACCCTTGTTTAAAAAGTGGGAATGGACAAAACCATGGAAGTTGAAAGAATAATTTTCAAAAATCATGAGCCAATTTAAATAAGTTGCCATATAAAAAATAGAACAAGCTTTCTCATATCTGTAGTGTACAATTTTTTATGGGACATTCATCATAGCATTTGTTGTGCCCCAGCCATGGATAAAAACAGATTTTTGATCCATGATTTGATAGAAATAACACATATTGTCTTCTTAATTATGCAAGTATTTTAAGAAAGAAAACGATCACACTTATCCAAATCAGGAAACTTTGTGGATAAATGTAACTTTGTGTTTTGGAATATGTGAACATTATTTGTATTGGATGACACATTTGGAGCTTCTAGTGGCTGTAACCATGTTTTGATTTTTCTTTAATATGTATTGTATAAATTTATTGCAAGGCAGCTCAAGAATTCATGAATTAGATATTTTGCAACTTTATTCTTTATACGTTGGCAAAATCATTATACAGAAATTGATCATTGTCCTAAATCTATTATTATATAAATATTCTAGTCATTAAAAAACTAAGCAATGAATAACATTGACATAAGTATGCAAGTTAACATGTATTCTTAATAGTTTGCAGAAAATATTGGCATTACACATGATACAAACATGCTAAGAAGGCATCAGATATAAAGATATGAGAGAAAAGGCTGTTCCCCCCTTAAACTTTTTTTAATGGCCCTTTTCCACTAATGTTTATGCAGTGCACCTCAGCTCAGTTATACATTTTTAGTACCTATTTTTATAGTACCTATTTGGCTGGGGTTCCAATTGAGCCGAGTCAGGCTGAAAACGCGATATCAAAAGACTGTTGTTCACTGATTGGGTAAGGGTGGCATCACTGGTTGTGTCACTTCAATGACTCCCTTGCACTTTTTTTAATTTTTTTTCTTATATATAAGAGACATAAAAATGTACATACATTGAGTTATTTGCTTTCTGCTGTAGGAGGCAAGTCCATTTTACGTCTTCTAATTAGTTTGAATTGTGTAACTGTCAGTATGCAGCTGTTATTGATGGATCATTTTCATGAAAAAGTAACCTAAAAGAGTGTCTGGGCAACTGAGCTGGTACTCGCACATAGACACGCAGCAGATATGTCATAAGTAGCATATCTGTTAACAAATGAAAATGACATAATTATTTCAGAGAAATAAAATACAGCTATCCCCTGTGCTCATTGTGAGAGGCTGGGTGCACCCTGGGCAGGTCACCAATGAAACGTTGTACTCCTGAGTGGTAGAAAGTGAATAAAAGTAATGCAAAGTGATGGTCACATGACTCCAGTGGCAATTCTTCACCAAAGTCTGCAGGTAGACACTCCAGGAACAATAAAAAAAGATCAACACCAGGAAGAGAAACAAACTATTTTTAATGGACTTGAGGATGCAGGCTCTCCCAGGTTCAGTGGAGGGGAACAAAAATAGGCGTGGTTTAATCTTGTGTACTGAACTACAAGCAGGCTATCTGTATGGTGAGCAGCATAGAACTGATCTCAGTGTAGATCCTAACTGTTTAAAGGCCAGGTTTTCCCAGGACAATAGACCCTTGCATTCTTGGGTAAATAATCCTAATAAAAACTGCTCTCTTTTGTATTGTTCCTCTCATCTTCATGCACTTCAGGTGTCAGATGGTGGATACTAACTCCATTTAGCCTTTCAATAGCTTTACTGCTGTGTTGTGTTACAGTGGTAATCCCCCGCCATCCCGATGTAAACAAACAAACAAAACAAAAAAAAACTTAAAATTTGATTATTATAATAGGTGTTAATATTTTTCCTGTCTCTCGCTAGTCATTGAAGACAATGAAATGTAGAAAAAGTGATAGAATTCAGTATTTCAGCCTTTCTTGTAAATGCTGCAAAATACAGCAGAAAATTAAATAGGAGACCTCTGCAAAATCGACTGGCTGCAAAAGATTACCTCTTACTGTGCTGAACCTGGGGTTTTAAGTTTTTTTATGATTGAGAAAATAGAGAAGCATTTCAGTGTCACAAAAACTAAAATGAGCAGTCTTAACATAATTACACTGAAATGAAAAATGACTGACAGCTTCATTCTTGGCTATTATTTATAAAAGTTATATATTTTTGCACCATATGGTTTACACTTTCTGCTTCTCATAGTTTTTGAAGAATGTTATTTAGACAGTTTATCACTTATTTCTTCAGTTTAAATCCCTTATAATATGAAATGGGCAGACAGAGAAGGAGAGAAGACATGCAGTAAAGGTCCCAAGGTCAGGAATCGAACCCCAGACTGCTGTGTCAAGGACTAATAGTCTTGGTTTATGAGCTGCCCCTCTCCCTCTACGCTATGTGCCGCCCCAATCCCTGAAGAAATTAAGGACTTAATAAATATGTTTGAAACACATATGCACCAAAAAAAGTTAATAAATGATTGGATCATTTTAGTGTTTCTATTGATTTCATGTGGAATCTTATTTAGGCTGTTTGGCTTAAGAAAATGTATTGAAAAGCAAAGCCTAACCGGTGTGTTGCAAAATATAAATAACTTCAATCCAACATAGTATAAATATTTTTTTATAAAGGTATAATGAAAAAGCTTTCCATGAAGTAGAAGGCCCTAAAAAAACTTTTATAATATATTTTCTTTGGCAAAATTTATAGCACATTTCATCAATTATTAAGTAGTAAGATTTTGTCGACTGCAACTAAAATTACTAGAGGAGACTAAAAGGTAACTAAAACTGAATTACATTTTGGTCTAAAGACTATGACTAAAACCAGTTTTCAATGTGATGTCAAAATAAATACAGTTACTGCAGAATGCCTGGTTGGGAAAAAAAAAATGTTGATCACTTTGTCTGCTGGACTTTAAACCTACTAAGATTTCTTGCATATGTATGGGATTAATTTTGATAAAAAAATCAGAATAGAATGTGGTATCAGCAAAAGCCTATTCCTAGTGATTCAGATCAGTAACTGGGACAAAAAAAATCCTGATCAGGACATCTCCTGTATTACACTCCGGGAAAGGTGCATTAAGGTATTTACAGGTGCTAAATGAAGGGAAACCTGAGTTTGGAAGTGCTTTACAATTCTTAACCTAGACACAAATGCAGAACTGCTCCTAAAAAAATATCTACCTATCATCTCTCTGTGCTTATGCAGTTTTCCTACATTTACATGATGAATTATTCATGCCTTTAAGTGATAGCTTGCCCATAGTATGTGTATATTTGAGTCAATCACTGTCAAAACAAATTAGCTAATCTGTCATAATCCATTGGTATTTGGGTGTGGTTTTCTTTTGTGTTTTTTTCTGATTTCTGAGTTCTTTCTTATTGTCATTTGTGTTTTTTTAACATCAGTTTAATCCCCTTTGATCTTTATTGTGGTTAGATATTAGTTCCTTCCTTTGTGTTTAGCTTCCCACTTATTCTTGTGTTCTGATTGTGTAATTAGTTTATTCTAAAGTGTTAGATGTGTTCTTCTTTTGTGTCTAGTTAAGATCCCTTTGTGTTTTCTGTTTTAGTTAGTCTCCCAGCTCTCACTCTGCCACAGCTGTTCTACATTTTCTTTAAATGAACTCACCTGGTTCCAGTATAATTCTCCATCCTTACCTTAGTATTTAAACCCACTATTTTCCTTTGTTCAGAGCTGGATTTTTCCGTTACACTCACACTGGTTCCATGACTTGTTTTCATCATGTCATAAATTGTGAGATCTTTATTTCATCATTAAAACTTTTTACTTTACCTCTCCGCCTCTGGTCTGCTGGCATTTGGATCCAACAAAGCACAAACCATGACATTATCATTCATGAAAACCAGAACTGTTTACTTTATGTAGAATAAAAATACCCCATTATTAAATACCACCATATTTTGGTGGAGGAAAATTTAAAAAGTATTGTAATTGTACTTAAAAATCATGTAATTGTTTTGCTTGAGTTCAGAATGCAAACTTTTTCATGACAAAATATTCTTACAGATGCTTCTCATATGTAGGTTAATAAACAGAAATAAAATAAAATTACTTTATGCAAAAGAACCACTCGTATTGCATAAGTTAGGTGTGGTCAGCAGGGGAATTTCTGCTCCTTATGGCTGTTGCCATGAGGGTGAGACAAGGGACCCTACTGTGCGTGGTGGGGTGTGGGTCGCTTTATGTACTTAGGTGCAGGGGTGCATATGAGACAAACAAAGAGGAGGTAGTGAGGAAGCATACAGTTAGCTTCTTAAAGTTCCTTTTTTCCTTTGTTTAGCAACATTTTGAGGATGAAATATGACACAGATGTCCTAATACAGTATACTTGCGTAGACAAAATGTTTTTTATTTGAGTAAAATTTACAGGATGTAACACAAAACGTATGTGCTAGTACAGTATATTTTCATAGAATACCATATTTGTATGTATCTAGTACAATTGCATGTAATATTTGTGGAATCTTAAAGTTGTTAGTGTTGTCCCCTCGAGTCCCACCCTGAAGCTCTCTGTTATTTAAGATATGATTAATAAATGGAGTTTACTTAAAGTGGACATGTCATGCTATTAAACGCTTCCTTTTCACTTAAATCATTCAGTTGTGGTCTTTATAAAGTAGAACGGCAATGCTTTGGTCTGAATTTCAGCAAGAAATAAATATGGCTGATACTTCGACCAGTCAAAGACCAGTCAAAGACCATGACCCTATTTAGCTGTTCCGCAGCAAATACTGTGACATAACAGTTGGAAAAACATAACAGATGACAAACAAATCGGAACAGACTGAAAAATATGACCCAAACAGAATATAAAGATATCTCCACAACCTCTGGAGAGGCTAAATTCAACTTTTCTGCTCTACGTCAGACTCAAAGTACACAACAAAATGAATTTAAAGGCTAACATAGTGGATTTTAAATGATATGTCCCCTTTAATCTCTTTGATCACTTTAAAGTACCCCAGGAGTGGCTGGTACAGCAAAAGTACTCCAAGAGCGCATCAACAACTTTAAGAAATCACGAAAGAATGCAGACGAACATTTAAAGAACTGTCTGCCTTTCTTGTCTCAGATAAGATCATTTGACAAGAAGAAACAAGACAAAAAATTAGGACCCATGGGAGATTCCTATAGCAAAAACCATTGCTGACCAATACAAAGGCCTGTCTCATAAAATGCCAAACAATCTTTCTCATAAACTTAGAAATTACCTTCCTTTCTGCTGCACCAATAACTTACATAACATAATCGTTTTCATACTTCTTTTCAGAGGGAAAAACAATGGAGAACAAAAGGAGTGTCACAATGTTGATGGAATAAACGTTTCACCTTTGTGTAATGGGAAGCAGCAGCTGATATTTATATTTTCAAGTTTATCTATCCAATTTAATCATTGCAGCTGGATAAAAAGAGAAATGAAAAGAACATCTTTGAAGGCATCTGATGATTTAAATCTTCATAAGATCAACCTTTGTTTAGGTTAGATTTTCATTAATAAGTAAAATTGCTTATTAATGTCAGCCACTAGGGACTGACAGATTTGGTACAACGATACCCAAATTGTCCTCTATCTTGCCTAGAAGTAAATCAAAGTTACTGCACTGGCCTGTACCTCCAGTACTCTTTTCTTTTTGTTCCTCGAATCTTAGATGAAAGCTAAAGAGAGTTTCCAAGGGATTTAAATTATTAAGTAGCAACATGAAATCTAATTCAGAGTGATAAATGAAATTACATTAAATTAGAGTCCGAGCCTATGCAACCCAATCGTTGCTTTGAGGATATAGAGGTAATGGTGTATGTGAGCAAGAGAAGTCATGTGGGGGAAGGTTTTGATGAATTTATGGCTCTCTCTGGCTATAGCTCTAGGCACCAATGTGCTGCAGAGTATCACCAACTCCTGATCATTAACTCTTCTCTTTAAAAACAAAGATCAGCAGTCTCTTGAAAGAAACACTTCTTCCAAATTAGAGCAAACCCTATCAAACTTGCAGGAAGCATAATTGTCACGTTTTTTAACTACTATTCTCTCTCTTACCTCTGCTATTAAATTCTACTCCTGTCAAAGAAAACGGAGACAGTTGGGGGTGGACTTGCCATCTGCAGAAGCTGGGATATTTCCCTTAGGGACAGTCATCCTGTTAGTTGACAGTTTGATGAGCAACAGAGACAAAATTTAGAAATACTCTTAACTTTTAGGTTGGGCATTATGGACAGCCTAACTTAACACTATTAAAACTGTTTTGTTGTGTGCGTAATTCAGGTGTGCCTGTCTATTCTGCAAACAAACTGTGCAGTACCTTATTTTTTTAAGTTGATTGCACCGAACATATTAAGTTGACCATGTATGCTGTCATTGTTTTAGCAAATTAACTCTCATATTTAAATTGAAGTTGCATTGATGACAAAATGCTGCAACTCAATTTCATTTAAACACCTCACCTAAGGGATAGAATAATTTCTATTCAAATACATTAACAAAAAATGTAGGTGAATGATATTTTATTAACTGTTTACACAGAATTTGATGGCCAAATAAGTGCTAAATTAAGTACAAATCCCTGTATAACAATACTGCTAAAGGCTGCAATGCAAGATACTATGTGAACATTTGCCAACATCTAACCTCACATTGATCATTGATCCACCAAAGAATCATTTGGCAAACATAACACAGCTGCTTCAGTTTTGTAAATATCAGTAATCCAATAATAACCATTACAAAAGTAGCATTCTAGTACAAGGGTAAAAAAAGATGTGATTTAAGTGCAATCAGTTGTACAAAATGTGTCAATAGTGCACATTTGTATTATTTAAACATATATACATTTGTATGTGGAAATTAGAAGACTCATACATTACCTGCTCCACAAAAATGTAGTAACATGTTAATGACTCTAGGGCAACTAAACTGAATGATCAATCATGTTTAGTGTACCTGCTTTCAATGCTGAATATTTTTTCATGCAATCCCTAGGGTAAACTTTGTCTTCCTTGTCAATTTTAGCAGTATGCCTGAGTCTATATGTTGTTTCTTTGAATATTTCCTAAAAGAAGAACTGAAGTAGCCTGTAGTGACTTTTGCTATACATGTGTAAATATTTTTGTGCTTTTAACCTACTCAGTGCTATATCATGCAAAGTTGTTTTTTATATTTTCTGGCTGATTCGTGGTCAATTAATGGATTATGTGAGGGTAAACAGGCCAGGTCCTGCTGCAGCAAATTATCCCCAAACCATGACACTTCCAGCTTAGTTAATAGTTAGTTTTAGGTTCTTTTCCTGCAATACTCTGTTTGGTTTAAGTCAAACATGTCATCTGTTCAGGTGTCTCAAAATTTCAGATTTTTGTTTCAGAAATCTTCATCTCTGTTCTCTCAATGGCAAACTTTTCTCTGACCATTACATTTTGCTTAGATAATAATGTTTTCCTCTTCATACAGCCCCAGTGAAATTTGCACAGTCTCTTTCTGTTTCAGTACAAGCATATTCTCGATGATGACTTTTTAGAATTTTTTAAGACTTCTTTTAACGTCTTTCAGTCTTCCTTCGGAGTGAAATTGCTTGGACAGCCAGACTTCAGCGTGTTGTTCTGAATGTGTTCCACATGGTCTCAATTTTCCATAAACTGGAATATCTGATTTTAGATTCTTTTGATTATTCTTTAAACTGTTTACCAGACTTATAGGTTGCTTTGAAAGTAGTAGAAAGTGTCATTGATCATACTATGGTTTTCACTCTCACTTCAACAGTTAGGAGCAGTCTTTTCATTTAGAACCATTTGACAACCAATATATGTGGCAAGATAAAAAATGAGAAAGAAGGTGTACAAAAACAATGGTAGGATGAACAATGGGACATGAGCAAACCTCATCAGTGCATTAAGATAAAAGAATGAGCTAAGTAAGGAATAGCAATATTCTCTGCTTCTAACATTGCTCAAATTTTACTTAAAGAATTTCATCATAAAACTCATAAACCGAAATACATTTTCTGTAGTACTGCAATGGTTGAGGAATATGTTGGCTCACCGGCCAGTGTAGGTAAATTTTTCATGTCATGAAGCAACTGGAGGCCTACTGCTGGCTAAGGATGAGCATAAATACAGTAAGATTGTTATTCACGCTGGCGGTAATGACACCCGGTTACGTCAATCGGAGGTCACCAAAGTTAGTGTTGCTTCGGTGTGTAAGTTTGCCAAAAACAATGTCGGATTCCGTAATTTTCTCTGGTCCCCTCCCCGATTTACCCAGTGACGACATGTTTAGCCGCATGCTGTCATTCAACCGCTGGCTGTCTAGGTGGTATCCAGAAAACAATGTGGGTTACATTGATAACTGGCGAACATTTTGGGGGAAACCTGGTCTGATCCGGAGAGACGGCATCCATCCCACTTTGGATGGAGCAACTCTTATTTCTAGGAATCTGGCCGAATTTATTAGTTCTCCAAAACTCTGACAACCCAGGGTTCAGACCAGGAAGCAGGGTCGTAGTTTAACACTCCTCTCTGCAGCTTCTGTACTGCTACCCACCCATTACCCTATTAAGACAGTGTCTCGCCCACGGCCAAAACTGAATAGATTAAAAAATAATCTAAAAGGAGGAAATCAGGAAAATCTCATAAAAATAAACACTACTCAGACTAAAAAGAAAAATAAAAAAATTAAATGTGGCCTACTGAACATAAAATCTCTCTCTTCAAAGACATTGCTAGTTAGTGACCTGGCAAGAAACCTGGCTGCAGCAAGAGGATTATGTTACTATAAATTAGTCAACTCCTACTAATAATTTAAATTTTCACATTCCTCGAAATAGTGGGCGAGGAGGAGGAGTAGCAATCATCTTTCAGTCCGATTTATTGATTAGTCCCAGACCAATCAATAGCTACAACTCTTTTGAATATTTAATCCTTAGTTTTCCTCATCCAAATTGCAAAGCATTAAAACCACTTCTATTTGTTGTTTTGTACCGTCCACCAGGCCCTTACTTTCAATTTTTAGATCAGTTTTCAGACCTTTTATCTGATTTAGTGTTAAATACAGATAAAGTTATTATAGTGGGGGATTTTTAAAAACTTTCCCTTTTTGACACTGGTGATAGCTTAAATATAGCCTTTAATGCTATCTTAGACTCAATTGGCTTAAAAACATTAACAAACCTACCCACCTTTTGTCTTTTTTTGGACCTTGTGCTGACATATGGCTTGAGTGTAAAGACATAACAATATTTCCTCATAACCCTGTCCTGTCTGACCATTTCTTAATAACCCTTTTTGGTTAATTTAACCGAGTACACCACACCTGAAAAAAAATTTCATTATAGTAGATCATTATCAGACGATGCTGTAAAACCCTTTTTAAAGAATCTGTTCCACTTTTAATCTTTTCATTATCACTGAAAAGCACAGTGGAGGACAATAATTCGTTTCCCCCCTTCACAAATTGATTCTCTTGTTCATAGTGTTACTTCATCATTGCGTGGTGTCATTAGACAATGCAGCTCCCTTGAAAAAGAAGGTAATTATTCATAGCATGCAGGCTTCTTGGTTTTAATTTTTAGATCTGCGTACTTTAAAGCACAATTTTAGAAATTGGAGAGAAAATGGCGCTCTACACACCTAGAGGATTCCTACTTAATCTGGAAAAATAGCCTACTGTTGTATAAAAAAGCACTTCGCCAAGCCAGAAAAAGCTTATTTCTCATCATTAATAAAAGAAACAAAAATATCCCTAGGTTTTCCCTTTTTTGTACAGTTGCTAAACTTACAAAGAGTCATAGCTCTGTTGAGCCATCTATTCCCGTAGCTCTTAACAGTCATGACTTTATGGGATTCTTCTTAAATAAAATTGATTCTATTAAAAAAAAAATCTTTGACATACTCCTGAAGATGATTACTTCATCCTTAGCAAGTGAGACAACATTGGAAATAACTGTAGAACCTGGTCTGTGTTTGGGGGACTTTTTCGATCCTGTGGAGCTTCCTGAGTTATCAAAAATATTAGCTCCATCTAAAACCTTCAACTTATGTATGTTAAAACCCAATCCCAAACCAAATTATTTAGGGAAATTTTTCCCCTTGATTACCACCCCCATTTTAGATATGATTAATCTATCTTTAGGAAATGGATATGTACTACAGGTTTTTAAAGTAGCTGTAATTTAAACCTTTACTTAAGAAACCTCGCTTGATCGAAATGACTTGAAAAATTACAGACCTATATCCAATTTTCCCATTTTATCTAAAATTTCTGAGAAAATAGTTGCTACTGAAGTGTGTGAGCATTTACACAGCAATGACCTGTTTGAAGAGTTTCAGTCAGGCTTCAGAGATCATCATAGCACTGAAACAGCTCTGCTGAAAGTCACTAATTATATTCTTATGGCCTCAGATAATGGATAATGTGTCTGTACTGGTTCTGTAAGATCTCAGTGCTGCATTTGATACAGTCGACCATAATATTCTCTTAAAAAGGCTGGAATATGCTGTAGGGATCAGGGGAACAGCACTAGGCTGGTTTTAAATCTTATCTGTCTGACAGATTCCAGTTTGTCATGTAAATGATAAATCATCTTTAAACTCCAGGGTTAATTGTGGAGTACCACAGGGTTCAGTACTTGGGCCAATTCTCTTTACTATATATATGCTTCCAATAGGTTTAATCAGGCAGAATAGGATAAATTTTCACTGTTACGCTGATGATACTCAGCTTTACTTATCCATAAATCCTGATGAACCCAACCAGTTTAGATAGACAAAAAGTTTGTCTTGAGGTATAAAAACTTTGGAAGACTTAAAAAATTTTTTTGCTTCTAAATTCAGACAAGACAGAAGTTGTCGTCTTTGGGGACCAGAGTCTTTTTAAAAAAGAAACTGCTTAGTCAATCACTTCACCTGGATGCTTTTAAATTGACCTCGGTAATAAAGTAAAAAACCATGGTGTTTTTTTTTGACCTGGGAAGTCATTTAAATCCCATATTGAACAGGTTTTCTAGGATTTCCTTCTTTCACCTCCAGAACATTGCCAAATTAGAAATATCCTATCCAGGAGTGACGCTGAAAAAACTAGTCCATGCATTTGTTACTTCAAGGCTGGACTATTGAATTTTTTACTATCAGGATGTCCCCAAAAATGCAGTTAAAAGTTCAGCTGATTAAAAGTGCAGCGAGTTCTGATGAAAATTAAAAAAGAGATCTTTTTCTCCTATTTTAGCTTCCCTTCATTGGCTCCCTGTTAAATCCAGAATAGAAAATTTAAAATTCCTCCCCCAAATAAAGCCCTTAATGATCTAGCTCCATCATTCATCAGAGATCTGATTGTCCCATTTTCCTAACAGAGCCCTTCTTTCTCAGACTGCGGGTTTTTACTGGTGGTTCCTAGAGTCTCTAGAAGTAGAATGGAAGGCAGATCTTTTAGTTATCAGGCTCCTCTCCTGTGGAACCAGCTCCCGGTTTTGGTCCGTGAGGCGGACACCCTGTCTACTTTTAAGGCTAGGCTTAAAACCTGCCTTTTTGATAAAGCTTATAGTTACAGTGGCTTGCTCCCTCCCTGTTGGATGGCGTAAGGGGGAGTCAGGTTTAGCCTAAACCGGTTCAGTTATAGTTGAGGTGCAAAACACACATTTTTTTTGACCTGTATGACCCCTTCTCTTTTCCAATGGTTATAATAAGTCTGACAGAGAGAACTATCCCAATTCTTGTGGTTTTTAGTGTAACAATGACCATCAGTGGGACCCTTTGTGGGGTGCCTTAAAACGACATTGTTGTAGATAGGCGCCGTTTAAATAAATAATCTCAACTGAAACTATCTGTGTAGTTATGCTGCTATAGGCTTAGGTTGCTGGAGGACATAATGACCACTTTCACCCTCTTCACTGCATTCTCACACTACTCTCCAATTATGTCCTCTTTCTGGATGTGGGTTCACCGGTATTTGAATCGGCTGAGAGGTGATGGTGGAGCTGAGCTGGTTAATGTTTCTCCCTGGGCTATCGTTGCAGTGGTGGTGATGTGGTGTGTTTGTGTGGTTGTGGGGGACGTGGTGGGGGACCTCTTGACTATGGGTGTCCCACAGGGCTCTGTCTTTGGATCTTTATTGTTTATGCGCCACATTAATGATCTCCCTTCAGTGTGTGGTGAGGTACATGTACAAACGTACCCTGATGACACTGTCATCTACGTTCTTGGAAAGGATGCCATTGCTGAAGCCAACAAACTACCTCATCCTTTCTCACACTGAATGTAAAAAAAAAAAAACTGTTTCAATGTATTTTACCAAGTCTAGGAAATAGAAGTGTGTCTCATATTTTTTGTAAAAGATTTTAAAAAAAGTTAAATTGTGGAAGAATTCAAACATCTCCGTGTTGTTTAAGAGCCAACATTTTGATTTAAAAAACATGTTAAGAAAATATGTAATACTGTGAAATACAATCTGTGTCATTAATTATTGTATCTTGGTCATTTGCTTGGGTCGTCTTGGTCCCAAGCCAACGCCTCAATATTAAAACCCCGAAAATCACTCTATAATCAGGTTTTAAAGATGCTAGATAAAAAGCCTTTAAGGCATCATCATTGTCAGATCCTTAGTAAATGTAATATATAAAATTTTGATAATTTAATCATATACTCAAATGTGCGACTAATTTTAAAGATTATAACAAGGCCCCAAGACCACTGATAAGATTTGTACAGCTTTACCCTGAGCAGATAACTAGAACATCCAGGTCCACAGCCCGTAATGACTGTGGACCACCTCCAAAAAAGCTTAACCTTTGCACAGACTGCCTTTTTATATAGAGCCATCAAAGAATGGGACAAACTCCCAGATTAATTATGCTGTGGCCTACATGATTTCTCACGAAATATTAGAAAGAGGGGCTGCACGGTGGCGCAGTTGGTAGCACTGTTGCCTTGCAGCATGGTTGTTTGTGTGTTGCCCTGCGATGGACTGGCAACCTGTCCAGGGTGTACCCCGCCTCTCGCCCATAGACTGCTGGAGATAGGCACCAGCTTCCCCACGACCCACTATTGAATAAGTGGTAGAAAATGACTGACTGATATTAGAAAGGAACCACTGGGAAACCAGCATTGTCAACATTAACTACGGTCATGTTTGTTATAGATTTATATACTTATTTTAAATTTAAATTAGTTTTATATAAATGGCAGTAAATGGATTAGATTGTTTTGTGTGACTGTCTGTAAATGCAGTATATGGCTGAATGTACTGTAGGCATGTTGAATGTATTTTATTGTTGTGACCTGGTCATGGAGTGCAGATGGAAATTAGCTATTGCTAAATCTGCTGTAAAGCATCGCTTCTTTTATTAAGATTGTGTTTACACATTGTCCCTGTGAAATAAATAATAAACTTTTTGAGCACATAAATGTACTCTCATTTGGATTTGATGGAGTCTTTTACCACCATAGTGTCCTTTGAAAATATTTTCTTTGAGCTCTCACCGATCAAACATACTGACCATATTAACTGCAAAAAGGGAAAGGGAATTTTTTTCTTTTTTACTTTGGAATATACAGCCACTCTGTTGCTCCCTAACACATACATCCAAGCTGCTGACTCTTTTGATCTGCATTACTCCTTCCAGAGGGCAAGCAAGTTGTTCAGCCCTTTTTGTGTTTGTCTGTTTAGATTTTTTTTCCCCGATACTATCTCTTCAACCCTTCATATGCACACCTGAGGGAAGAGGCCTTACCACAGGGTTGGGATCAATGAACTGTGTTCACTGTGCTCAGCCAGCGCAGGATATTATTTAGAAGCCCTCCAGGTGGGGAAGATCAGTGGCGAACAGAGAGGGAGAGGCAAAGCCATCATCCATTATTTATTTCCTCATTTAACACTGGCAGCAGATTCCTCTCCCACTTTTATTTGTTGAAGGAGAATTTGTACGGGGTTAATTCTCTAAAGGGGTTAAAATAAGGAACATAATTGGATTCTTGTACCAGGACAGATTGGCGCTTGAAAGATAAGGGTTGTGTTGTAAACACGCAAAGCCTTGTTGCTGATAAAAGATCTATTTGTGCTCTCTGGTCTTATGCTCTACTGTCAGTGCATGCCAGAACAATGCAGCCAGGTGATGTTTATTGATCTATTTTCATTTCTTCAATTAGATGAATGAAGAATATGTCCTTGTTGATAAAACTGGATCAGAAACAGTAGATCCAGCTTTTCCCTGGTGAACAGCTTGCTAATAAAAAAGGTTTTATTTGCAATAGAAGGAGCATTCAGGAATCCAGTACAACTTGCTGTAGATGACGCCACCGCATTCATGTCAGCTGGGCGCAGTGGAATTGGCCTCAACCATCTGTCGCCGTCACGTGATGTCCAGCTGTACTGGCGTGTCGGTCTGGCCAGTGTAACCAAGGATGTCCAAGATGGTCCTAGTGATCCGACACCTTGCCTAGAGCACTGCAACTTCAGACCAATGAAAGGCAATGGTGAAGAAGCGTTCCCAAGCGCGTTCTGCTGGAAGGAGACTGTGCACAGCCACCTGTAGCTCCTGGTCAGAATTAAGAATAACTTACCTTCATGCTGCTTAAGAAAAAAAGAGGTTTGAAGAAAATATGAGGTCTGTATGAATGTCTTGCGCATTCTGAAAAAATTTATTTTAGTTATAATACATTTCTTTAATTCTATTCTCTGCAATTCAAACAAACATATTATAACACATCCATATTAAATGACCCATTAGGACATCAATACACAAGGAATGAACCTGCCTCAATTGTAAATGAATCAATTGTAAAATGAAAAACTGGACAATTGTGCTGGCAAATGAAATTTGAAAATTTTATCTTTTTTTGCAGTATTATCATTTCACAATGACCTTTTGAGAAACATGCAACCTTTAACCTTTTCCAAATTGATCTGTGTTTCTAGAAATTTAAAATTTGAGGACTTGTCATTCTTCTGAAGTATAAATGAGTATGATTCAGCACTTAGGTCAATTTCCTTTAACCCCTGGCCACTAGGCTGGAAAGGACCTATATTTATCTTGTCACAATAGACAGAGCGACAGATGGGATGTGAGGTAAAAGAAAAAGAACATTCAAAGCTTACTGTTAGAGAACTGCAGAGAATAGCATCATCTTGGCATTTCCAATTATTCATAATGATTAGGTACTATAGTATCTCAACATCAACTTGTTGTTTAGGAGTTATGTAAGGAAAGTCCATTCCCTCTTGCCATCACAAATGCGGAGTTTGCTTAATTTGATAACGACTTGAATTGGAACAATGTGCTTTGTTAAGAGGAGTTCAAAACTAGATTTTTTTGCAGCAAACACTTGCCAACTGTTAAGTTTGGTGGAGAATCTGCGATGATCTGAGCCTGTCCCACAACACCTTGAAAACTTGTTAGAGTGTTAGACTCCCCAAACTCTTTGAAATAACAGAAGATTTTAAATAAAAATCTTGTACACTGCAGTGGACAATTGAAAAAGGGTTATCATTGTGTCTTTCATCAGAATAATGACCCAAAACAGATTATTCCAGACACAAAATCAACTGTCTTCCATGGCTATCTCCAGCCCTAAATCATTGAGCTTCCTATGGGGTAAGAGAAAGAGAGGAAAACATTAGGGTGGAAAGAGGATTCTTGACAATGTAGACAGATTATTCAAAGAGCAATGAAAAACAACGCCTTTCTCTGTTTGCTCCAACCTTGCAAATGTTGTGGGACAAGACTAATGCTATCTTCCTAACTAAAAGGGGGTGTACAAGGTATTGACAGTAGTGGTACCAGTAAGTGTCCCTACAAAGATTTTGTTTCATGCAATCACTCCTTAATATGGCATTTTTCCTCACAGAATAAATGTGCTAAAATTAGGTGTTGTATTAAAAAATAAAATAAAATCAGTGCAAACATATCATACTGCAGTAAAAAATTAATATGTTTCAGACTATTCACACATCTTTACCAGATGTCCCAACAAATTCATTCAGGTCTATATGATTGTATAACTATAATGCACTTTTAAACCTTAAATCCAGACTGACAAAAACATATTAACTCAAGTCAAGTTTATTTATATGGCGGTTTTCAGCAACAAGGCAGTCAAGGCGCTGTACAGAAGAAAAAACATTACAATGGTAAAGAAAATCAAACAACAGAGGTAATTAAAAAAAACAAAATAAAGAAAATAGAATGATGGATAAGAAAATGAAAGGAAAATTGGACTGAAAACTTAACTAATAATGTATAGTTAACACATTCAAAGGCCACTCTAAACAAATACGTTTTTAATCTTGATTTCTGGGAGTTTATTCCAGATTAGTGGAGCATAAGAACTAAAAGCTGCTTCTCCATGTTTGGTTCTGGTTCTGGGTATGCAGAGTAGATTTGAGCCAGAAGACCTGAGAGGTCTGGATGGTTGATACACTGACAACAAGTCTGTGATGTATTTTGGTGCTAAGCCATTTAGTGATTTATATACTAACAGAAGTATTTTAAAGTCTATTCTCTGAGCTACAGGGAGCCAGTGTAAGGACTTTAGAACCGGGGTGATGTGCTCCACTTTCTTGGTTCTAGTGAGGACGCGGGCAGCAGCGTTCTGGATCAAATGCAGCTGTCTGATCCACTTTTTAAGCAGACCTGTGAAGACTCCGTTGCAGTAATCAATTCTACTAAAGATGAACGCATGAATTTGTTTTTCAAGGTCCTGCTGAGACATGGAGATGTTCCTTAGGTGACAGAAGGCCGACCTTGTTACTATCTTTATGTGCCTCTGAAGGTTCAGGTCTGAGTCCATCACTACACCCAGGTTTCGAACCTGACTGGTGGTCTCTAGCTGTATTAACTGAAGCTGTGTGCTAACTTTTAAATGCTCTTCCTTTGGTCCAAAGATTGTTACTTCAGTTTTGTTTTGATTCAGCTGAAGAAAATTTTGGCACATCCATGCATTGATTTCTTCTAAGCATTTATCCAGCGCTTGAATGGGTTCATAGTCAACTGGTGACATCGTAACGTATAGCTTTGTGTCGTTTGCATAGTAGATATTGAATAGGAGGGGCCCTAAGATGGATCCTTGGGGAACACCACATGTGATTTTTGTGGTCTCTGATGTAAAGTTTCCTACTGACACAAGTAGGAAACTGTCCTTCAAGTAGGATTTAAACCAACTGAGTGCTGTACCAGAAAGACCGACCCAGTTTTCCAGGCACTCTAATAAAGTGGAGTGATCAACAGTGTCAAATGCTGCACTAAGGTCCAATAATACCAGCACTGTGGTTCTTCCACAGTCTGCATTTATACGGATGTCATTGAACACCTTGACAAGAGCAGTCTCTGTACTGTGGTGAGCACGGAGCCTGACTGGAAGACGGTTGGTCATTGTTAGGAAGTTGTTTAACTGCTGAAACACAGCTTTTTCAATAATCTTGCTGATGAACGGGATGTTTGATATAGGCCTGTAGTTCTGTAGCAGAAGTTTGCCAAGTTGCTATTTTTCAATAGAGGTTTGATACTAGCTGATTTAGGGCCTGGGGGAAAACACCTGACAAAAGGGACGTGTTTATTATTTGTGTTAAATCAGATATTATTACGGGCAAAGCTTTCTTAAGGAAAGCTGTGAGTAAAACATCGAGACAGCAGGAAGAAGAGCTTAGTTGGTGTAGGAATTCTTTCTAATTTCTTGTAGTTTATTTGGTGAAATTGGGAAATTTTGTCAAAATCAGTTCTAGTTGGAAACAACTTTGGTACTGGAGTTGATGTGGATGTGCTGACTGCCCCTCTGATCTTTTGGGTTTTTTCAGTGAAGAAGTTAGCAAATTCATTGCAGGCCCTGGTAGAGTGGAGTTCAGATGCTACAGTTACAGGAGGGTTTTTTAGCCTGTCGACCGTGGCAAATAATGCACGAGCATTATTAATGTTTTTGCTGATGATCTCAGAAAAGAAAGATTCCCTTTTCAGGTGTATGTTATATCTGTATAGTCTCTCTTTATAGATAATATAGTAAACCTGGAGTCCAGTCCTTCGCCACAGCTTTTCGACATTCCTTTTTTTCACTTCTGACTGGTGGAGCACTTCTCCACGGAGACATTTTCTTCCCAGAAACGACTTTCACTTTAATTGGAGCAATTGAATCAATAATGTCCGAGATTTAAAATGAAAGTTATCTACCAGCTCATCTATAGTGTTACAGAAATTTCTAAGAGTGTCACATAGATCTATTGCACTTCTGTCTTCTGGATTGTCCATGTGAATATTGAAGTCTCCCACAATAATTAAACAGTCATAATCAACACATATCACAGATAAAAGCTCATTAAATCACTGAAAACGTTTGTTTTGGACTTTGGAGGCCTGTAAATATTCAAGAACATGGTTCGGACTGGGCTCTTTACCTAGAGAGCCAAATATTCAAAAGAGTCAAATTTGCCCAGAAATACTTTTTTACACTTTAGTAAATCTTTAAACAAAGTAGTGACCCCTCCACCTTTTCTTTGCTGTCTGCTCTCACAAAGAAAATTGTAGTTCGGAGGCGTCAACACTATCAGAATGGGAGCTTCATTAAATTCATGTAACCATGTTTCTGTTAAAAACATAACATCAAGATCGTGGTCAGTTATGAAGTCATTGATTAATTTTTTTTTTTCCTGACAGAGATCTAATGTTCAATAAAGCCTGTTTATATGACTTAGTTGCTGATATTAACTCTGTGTCTGGTTGTACCTGACAGTTTGGTTTTTTTTGATTGTTTATTACTGTCTCTTATCCTTTTAGCTTTGTTCTTTCTGTCACGTATAAGCACAGAGATTTTACAACTATCTCCTATTAGGGGCCCAAGTTTTTCCTGGACTTGCTCATTTCTGATAGAGTAACCACTGGGGCCCAGACTGTATCACAGAGAAGTGATTTGAAGGTCCTGATTAGGAGGAGATAGATTAGGAGGTGGTGGGGCTCTGCGGCATTTGGCAGATGTTGGTTCAGTAGCAGGGCCTTGGCCACAGGGGGTGTTGAATGGAGAAGATGTCAGAGCCATTTGGGTCCCGATCTTAAGAGCTCCTTTCATGTTATCAGAATCTAGTAAAGCAAAAAGCGGGCTCATTGGGGAGATGGGAGAGTTCTGTGCAGTCTGGGTCGGGGTCTGGGGTGAGGGGGGTTTAACGGGGGGGTCGGTCTGGGTCTTGGTTTGGGGGGAGGGGGGTATAACGGGGGGGTCCACTTCTCCTGTGGATTTTGACGGGGAGACCTTTTGTGATGACCTCTCTTTCTCAGCCAACTGGCCGGTTGTCTCTGCTGGAGCTGTTGGTGGTGGCATTATCATTGTTGTTGATACTCCATGTTCTCTGCTGAAGGTCGAAGCTGCTGGCGGATTATTTACTGAATTGAAGAGATTAGATGTGAGACTTGTTCAAACAGAAACCATCTTGCTTGAATAGTTGTGTTTTTTCCCAAAAAATATTAAAGTTGTCGATAAAGTTCATCAGAATCATAATCATCAGAAGTCTCGAAAAAATCTAATCTCCACAGAAAATCGGTGCAAAGGGTCCGCTGAGAAATACCTTGATATTGAGACCTCCCGCAATATTCAGAAGACGAGTGAAATCCTCCTTCAATCCTTCTGATTTTTTCTTAGCCACATCATCCATGGCTCCACAGTGTATAATAAGGTTTTGTAGAGACGGGCGCGTTTCTGTGATTGCAAGAATATTCTCTGAGATATCGGACACCACGTTACTGGTACCAATCATAACTTCTGTGTTTTTCTTGCTGCAGAAGTTTTTAATCCCATCCACAGCTGTGTTGCCCACTATTAGGGTTCTTGGTCCGGTGGGGCGCTTTTTCTCTGGCAATTTAGGAGAAGACTGTTTAGAATGAAGGTTGTTCTCAAACCTTTTATTGTTCTCAGAAGATGGATCCTTTTCCTGGTTTTCATTCTGTAATGGGGCAAATCTGTTTTGGAGGGGAATTCCATTATTTCCTCCTGTCTCACTCCTATCAGTTGTTGCGACAGCAGCTCGCTGTCAAAGTTTCCTTTTCCCAGGGTAAACGGGGGCATTTCTCTGTAATTCTGGCCATTCTAATTTATTTAATTGCTGAGATCTTCCAGTGAGTCGTCCACCTTGATTTTTTTGGGCATGCGCCTAAAACATGCCAGGGGGGGTCTCCCGGTAGGTTTATTCTCAGTGTTCTGATTTCCGGCTGAGTTGTTGAGCTGGCTGTCACTGTTTGGGATCACAGGCAGAGTTGAATCATCGCTGTACCCCATATTCACCTCCACATTCACTTCTAGTCGATGGATTTTCATCTCCAAAACAGCCAATTTCTGTAAAAGTTTGTCGAACTCCTCTGTGGTGAAGGGAGGCATTTTGTGCAGATTAGCTGGCGTCAACTTGTCCTTCTTTCGAGTTCGATTATAAAAACATCAAAATCCTTTAGAAAAAAATAATAATCCTTGGGAGTCGCTGGTAAGAAGTAGTTTTAGTCCAATATTTCCGTAATTTTGGCTAAGAAATAAAAAGTTAGGAGTAAAAGAATGCAAGCAAGCAGGGAGCTTAGGAGAAAAGTGTCTGAGCAGGCAGAGAGGCAGAAGTAGAAAAAAAAAACCTCAAACATATCTTATGAACCAAACATAATCCTAAATACTACATTATGTCATAGTTTTAGCTAGGGCTTTGACCCACATGCAGAGACACACTCAAGAGGCAGAAAAAGGTTTGTAAGTTTATTATACTGAAAGTGAATACTGGAGGCAGGAATTTGGGACCGGGAACGCTTCAACTGTGTGATAAGAATTCTTGTGCTTAAAGGCGGTGAGTCGAAAAAGTGCTGGGGGGGGGATAACATGTTGGAGCCTGGGAGCGGAGATGCGGAGCTGCTTAAATGAGGTGACTTTGATCCAGAGATTTGATTAATCCAGCATGAGGTGGAGGTTTTTGGGTGGCGAGTACGGTGCCAGGTTATTTCCAGCGAGTTGGATGTGATCCGAAATGAAGGTAAGTTCAGCACCAGGTGAGGATCTTGGATGGTGAGCACGGTGGAGGGTGAGCATGTATCGTTTAGTTGAAGAGGCCGAGGGAACGAGGAGCCAGGAAGCTGCCAGTTGGAGCCTTGTCCGGACAATTCAACTTGAAGGTTTGTAGGTGCGTTGGAACCAGGCAACAAACTGGAACTAGATCCAGGATTCTGGAACAACCTGAGGAGGAGCACACACGAAGGTAAGTCTTTTCTATTTAAGCAAAGAATCAAGATCATCAGGAGGCTAAAGTTTTACCACTAAAGGTTAACACTCAGGCATCGAAGAGCTGACAGCAGGCTCCTCTTATACTCATCAGTGATGAGGCTCAATGCATATAGCTGTGACTGTTTCACTCCCACCGTGCTCTGGCATCATCTAGAGGTCAAGCATAGTAAGCAACAGGCAAAACAGAGACAAAATCTCCCAGACCCCGACACATTGTAGTATCAGATAGGTGTTTTGATACACTTTTAAGTTTAACCTTTCGAGACAATGCAGCATCTTGGAATATTTTAAAGTCTAAATAGCTGCATACTTAAAAGGGTATTCATCTGAACATGCATATACAAGTATTTACATTACCTGGAGGATGCCCAGATGCTCCTTTAACTGTTCTGTAACTAAAAATGCTAAATGATCTCTTATTAAAACACTTAGCCTAGATAATAACTACCACTGCCCCAAATGGTTGAGTGGTTTCCATTAAAGTTTAAGCTCTAATTAAAAAAAAAAAAAACAGAAGAAATGCATTCAGTAGCGGAGCCCTCAGGGAGGAAATCTGTCTTCTATTCTGTTGTAAATTGAACACACCTAGCAGCTCACTGCAGAATAATCAGGAATTAGGGGATAAATGCAGCAACTGTGAAGAGTAATATTTGCCTGCATTGCTCCTTTACCCTGAGTTTCTAAAGCATTTTCTCTCCAAAAGCTTGTGGCACAACTTCTCTGTTTGAATGCAGGATTTAAAAGTCTCAAGAGAAGCACAGTGGGTGAGTAAGAAGGATTTTTATGTGATGTTATAACATTCCACTCATGATATTTTCTACCCTTTTGATATTCTCTTTCTTCACCTCTGAATGCATGAGTTGTGTTTTAAAATAGTGGAGAGGGAATATAAACTTCTCATTGCTGTGTTATATGAGAAAGAAAGAAACTTGGAGAGCCTCATAATTTGACAAGTAATTGAGAGTAAATGTGCCAAAGCAGACAGTGAGATACACGCACACACATGCACACAAATAAACCCACTTTCAAGTGGAAGACATTTTAAATAACCTTTTTTAAAGTTGCTATTGTTCTCTTTTTTATAATTTACACTTCTATCTCTTTTTGGATTGAAATGATTGCACTGTGATATACCGTATCTCCTTTGTATCCAGTCTTATTCTTGCCAAAGCTAGGAGCAATATTTACTGTCTTTATCTTTAATCAACCTGGCTCCTTCGTAAAGTTGAGGGACATTGAGGAGGCCATGTGTGTCTTCCCGCCTTCACATATCCTTCAGCAGATGAAGTTAAACCCCTGTACTGACAATCAAAGCAGCTCTGGATGGCCTTGGTGAAACCTGAGCGTCAGGTATTTCCTTGAGCGGATTAAGCTGTGGCCCAAGGATGGCATGGTGAATTTATTTAATCTGAACTCTGCTACTGCTGTTACAGGTGTCCTTCACTGCCACAAAAAAAATGACCACCAGCTGTTGGGATCCTGCACCTTTTGTGTTGTTGATGGTTTGGTTTTCTCTCTCAGCAGGACAAACTTTTGGATAGGTATGCTTGTTTTTCAGTATGTTAAGAAACCATTTATTCCATGTTTGTTATTGGGAATTGGCAATGGCCCAGCCTATTTAGTGCATTAGTATTGTTTAATTATACCAGACCAGTTAGCACTAGCATGTGCTCCATTTCAGAGCTATGAATCTAGAAATTCAGACTGCTTTTCTTGACTAACAGTATATGTTTACAGACTAATATTGCTTTTCTGTTCTTACATTCATCATATTTAAAAAAAAAAAATCAGCTTACCACATCATTTAAAGTTCTTTAAACATATAATCCCTTCATTGCTTAAATATTGCTTAGATGTAACTATATTAAGCATATGACTATGCAATCAGTCCTTGCCTCTAGTCAAGTCAAGTCAAGTTTATTTATATAGCGCTTTTCAGCAACAGGCACTCAAGCCGCTGTACATAAGGAAAAACATTACAAAGAAACAACAGAGCTAATTAAAAAAATAAAGAGAAAAGAATGATGGATAAGAAAACGAAAGGAAAATTGGACTGAAAACTTAACTAATACTGTTTAGATAACACATTCAAAGGCCACTTTAAACAAATACGTTTTTAATCTTGATTTAAAGCAACTTAGGGTTTCAGTGCTTTTACAGTTTTCTGGGAGTTTATCCCAGATTAGTGGAGCATAAGAACTAAAAGCTGCTTCTCCATGTTTGGTTCTTGTTGTGGATATGCAGAGTAGGTTTGAGCCAGAAGACCTGAGAGGTCTGGGTGGTTGATACACTGACAACAAGTCTGTAATGTATTTTGGTGCAAAGTTATTCAGTGATTTATAGACTAACAGAAGTATTTTAAAGTCTATTCTTTCAGATACGGGAAGCCAGTGTAAGGACTTTAGAACGGTGTGATGTGCTCCACTTTCTTAGTTCTAGCGAGGACCCGGGCAGCAGCATTCTGGATCAACTGCAGTTGTCTGATTGACTTTTTAGGCAGACCTGTGAAGACACCATTGCAGTAATCAATTCTACTAAAGATGAACGCATGAATTTGTTTTCAAGGTTCTGCTGAGACATTAGTCCTTTAATCCTGGAGATGTTCCTTAGGTGACAGAAGGCCGACCTTGTTACTATCTTTATGTGGCTCTGAAGTCCATCACTACACCCAGATTTCGAACCTGATTGGTGGTTTCTAGCTGTATTAACTGAAGCTGTGTGCTAACTCTTAAACACTCTTCCTTTTGCCCAAGATTATTACTTTAGTTTTGTTTTGTAGCCTACTGAGGAAACCTTTGCATGTGTTTTGAGTTAATTAGCTGATTAGGGTGTGACACCTGTGATGAACAATATGGAGGGAGGGAGATTTGGGATTGATGGATGTATGGATGTGATACCATGAGTTTCCAAAATTTAACTTTTTCAAATTAACTTATTTATTATCTATCTTATTCTAATTTTCCGAAACTGAAAATTGGGTTTTCATTATCTGTAAGCCATAATCAATAGAATTACAAGAAATAAAGGCTTGAAATATGTCACTATGTTTAATGGATCTATTAAATACATGAGTTTAACTTAGTGACAAAAATGTGGAACTTTTTTATGATATTCCATATTTCTTGTACCCGTATTCATATTTCATGTTGGTGGATTACAATCAGGCTGTAAGTAGAGCTTCAAAATGCAATAAGAAGAAACAGGAGCCAGAGGTATAAAATAGAGTGGTCCAATCGCCTGTCCTACCTGTCAGTCATTAACCAGTGTTTTGTCTTACGCCTTTTCTTTCACCCTCTCATTAAAGCAGTACTGTACAATAAAATATTTTCTACCAACCTGCTGCCTCACAATGTCATCTGCAAGCCTTTTAGTCCACAGGGACCCTTGCCGGATCTTGTACTTGAGCTTGTCCATCAGCAATGAAAATAAGAAAGAGCAGAGAGCAGAACCTTGGTGTAATCCCTGCTTCACCTTGAACAATCACTCACTCCTCCTGAACACCTCCTACAATCTAACTTTCTTGATATCATTACCCAAATACCTATCCATACCATCAAAACATTCATGATATTTCATTGGGATATCACACTTTATCCCTACCAAATGTTTTCTGTCTGTTAAGAAAACTTGTCAAATTTTCACTATACTCTTCTATCAGAATTCTCAAGCCTATATCATATTTGTAGGGGTTCCTTCTTTGCATAAAGTTTTCTGCTTACACATCATCATCTTTCCTCAACTTGTCTTTCACTCATCTTCTTAGTAACATAATCTTATGGCTGATGTCAATTTTTTTTTTTACTTTTTTCTAGTTAAAAAAGCTCAGCACCATTTCTCTTGAAGGTTGGTATTAGTACACTATGTCTCCACACTGCTGTCAGATGGTGTTAAGCTTGAGATGTCTCTGAAGAATTGTAATCTTCTTTCTATTCGTCATCCATTCCATTCGTCATCCATTCATCACAGTCATCACATACGATACCTGCTATCAGCCAGTCCTTTCTCCTGAGTCATTACTTCATTACAAAGACAAATTAAAAAGCATGGTCTATATAATTTATTAATATTATTATAATAGTTGTTAATCTCTATTTTTTCTTTAAACACAAATCCGTGTTCTGCGATGGACTGGCGACCTGTCCAGGGTGTACCCTGCCTCCTGCCCATAGACTGCTGGAGATAGGCACCAGCTTCCCCACGACCCACTATGGAAGAAGCGGTAGAAAATTACTGACTGACTGACAAATCCATGTTTATATTTCTAACAAGGTGAATTTTAGACTTTATCAATTTCCACAGTTCACTCATACAACACTGCAGGCAACCCTCACTGCTAATTTTTTTCACTTCCCTTACACATCACAGCAGAAAAATTTAAACCCATCATAAGCATTCTGAGTCTTACTTCCCAACTTGTTCTAACAATATACTATACCTATCTTTCTTCTCTCCAACTGATAAATGTCACCAGTCAAAATATCAAAATTAAATGTTCTGACTCTTATCCCGGATGTACAGTATATGGATAATTCCATCGCTTCCCTAACATAACAAAACCACAATGTTGAAAATACCAATGCAAATATGTCCAATTTACCTTGCTTTGTATGAGTGCAATAGGTTTACACTGCCTGACATAAAAGTTGGTTTGGTATTGCATCAGTTGGCGGTGAAGATATTAGCTCTTGATTTATTTATTCCTTTTTATAAAAGCAAACTATCTGAAAGTTCCAACTACTTGCTGCAACGTGTACCTGGAGTGGTTTGACTTTATTGGTTGAGGCACTTGGGATAAATTGTTGGACGATATTTTGCAGGGGTTAAAGTAAATTAGGAAAGAGGACTCGGAAACTCAGTCTTTTTAGAACTTTTACCTCACTGACAATCTTCAACTGGCCCTGTTAAAAGAGTAAATATCATGCAGTCTTAAAGTCAGAAACAGCATATCAATGTTTTTCATTTTTTACTGCATGAAGAATTACAAACAGTATGTAGCAGAGTTGCTCTCCAGGTCTTTCGACCATAACAAATAATTCAGAACTATGTGCACTTTAAATTCTGCGCTCCAACAAGTAGGATGGCAACTAATACTCTACAATTTTGCATTACTCTACAATTTTGCATTATTTGCTGTTATTTCAGCTTTTAACTTTGTTCTCTCTCTCTTCTTTTCCTAGAAGCTACATCTGGCCCGACTCTGTGTCTACCTGTGACACCTTTCTGGAGAGGGGCATCGTCCAAGCTTCTGCTGGCAACAACATAATGCTCACCCTCTACCGATGATCCACATGGCCCTGTCTTTCAGTGTTTAACCCTTTCTCTCTCCTAGTCATGGCAATTGACTGAGCTTTTGCTGTGACTAACTCTATGTGCTCTCTTTCAGATGAGAAACACAAAAACACATACACACTGATCCAGGAATAATTACCATGCTAAATGAAAGTAGAGAGTTTATGACAGCAGTAGCTCTTACAGCTAAGGCAAGGCAAGTTTATTTATATAGCACATTTTAGCAGCAAGACAATTCCAAGTGCTGTACATGAAAAAAAGAAAAAGAAACATAATAGGAAAATGGATCTGATTGTTCCATACGTTCCTAACAGAGCACTTCGTTGTCAGACTGCAGGTTTACTGGTGGTTCCTAGAGTCTCTAGAAGTAGAATGGGAGGCAGATCCTTTAGTTATCAGGCTCCTCTCCTGTGGAACCAGCTCCCAGTTTTAGTCCGTGAGGCGGACACCCTGTCTACTTTTAAGGCTAGGCTTAAAACTTTCCTTTTTGATAAAGCTTATAGTTAGAGTGGCTTAGGTTATCCTGAGCTATCTTCCTTATTTTACCTCCGTCTTCTTCTCCCCTTGTTGGATGGAGTAAGGGGGAGTCAGGTTTCACCTAAACCGGCTCAGTTATGGTTGAGGTGCAAACACACCCTCCATTTCTGCTACCTGTATGACCCCCTCTCTTTTCCAATGGTTATGGTCAATCTGACAGAGAGAGGTATCCCAATCGTTGTGGTTTTTAGTATAACAATGGCTATCAGTGGGCTCTAGATGGACAAACTGTCTACTTTTAAGGCTAGGCTTAAAACTTTCCTTTTTGATAATAGCTTATAGTTATAGTGGCTTAGGTTATCCTGAGCTATCTCTGTATTTATGCTGCCTTAGGCTTAGGCTGCTGGAGGACATAATGACCACTTTCACTCTCTTCGCTACATTCTCACACTACTCTCCAATTTTGTATAATTTGCTGTTATTTCAGCTTTTAACTTTGTTCTCTCTCTTTTCTCTTCCTAAAAGCTACACCTGGCCTGACTCTGTGTCTACCTGTAACACCTTTCTGGAGAGGGGAATCCTCCAAGCTTCTGCTGGCAACAACTTAATGCTCACCCTCTACCGATGATCCACATGGCCCTGTCTTTCAGTGTTTAACCCTTTCTCTCTCCTAGACATAGCTATTGACTGAGCTTTTACTGTAACTAACACTATGTGCTCTCTTCAGACTCTAAACTTAAAAACTGGCTCAGAGTTTCTATTCTTTCTTTCTAGGTGAAACGACTAAAGGAGCTACATCCATTAACATTTACTTTTCCTTCCCAAAGAAAGGACTCCCGGATCAGTGCTTCTTTGTTCTCTTTGTGTCTCTGCTCTGTTCTCTCAAACCCCCAGTCGGTCGTGGCAGATGGCCGCTCACAATGAGCCTGGTTCTGCTGGAGGTTTCTTCCTGTTAAAAGGGAGTTTTTCCTCTCCACTGTCGCTACATGCATGCTCAGTATGAGGGATTGCTGCAAAGTCAACATCAGTGACTGTCCACTGTCTCTACATGCTCATCCGGGAGGAGGGAATGCTGCAAGTCACTGACTGGATGCAATCTGCTGGGTTTCCTTAGATAGAAAAACTTTTTATCCATTTTGAATAAATAACTGAATCTGACTGCACTGTTCAATGATTAGGATTAATTGGAATGTATGTACCTGAGTTTTGTGAAGTTCCTTGAGACGACATGTGTTGTGAATTGGCGCTATATAAATAAAACTGAATTGAATTGAACTAATGCATTTCAAAAGGAATGTAATTTTGACTGGGTGCAGCGGATGCACTGATATTAATTTCTCAGAGGCCAGGGCCTGCTGGGGGGCATCAGATAAAATGTAATTATGCCCACATTTAATCTGAGATCTTCTGCTGTTCTGCAAACATAGGCATATGGTGGTTTCATGTAACTGGGTTATATTAATATTTTGGTGACAATAGTTCACAAATCTAACTCTAAATACTCAGCCTCAGAATACTTTATATTTTATCAAATCACATCCAGTTGATTAATACTTTTTCTTACTCTAAGTTTTACATCATCCACAGTGGGGGAAATAAGTATATGATACACCAACGATTTTGCTAGATTTCCCACTTGCAAATAATGGAGAGCTCAGTAATTTTCCTCGTAGGTACATTTCAACTGTGAGAGACATAATCTAAACAAATTAAATGTTCGGAAATGCACTGCCAAGGCAACTAAGAGTGGCTCTGAAAGAAGCATTTCAAGGTTCTGGAGTGGCCTAACCGATCTCCAGATATATACCCAAAACAAAATATTTGGTAGGGATCTGAAACTCCCTGTTGCCCAGCAACAGCCCTAAAATCTAAAAGATTTGGAAAAGATTTTTTATGGAGGAATCCTTGGTCAAGAACTACAGGAAACATCCAACCACTGTAATTGTAAATAAAGGTTTATGTTGCTAAATATTAAGTTACATTTTTCTATTGTATCAAATGCTTATTTCAAGTAATAAAATGCAAAATAATTACTTAAATAGTATACAATGTGATTTTCTGGATTTTTTTTTAAATTCTGTTTCTCATAGTTAAAGTGTGCCTACGATGAAAATTACAGACCTCTCCATTCTTTGCAAGTGGGAAAACTTCCAAAATCTGTTTCAAATACTTATTCCCCCCTCTGTATAAAATATTTGTTTCTGCCCAGTCTTATGACTATCTGATTATATTTGCTTTTCTGTTCACTGTCGTCAAAGAAAAACACAGGCAACATCCCTTTCCAAAGATGACACTGTCACAGCAATTTCTTTATGTTAAAGCCACAGCCCAAATAAGCTCCAGTTACATTTAGATTGTTGCTTTCAACACAAGTAACATTGCTAAATGAAGCATGTGACGTGTCTGGGCAATTTTGTGAAATTTAATATTTATACTGAAATTCACCGTCTACACAACAGACACAAAAGTATTTTAACCCCTTACCTTTGTGATGAACTCTATTTGGAGATGATTCTTTACTAAACTTTAACAAATTTTCATAATTAAATAGAGATTTATCATATCCCTCATTTGTATTTTTGCTGCAAAAAAATCTTCTTCTGTTATGACTATATGGGACCAATTTTGTTGTTGTACAATTTTTAACTGTATTGTTATATTTGGATACCAGAGGCCCATATATTGAGCTCATTCACCAATAGCCGACCACAATGCAATGGTTGAGTGATAGTGGTCTACAGTTAAACTCAAATAAAACTGAGACCCTCATTATTGCCCCATATAGTGCTATCTCTGGCATCAAACAGCATGTAGGCAGCCTTAGCCATGCCTTAAAACCTAGCCTGACAAACCTAGGAGTCATTTTTAATGAAGCTATGTCCCAAGAACATCACACAGAACAACCACTAAAGAAGTGTTTTTTCCAGCTGGGCAACATGTCCAAACAGAGAACAATCGTCTCTAAAAAACGAGCTTGAGATGTTGATTCATGCTTGTGTTTCATCACATTGAGACTATTGCAACAGTCTGTTCACCTGTCTAAACAAAAAAAGAGTTAGCTCATTTACAATTGGTAAAAATCACTGCTGTGAGGACAGAAGAGCCCATATTATACCCGTTTTAAAATCTCTTTATTGGCTCCCTGTATTTTATGGTATAAATTATAAAATTCTGGTCCTGACATTGAGAGCACTGCATGGGCAGGCTCCTCCCTACATCTGTGGTTTAATCCAGCCTTTCATTTCAGCTCGTAGCTTGAGATTCTCAGAGCAGAATTTATTGATGGTCCCTTGCAGTCATACCCGAGTAGAGAGATCCTTCCAAGCTGTTGGACCAAGACTGTGAAATGACTACCATGTTACTTGTGATCACTGGACTCTGATGATGTTTTTAAAAAGCTGTATGTTGTCATAGTATATATTTTAAATGATCATGTAAATATATTTAAAGAAGTAATTTTACTGTGCAGCACTTTGTGATTGCTGTGTGAGAAAGGTGCTAAATAAATAAAATCGACTGACTTACTTATTTATGGTTAATAATTAGTTAAGGTTCTTCTAAAACACAGTAAGTAACTGGAAAGATTGCATCATATACTTCATTAAACAAATGGATCTTTGAGTCTAAAACAAATTAAAAGTGTCAAAACAGTGCCCTGTCTGTCAGTGTGCATTATAATTAGGCTTGTGATTCACTTTGCACCTTACCTTTTTACTTCTTATCCTGCTCACTTCCACTTAACATTTTAAGTATATTAACAAGGAATGGATGAGTAATATGCAGCTTAAACTCTAATCAGAATACTATAAAGTAATTCAGTTGTGGGTAATAACAAGATGATTTGCACATTACATGTCCATAAGTAGTATAATTGCATTAAAAACACAAATGTGGAAAGTTAAATGTGAGCACTATTAAAGAAAATAAAATTACAATGTAATACGTAAATGAAAACATTGTTGGTCGTAGTGCAACAGTCATCCCCAAGATGAAAAACAAAAAAAATAAGCACCAACTAAAATTACTTTTATGCAGCATAGGTTCAATTGCAGCACCTGTTTGTACTTTGCTGTCTGCTGATGGAATGTTGCAGTATAGTTTTATGAATAATTTACTTTATTATAAATCATTAATTTTAATCGTAATTAAAAAATAATCTAACAAATACACTTACAGTACATCTCTGTGTATTATATGCAGTTACAATATTCTGATAGGAGGTGGGCTACTATAACAAAATACACGAGTTCAAGGTACCAAGCTCCATTGAGATGCCCAGACAACCTGATAAGATGATGACTGAACCAGTACTGGTACTGTACTCGGTACAGTACCAGTTGGGTTTCCACTGACCCACTGACAACTGGAGCAATGCCGGCTAAAGCCCCACCTCCAGCCGTCAGTGTAATGCACTGTGGCGCTATTAATATTACTGTTAACAGCTGTTCAGTTACTAGTTTGGAAGCTCACGCTTTCTCACAGTACTTGGTGAGTAAAAGAAAATAGCTTTGTCAAAATATGTTAAGTGGACTATGAAAATCACACGTTTTAAGATGAATGGACAGAACCATGCGTTTTTTTTTAACTTCTGTAAGATGGTCTACCTTATGTTTTGAATCAGTTGAACTTATAAAGATTGGAAATCTAAAAAACAGATATTATATAATATGAACTTCAACCAAAGCTACCCGCCTGGGTCTGATGGTAGGACAAGGAGAATAAATGAACTGACGGGACAGTATGAGTGAGCTGCACAGCTGATAACACAGTCTCTTATGGCACAACAGCAAGCATATGGGAGTTCACTGAAGTACAGTGCATTTTAAGAAAAAACAAAAAGCCTTTCACTGACTGGGAAATGATCAAAGAGTGCATGGAAACTGTGGTAGAAACACTTAGATGGAAAAGGAGGACAACGACTTAAGGAAAGAATTAATCAAATGACCTTGCATGCCAGAAGCACAAGCAGAGCAGAATTGTTATACCAAGATGTACAAACCCAACTCAACTGTGCTTTTCAAAGTGCATATAATATTGGTACTTAAATTGGATTGCACTTTTCTGTTCAGCAGATGATTTCTTGGCCTTAATAATAATGGACCAGTAGTTAAAAAAACAAAAACTCTAGTGTTAATTAAATGTTCAATAACAATGAAAGAAAATATTTTTGTCAGTTCATTTAAAGTGTCTGGATGATGGAGGTTGTTTACCTCCTGTTATTTTATTTGGGGACCCCTGGTCTACAGCAACATCTGTGCTGAGTATAGACTACAAGTTTGCCAGTCAAAGTGGGAGACACAACCAAGAGACAACCAGTGATGGAGACTGATAGGCCTACAATACTGTGGGACATCCAGATCAAGACTGTTAAGCAGGTAATGGCAACTACAGGAGACTGTTGGTAGTGAAAAAAACAAAAAGGAGTGCAATAATGAAACTGTAGATGTGGCAACCCCAAGTAACAGCAGTATCAAGAAGAAACATGAAAAGCTTCAGAAGTACCAGGGTCTCAAAGAGGAACTAGAGAAGTTGTGGAGATTCAAGGCCTGGTGTCAGTGGTCATCGATGAACTTGGAACTGTAACCCTCAAAAAGTGGGTGTGGCTAACACAGATTCCAGAAACAACCACTGAGATTTTTGTCTAGGAGAATGCAGACCTAGGAACAGCTAAGATACCAAGCAGAACCCTCAAGCAGCTGGCATGGCATTTTTTATTATTATAGACAAAGAAGTACAGGTCATTCTAAATAGTCCACATGCATTATGAAATATTATTTATTTAGTATAAAAGCAGGAAAGCATAAAAAACATCTGCCAGACTGACTTGCTCCCAAAAAACCTGTTTTGACAGTGTCTTGTGAATCTGAAGTCAACAGTATATGTAATCACAAGTGTGTCATCAGTGTTAAATCAAAACAGTAACTGCAAATTAAGAACTTCATTGTTACCCCATTGTTACCCCCAAGTTTAAAGACCAAGTAAATGACTTCACTGGTCCAAGTGATATATAGTGCAGAGGTTAGCACTTGCCTCTTTCTGCATGGAGTTTGCATGTCCTCCCTGCATAGGTGGGTTGTCTCTGGGTACACCGGCTTTCTCTCACAGTCCAAAAATATGATTGTTAGGTTAGTTGGTTTCTTCCCCTTAGGTGTGAGTGTGCGTGTGTGTAAATGGTTGTGTGTCCTTTGTGTCCCTTTGTTGCCCTGTCATTGTTCGGGGTGTACCCACCTCCTGCCCAAGGACGGTTTGTGATAGACACCACCCGTCCCGTGACCCTGCACGTAAAGGCACTTATAGACAATGGCTGGATAGATGGATGGTCCAAGTGGGGGAGTGGACACTTGTTTCTAAGTTCCACTGAAACTGTTCATGTTCAGAGACTCTTCGTTTTTTTTTTTTTTTTTTGGGTTTTTTTATGAAGCATTAAAGACCGATCTCCTTAATGGCCCTAATTGACCCACATTAGTTGTTTTTAAATGAAGCCCAAAGCAAAAGTAATTTTTTTTTAAGTCTTATATCTTGAAGATATTTCATGGACTTTTTTTTTTATATGGGTCCATAAAATACATGTACATAAAAATCTCATGTGTCCCTTAATAACCCATATCATTAGAATTAGGAACAACCTGAAATGGGGCATACTGATACATGTTGTGGAGTCTTGGTTCTTATGAATCCTATGAAACACGAACAAATAATTTTCCATTGAAACTAGAACATTTTTTTTTAAAAAGTAACCCAAACAGTTTGTAGGAGTTATCTAATGTATAAATCAGTTCAGAAGGCATGGACATTGAGCAGATCTTAAAGTCATAAAACTATTTGAAATATTTTAAGAAAATTGGAGTTTGAGGCATAAATACTAATCAGAAAGTGCAAGCATGATTACACACGTATTATCTGATATACTTCAATGAGCCCACATGTGTATCCTTAGCATAGGTAATGATGTAGTACTGGATCTTTAGATATACATTGTTGCCACAGCTCTGCATGTGACCAGATCCAAAACTGCAACACCTGATCTGTGACTGTTAACCTCTATGCCATGCTTCAGACTTTACAGGCTAAGACTCAATTTTCACATTTCAAATATACAATATTTTTCTTCCCCTAAGACTGTGGAGTCTTAACTCAAAACTGGAATCCTGCATTGCATTATGCTGACAAGGTCAACTACTGGGCTAGTTACCATTTTTGAATTTCTTAAAAGGGACATATCCTGGGTTTAAGTTCAGTTCTGGTTGAATTTCTGACTTGCAGAATGGAGTGTACTTGAACAATTATAATTGCATGCAGAAGAAAATAATGTGACCAAATATTGTGAACAAGATTTTCTTCTTCTAATATAACTCAGTGTGGAAGCATAAAATGTCAAGGTCAGATATGCAGCTCAATAAATTTCTCAAATAAAACTTTGTTCAGCTAAATTGACCAATGAAAACAGAAATCTACTAATGTGTTCTATTTTATAAGAATTTATTTGTAAAGGAAATATTACAAATTAAATAAGCTACTGTCACAAGACAGATGCATTTTATTGAATTTTGATAAAAAAACAGATTTTTTTCATTCACATTTGAATTACTTTTCTGAAAGATTGTATCTAATTTGTGCATTAACTGCATTTATAGTTTTTGTTTCCTCTTTTTTTTTTATAATTCCTAAATGGAAAATTATTCCAAGTGGGCTCTCTGTCTGTTTCCTTGGTGCTATCCTCCTTCTACTTCCTTCCAACATTGTAGAGGATGATGACATAAATCATAACCAACGCCCTGCATGTGCCACATCTGAATGTGTGTCAAAAAGCTCATCCCTGCACTCCCTGAAAATCATATGCTCAGTAACAATCGTGCCCCCATCTGCCAGAACAGGAAAATCACATCTCAATTCCATACTGTTATATAATGTATCTAGAATTTTGTTGAAACTTGACATTGCACTTGCAAATTCAAAAGACATTTTGCAAAGCGGGCAGATGCATTAATTTAAATGCCACAGCCAACCACCCCCATTTCCTCTCTGCACACAAAACAATCTACAATCTGTTTTTCCCCCGGTGACTCCTCCTGACTTATGCAGAAATGAAATCTTGCAAGGATAATTTATTACTTTTATTCACACCGGTGAATCTACATTTTGTCTCAGATGCTCACGCATCATTACACTTGCAGAGATAATGTAACCTGGCTGACATGACTTAAATGTTTGCTCTTAACATAAAGAGTAATCTGTGTAGCTATAAGCTGACTCAAGAGGAATGTCACCAACAGTGGGAACATTAGAGCTCCTCCCCCTGAACAGGTCACTAAATTCGCATGTTCAATCCAATCCAATTTATTTATAAAGCACATTTAAAATAAACTAATGACTGACCAAAGTGCTGTACATTAACAGACTAAGAAAAAAAATTGTAAAGTCAAAACAGACAATGTTACAACACAACTCAGGCAAAAGAATAAACAACTCTAATGCGTTGAACATCAAGAAAAAAAGACAAGTCTTCAAAAAGAATTAAAAAAAAGACAATGTAGGAGTCTACTTAACACTTAGAAGCAACCCATTCCATGACTTAGGGGCCATAAACACAAAAGCTCGATCACCTCTGAGCTTTAGCTTCGTCTTTAGAAAAGCCAAGTGCAGTTAGGCAGCTGATCTTTTGTGCCTTTTCCATATGTACCTACTCTACTTGACTCGGGTCAGGTTGGCTCTACACAGTTTGGTTCGTTTTCCATTACAATTGAGCACCATCTCAATGTGGGTGGGATGGTCAAGAGCAAGGTGGCCCCACAGTCTGAAAAAGTAACATCATGTAATTTGTATGTGACACAAACACAACAGCCATGACAGCTCCTCAGTTGAAGGCTGTTGTCAGACTCAGAGTGAAGGAAGAGAGCCAGAGAAGGTTGTGGGCAGCAAGATGAAACAATAAATAAGTACAGAAGAGAGAGATGAAACCCATGAAGAGGGTCCAGCACAGGAGTGATGTGTTCTCACCTTCGTTAGAACCAGAGTAGCTGCATTTTGAACAAGCTGAAGGTGAGAGAAGGTAGCCTGTCTGACCCTGAAATACAGTGCATTATAATAATCAAGGCGTGAGGTAAAAGAGATGTGAATTGTCTTTTTTTTTAAATCTTGCCTGGAAAAAATGGTCTTGATTATGGCAAGACGTCATAGCTGGAAAAAAATGGAGTCAGAAAGCCAAGATTCACGTTGGGTGTCCCTTGAGCAGAATGGTATGACCTCAGTCTTCTTTATCATTGGAGCTCCAAACATTCAGGGCAATCCAAGCCTTGGCTTCATTTAGGCGTTCAAACAAAGGATGAACAGAGTGAGCATCATGATCTTTTAAAGAAATCTAGACGTGGGTTGTGATTATTAATCTGACAATATTATTTAATATTTAATATTAATATTTTATCAAATAATATTTCGGTCTGTTAAGGGTTGTCCTGTGAACACCAGCCCAGTAAGTATTAGGACAAAGTTGAAAGGTGTGAGCCAAGCTCTGACATTATTGAACAGCATAAACTCTGCACACACATGGAATGAATTCACAACATTTCTTAAAATACAAGAATTTATTAACAAAAATAAGTCAACTCAAAGTCAAACATATTTCAATCAACAAACTCTTTACTATGCTAAAACAATCCAACTAAACTACCAAGCAGAATTAAAGAATAACAAAGACTAATGGGCTATGTACAATATAAACAAGTTGATTAAAGATGGTTGAAACCATGACCAAAAGAGTGATGCAACATTACCATGCAATGTTTATGTTTGAGAACCAAGGATTATCTTGAAGAATCTGGAAGTGAAGTTAAGTTGGTCTTGGAACCAACTTGGGCAGTAATCAGCATACCTTTAGACAACCATTCACAATGCAAGATCAGATAAAATATTTTATCAAAATAATGCTTTCAAGACTGATCTGCTGAATAAAACCAACCTTCTGGATGAATAATTTCTCAATGGTGTCTAATTAGTTGCCTTTATTTATTAAAATAATATTTGAAGAAATATTATTAAGGGAATATTTGGAAAAGAGCCAAAACTTTCTGGAGAAATGGGGCTTAATGGTGTTTACTTAGTTTTCAAGTTAGTGAATAATAGTCTCTAAACATTACTCTACTAAATCTGATAACTAACAACCTTTCTGTTAAAAATTCTGTATTGAGCACGTGTTCTAAAGCTGTTAGCAGTTAAGCTAACAAAGGAGGCCGATAGCTTAGCACCAGAACCAAACACATACCTTTAAAATACCAGGGTCAATAAAAGGGTTAAAATGCATAAGCGCGAACGGCGCGTTATGAGCAACCTTCTGTGTTTAAAATCACCCTTTAAATAAAGTTTGTCTTAACTTTAAAAACACAAACACAGAACACAAAGCTGATCACGTGTGCTGCTGATAGCCTGCTAGCACTAAGATAGCTGTTTCACACAAATAAAACCAAACTTCATAAAATGAAAAACGTTCAGATCATTTCATCCTAACTGTTATTCTATTATTCACTCTGCCCAAACCTAACCTCTGACCATGTTGAGGAAAAGATGTCCGGGGCGGCGAAGTTTGAAGAAACGTCCACAGTCAACAAGCGGTTAGCCTTCGGCTAACCTAACGAAGCTGTGGGTGGGCGGCCCGTTCTGTCGGCCGGCCAAAACTGCACGTTACCGGTGATAGGGCTACTCGTCGTCCTTCTCTCAGGCAAGGAAAACCGCTTCACTCGGGTTGTAGAGACCGCGTCTCTGCTGGGGACTTTTCTCGAACACCGTTGAAGTCTTTTTGCCAGCAAAAAGACTTCAGCGCGCTGTGTCTGCTCCTTGTCTGATGGTCAACCGGCTTGGAGAGATCGGGCCATTGGAAAGGGGGTGTTTTTATACAGCCAGTGGCATCATGGGAAGTCTGCTGTTACCCCCCTTTTCCCCTTCTGAAGTTGTGCTGAAAGTCTGTTAAATGCAATTTATTTTGACAACTCCAGAAAAGTGTTTACCGGAGTTTTAATGTTGAAATCCATGGTCCCAACACTTGGCAATCATCAACATAACAATGAAATGAAATTACAGATTTTCCCAAAATGGAACTCAACTCAAAGGCAGGAGATACAAAGAGAAAAGAAGGGGTCATTCTGACACAAAGAAGGGGTCATTCTGACACAAAAGGTTCTGTCAGGTAAGACCGGAACTGCTCCAAGGCTGCTTTTTTAATACCAACACAATGCTCAAGACAAGAAATTAAAATGCTATGATCCACTGTGTCAAAAGCAGCCGTAAGGTCTAAAAGCCCATGGACAACATAATCACCAGCATCATTAGCTAAAAATATATAATTTAAAACCTTTTAGAGCAGATTCTGTGTTGTGAAGCTTTTAAAATCTAGAGACACATCAGAAATACCAGGAATTCCTATGTAAAAATAAGTTTAATTGTGTAAAAATAACTTTCTCCAGTATTATTGAGATAGAGGGTTTGAACATTGGACACAAATTAAAATAAAAATGTATGGATTAAGACCTGGTTTGTTAATGAAGGTTTACAGAACAGCATGCTTTAAGCCCCCAGGGACCACACTTGTGGGATTACTGCCATTAAAAACAGCCAGGACAGAAGGTCCAATGGTATTAAGAAAATTTTTATAAAAGGTGAGAGGGAATAGGAAGATCTATGTGTTTAGTGTGCATACAGTATCATGGATTCGCAAAAAATAGACAGCAAAAGCACGATCACAAACAAAATAGGCAGAGGCAGACAGCAAGCCACACACAGCCGGGCTGTCACATACCACACAGTTTCATTCAAAATGTTCAGTCATGTAGAGTCCAGTTCACAGTATGTTTGTTTTTTTTGGGGGGGGGCTGTAATGTCACACCTCACAAAGACACAGAGATTGATTTCACTGTGCACAAATGACTGTGTGGGAGTCATGAAGTTGCTGATTATTTCTTTATGCTGGGAAGAGTGATATGGGACACATGTAGTATAAGTAGCATTAATCGGATGCTATTTGCTGAATGCATTAGATGACTTTTACTGTTCTTCTAACAGCATAAAAAAACAATGTATTTGTTATCAGCCAGTCTACGTGAAGGTTTTTAAAAGAAGCAGAGGTTGGGGCACGTTTGTTTTGACCTGAATATCTGACACAATGTGTCAGGGCTTAACTGTATACTTACTTCAGATTAATCTGCAGGACAGAAATTATTTCATAATTTAAAAAACACATCTTTTCATTAAAATTGCGGGCTAATGAAAATTAATGAAATTAGTAAATAAACATTTCTTACAAGCTGGACACCCTCTAGGTGACACCAGGGTACCAGCTCTGACTAAGTCAACAACAGACAACTCATACATGTGTTGTCATCACAGGCCATCTACTTTTGTGTATCTAATGCCTCCTGATTGAATTAGTTCAGTGACAATGGACCAGTACAAAAAGCTAAGGACTTTCACGTGAAGTCTGTTGCCTTCCTGGAGATTATGGCCCTTTACAGATCAAAAGCTGTTACATTTTAATAGCTATAACTATAATTCAAATGCCTTAATCGCATTTCAGTTGGAATGTGACCAGATAGAAAAGCACTTTACAAACTACTTGCTCTGAAGTATTTTGTATTTTAACAGTGTAGAATCATGCATCACTACCATTTGTGACAAATAGTTAATATTCTCACGAAATAGGAAAATGCATTTTTAAAATCTCAATCTTTGGTCTTGTAAATTATTTCAAATTAAATTGCATTCTAAAAGGAGTGATACCCCTTGAACACTTTTTTATTTTGTCACAATACAGCAACAAATTATGTATTTCATTGGAATTCTGTGTGTAGTGCATAATTTGGAACTGGAAGGAAAAAAAAATGCATGGTTTACATGTAATTATATTTTAATTGGAAATACAATCTGAAAAGACTCACAAAGAGAGGGTTGGCAATTAGAAAAGTTTTAATGATGTGAAATTACATAATTATATCTTTGGCGCTCGGACCTGGGAGGAAGACATGAATGTTGAGAATGTGTGAGCTAGGATGAACATTGTAAAGCTTATATTTAGAGATGTCTTCCCCCTGATCCGACACTGGTGGTGGATTGGTGGCCAGGGAGCAAGGAAGCCAGGAGTAGATGGGAAGGAAGATGGTGGAGGTGGGGTGGAGGAGGGATGAGCTCAGCTGACAAGCGAGGAGGAACACAGCCGAAGGTCCTTTAAAAAACCGGCGTGGGAAGGCAAATTTGGATGATGAATCAGGCGGACAGGATGCTGATTGGGGGAAGGCCCCCGGGACGCACAGGGAACCCAATTGGACGGTGAGAGGGCGAGGGTGAGTCTTTCATTCTGAATTTTCGTTAAACTCCATTTCAATCAGAAAACCAAAAAGAGAGGTTGGCAATTAGAAAATTTTTAATGATGTGAAATTACATAATTATTTTTGGCGCTTGGACCTGGGAGGAAAACATGAATGTTGAGAATGATATGAGCTAGGATGAAAAAATTGTAAAGCTTATATTTTGAGTTCTTCCCCCAAAATAAGCTCGAGGACATGACGGGGCCTAACTGAGTACTAAGGAGAGTGGGATGAAATAGGAAAATGAAAGAAGCGAAAGCTGCAGGAAAAATTAAAATCAGAAAAGAGAAGTTGTAAATATGGTATGAAAAAAGGGAAGATAATTGAGAAGCAGAGGAAAATGATATGCCAAAGGGCAATACGAAGTGATAGATATGCCGTTTAGGTGATGCAACACTTGATGAAAGGTTTAGAGAGCAGAGTAAGGTGATAGATATGCCGCTTGGCAATGCGTGATTATTTCAAACTTGAGAGCAGAGCAAGATGATAGATATGCCGTGTTGGCAATGCATGATTATTTCAAATTTTGAGAAAACAACAATGATAGATTTGTTGTGTTGGCAATGCAACTCGCAACGCTTGATGAGAGCTTAGAGAGCAGAGTAAGGTGATAGTCTCCCCCCGTTGGGCTGGATGATAGATGCTTGAATAGCAAGAAAGGGGATATTTTCGTGTTGGCAAAATGTGATTAGAGGTAGAGATGAAAAATTATGGAAATCCTATGGAGTGCTGAAAATGCATAAAAAAAAATGCAGATGAAGTTAAGAAATAAGGTTAAAAATAAAGATCTATGAGTCGGGGGAGTAATTAATGAACGTCAAAGTAAAAAACATGAAAATAAGTAAAGTAATTGCAGAAAGCATGAGAAGACAAGGAATAATCGGCCTCCAATTAAGTACGGGGCGAAACGAATAAATACTTTTCGAAGAACATAGGTGAGCTAGAGGAGGGGAAAAATTAGACAAGACTGGCAGGTGCTGAGGGGAAAGGGCCTGCAAAAAGAACATGACGATTGAAAAAAAACCAATGATGGATAAAGGCCACCACCCCGGGAATTTTTGGGGGGCTCTTACCCAAGAGCTGATAAAACATTGAGCAGATAGAACGGAGTGGAAATCCCGGCGAACATAGGAAGAGAAGGATGAAGAAGACTAACGACCCAATGCTGGAGGGCGGCTGGGGGGAAGACCTTGGATCGCTGCAGTAGTGGCTGCTCCTATTTGAAGGAATGGCATGAAAACTGGATGGAGCGTAATGCATTGAATGGGGACATGCCTAAAATATTTTAGAACCAGGATGCGGACATGGGGCTCCTAGCGTGAGAAAAGGGGCATGCGAAAAAAAAAGGATTTAAAGTAGAAAAAGGTTAAAACCTGATAAATTATAGAATGCGGGGTTGATATAACAAGGATGAAAAGATGGATTCAATCAACCGTAGGACTTTAAAAGGAAAAATTGAAGAAGACTGATGGGGAGACACAAAACCTAGGAACTAAATAGAATAACCTGGAACAGATGGGCAGGAATGATGAAGTTATGAGTTATGACTTGCCAGGATGCACCGGCGGTAAGGTATAATGCCTTAGAGGACAAGCGGCTTTGACTAACGGGATTGACCACTGCTGCATTATCAGAAAAGCGCTGATGGGCTTCTTCCAGAAATGCCGTAATGCAGCAGGCTATAGTGATGAGATGATCTCATAGAAAGCTGGGGATTCAGATTAGGGAAGAAAGGAAGCCTTAAACTCTGTGTTTAAAAGGAAAACAAACAGAAGAGAAGGAGTGCAGCAAGGTCATGTGCTGAGCTTATTTGACATGTGAATACCAAGTTACATTAATTATTTAATTTTCAGTAGAAGGTGCCAATATTCTTAGTGCGTTATGCACGCTTAATCGCAATACGAAAGTTATTAGGTTCAATATCATAAACTAAGTAAAGTCACAGACAGTTGAAATATGTATTTTATATCCTTTCATGGTACTGGGAAATATAGGGAGGTGAGATGTTTAGTAAATATATGGTGAAATGGGGTGTAAAAGGGGGTTTAAATTTAAGATAAATAAGTCTTGTATCGAAAGGTAATGAGGTAAAGAGGTTTAAAAGCAGCATATAATTGAGTTATTAAAAAGGTATTACATTCTGCATATCCTTAGATCTTACAATGTGATCACATGCAAGGCTCTTTCAACCAAAGGATTGTGAACCATCCGCTGAGAGACCTTTTAAACTGGGACGCTACAGACTGTAAAACTTAAAACGAGTCAACCGAGCGAACGACGACGCTGGAAGAGAAGGAGAGACCGCTCCAGTTAGAAAGGAGACTGGAGCGGTAAGCCTGGCAATTTGTGACCCTGCAGAAGTTCTGGAAATGGAAGAGAAGAGCAAAGCGCTCTGATGGCCAACTAAGCCGCTGGAAACCAGAAGGTGGCTGCAATATAAATTGTCAGTGGAAAGAACAGCGCAGTCTAAGCGGGCTCTTGATTGAGCTGTGGCTGGGGCACTTTTTTTAAAGGGAGTAGCCGATAACTGATTGATTAGAATGCCACAGCACACTTAGATTAAAAATGGACATCAGCTACTACACAACCTATCAGACAGACACCGCAATGGTAACACGTAATCTACTGATAAACACTAGGGAAGTGCACATATATTGCTTTGGAGTGCCAGATAAAAACCCACATGTGACCTTCTTTCGGGGCTCTTTGTCAACCTTTCACATACAGCAATGAACCACAACAGGAGCCTCAGCGCTGATCTCTATAATCATTCCTCTGCTTAACTTAGAATAAAAGAGCAGAAAGTTAGAAGCTGTTTGAGAGTCGTTCCTTTATGAGTCAGTGTTAGAGAGTGTGATCACTTCTGAGGACCAAGGAGAGTAGTATGACCGGCAGTATGACCGGCAGCAGGGTGCGGTTGTTCGGACAGAAAGCCGGGGACGAGATGATTAAAACGAAGCAGATAGTTAAAAATGAGAGAAACCAGATCAATGAGCTGCCTCTGTAGGATTAAGAGCTGAGCCTGAACGAGATGGTAAAATACATGGGAGTAAATGATCAGCCTGAATGAAAAGAGGCGTGGGAAACACCGCACCTTTGAAGAGCACATTAATGAAAAGGATAGAGAAAAGAGAGTGGAGTGATACATCTTACCTAGAGACAAGCTAGGCCGGGCGTTAGCAAGGGCGAACGGCGGTGGGAGGAGCCAAGGAGCAGGCAGCTATGATGGAGAGGGAAAGAGGAAATGCTGATGTGGCAGAGATGGCGGTGAAGTCACAGAGCAGGTGAGTAAGCGATGACGTGGAACGCTGGAGAGAATCCATAAACGAGATGAATTGTAGGATGATCGGTTTGAGGGATTAAGATGGAAGGAGAAACTGCTGGAGGCCGGGTAATGCAGCGGCGGGAGCCGGTGAGGAGGCAGGGCTACCTCGGCGACGCTTAGCAGGAGAAGTGTAGGAATTCTTGATGCGCTTTCCACTTGCCCAGAACTGAGACAACGAAGAAATTAGCCAAGTAGCGAGGCGAGCGCTCTTACAAGCGATAGGGGAGGAAGGATTATGAGAGTCCGTTACGAATAGTGCCAGGAGGGGTCGGAGTCGTAGATGAGCTCAGCTGACAAGCAAGGAGGAACACAGCCGAAGGTCCTTTAAAAACAAGGCGTCGGAAGGCGATTGGATGATGAATCAGGCGGACAGGATGCTGATTGGAAGGCCGTGAGACGCACAGGGAAGTCATTGGAGGGTGAGTCTTTCATTAGGAATTTTCGTTAAACTCCATTAGTCACATGCCTTTGTTTTCACTGTCCTTTACTCTGATAACCATCAATAAAATCCCGTGCAGCCAATTGTAAACATAGTCTACATATTTTTAATGTAAGGTCAGAACACAAAAATAGAGCAATTCTTTCCAGGCTTTAGAGGTTTGTTGGAAAACAGTAGTGAACAAGCAGCATCATGAAGACTTAAGAGCACACCAAATAGGTGAAGAATGTAGCTTGGAGAGGATATAGCTGTTGAAAAGAGTTATGAAAAGATTATGGCACAACTACAAACCTACCAAGACATGGCTATTGGCCAAGAATGACAGGCTGGGCAAGGGGAATGGAGGTGAAGGTGAAGGTCTCTTTATTTGTACCCATAGGTAAATTAGGTTGCTGTACAAGAGAGGCATCAACACAAACATTCAATGTTAAATAGGGAAGCAGCTAAGAGGGCTATGGTAACCCTGGAGGAGCTGCAGAGATCCACAGCTCAGATGGGCAAATCTGACGACAGTATAACTATTTCTTGTGCCTTTTGCATGCACTCTGGCCTTTACAAAAGACTAATATGATAAGATAAAAATTGATGAAAGAAACTAAGTCACATATGCAGTTTGCCACATGCTTTTTTGAGGAAACTACACATGTGAAGGATTGTACTGTTGCCAGCTGAACTTTTTGGTCAACATGCAAAACCTATGTGTAGCAGAAACATAACACAGCATCTCCCCCCTGTACATACCATCTGCGTAGTGAAACATGATGGTGGCCACATCATGCTGTGAGGATGCATTTCCTCAGCAGGGAAAGGGACTCTGATAAAAGTTGATTGAAAGGTAGAGAAAAATACATGGCAACTGTTGGAATAAAACTGGTAAGAAGATGCAAAAGACCTGAGACTGAGGCAGATGTTTACCTCGCAACCCTAAACTTTCATCCAGAGCTACAACTAGATGACTTAGGCCCTATAACATTATAGTTGCACAATAAATACACAATCATGAACCATAAATTATGTGCCACTTTGTCTAAAAAAATTGAAGGGGTATGAATACTTTGCGACGCACAATAGAAACATTTCTCATTAAAGGAAGACATTTTAGAATATTCACTTTTAATAATTCATAACACTGTATGTAAAATATGGCTTAAGCCCCAAAGCATATATCTTACTACATTATTTTGGAAACCAGCTTATTAACAATATTGCCCGCTCTTTTTCAGATTGGCATGAGTTCAGTTTGTTACAAGATTATGAGTTAACACTAGAACTCCCAGGGCCGTCAATTTGACGGTTTTGAAAGTTTGACATGCCATAACTCTGGTTTATTAAAACTCTTATCTTCCTGGAATCCTGACTTTTTCTAAACCTGTGTCTTGTGTATTCCTATGTCTCTATTTTTAAAAATTAACAAAGTAAATAAAAGATCTAAGTATTTCTACCTCTAACTATTTTGACGGCCCTATTATTTACTTGATATTTTTTTTCCGCGAGTATACGCGCAAGCGTTGCTTAGCAACCGCCACTCTAGAACGCAGTCTGAGAAGAAGATTGTTGGCATCCTACAAATGGCTTCCAGAAGGATATTTTCTGCTCAAGAGGTATTGGAAATGCTTCAAAAATTAGATGATCGTGATTCTGGGGATTCTGACGGCTCTTGGTCAGCATTCAGTTCCAGTGACAGCAGGTCAGAGAGTGAGCCTCCCCCGGCTAAAAAACACGAGTCGCACCATTAGCAGGAGGTTGTCATGCATTATTTCAAGGTAGTAAAAGACTAGCCTATGTAACGATTTTATCATTTTAGGCTATAGTTTACAGATTGGTAAACTAATAATATATAAACTATAGCAACAGTGCCACAATCAGCGCAGGTTCAGAGATAGGTAGACGAGCCAGGTGCCCAGTGCCCAGCTATAAACCCAGCAATCCAGCTCACTGGTAGGAGAGAAACTACAAATCAAGGCACTGATAATGGAAAAAGAAATAAACAATAAGTTAGGTCACAGATATAGTAGCCCAGTAACAACAATCTATTCTGCGCTTTACAGCGTTTTCATCGCGAGACGAGCGCACACCTGGGAAGGAGGAGGAGATAGAAAAGGATGGCACTGTGTGGACAGTGGTAGGGGAGGAAGAAAGTAGAGGGACGCGTCAGAGCGCCAGATCCAAGATGCCCAGACCGCATTCCTCTGCTTGGTGGATGCCGAAATGCTCATTCACGTTCAGGGCTGCGCTGTGGCTGAGGCCCGCAGAGTTTTAGGAGATGATTCCTCCTCGGACATGAGTGTGGATGAGCTGAATTCATTTTTAGCACAGGTTTATGTCCGTGAAATGAAAGGGGGGCGTAACACGGAGCTGTCCAGCTTTTGGTCAGATTAGTAAAGCTTTTTTTTTTAAATGTACCCACTACTCTGTATTATTTTTCAGTACTATTTATAAATAATAATAGAAAACATAATAGGTTTTGATCAAAAACTATTATTAATTCTTGTCAAAAACAACATTTTATAGCGTTAATGCGATGACGTCATCACCGCCCTCGCATCCAGAATGCTCGCCGTCAAATTGACGGGCTTGGGAGTTCTAGTAGTGTTAGAATTTTGGGAGTTATAGGGTTAAAACCCTCAACTTTTAAATAAATGTTAATTTCTTACTTAACTATTTTACAGTGCCAAAAATGAAGAAAACTAAAACTTTTCGGTTTTTCCTCTATACACTATTATAAATATTTCTTTTTTAACAAAATGCTTCTTGTGAATTTAAGTTCATTCTGTCAACACAGTAGAGTTGTCTTTTACAGAAAGATTGTTCTGCCAGATGATTACTGCAGCTTTTCTGTTGGATCACTGGAATGAGATTTGTTGCTGCAACCAAGTGTCACAACACAAATAGAGCTGTGGACTGAAAGGTCACTCTGTCCCACACCAATACCACGAGTCATTGCTTGGACACAATTGAGACGGGGTCAGCAAGCTCAGACAACAGTCTCCTTTTTGCTGTGATTACAGCTGTTTAATTTCTGAAACAGATGTAGAAAACTACATTAGATTGGAAAGCCACAATGTGAACCAGCTTTGCAGTTATACTTGCACAGAAGAACAAATTCTGTGAATTCATTTTTGCCATATCAGGTACTGGAGATAACGAGGAGCAATGATAGCAATATTTGAGCATTGGAAAGCGGGAGAAATGCCTTCTATGCATTCTTTGTGAAATTAAGTTTATTCATAGTATATTTTTTCTTGCACTATAAGCAATTTTTGTCTAATCAATAAAAGTGACTGCTAAAGTGTTTATTTCCCCTGCAGGTACATCATTTCAAAATTGGTTTGATATTAAGGCAAATCCCTAAGAGCATCTACACGCTTCTGATAATGCGTGATTACAAACCAAGCGGCTGCAACCCTCCTTGACTTCATAAGACCAATGTTCCTTTTCTAATTAGGTCCTTATCCCTCAAGGGCACAAGATAATGGCTAGGTGTGAATTTAATTTGGAAAAATATTTTACTTTTTATCCAGGGAAAGTGTTGCATGCTTTGTGCTTTAGATGACCAAACCAGTTCATAAAGCTTCAGAGTGAAAGAGGAATTAGCCACATTATTAAAGTGTAATCTTGCCTATACCACAGTCCTACTGGCACCCCAGGGTTGAAAGCAATAGGTATACCACTGTTGAATGTAAGTGTGAGTCAATGTAATACACAACTGTGGCATTTAGGAAAACAAAAGGGAAAATAAAGTACTATATTTCACAGAAATTGTTATAGTTGGGTGCATAAAGGGATTTTTCTATTTTTTAAGCCAGATTGTGTAAAAAGATAATACATATACTGAAGTGAGTTTGTAAAGAAGTAAATAAATCTTTAGATCCTGTCTACCACCTGGTTTGATAGACAACTGTTTAAAGTTATTTTAACTATTTAAAACCATGCCAATCCTATTTTATCCTAATTTCCTTTGAAAACTGTAAAAAGACCATCCATCACAGCCCTTGAAGCACAATGACAGAAATCTGTTATTATCAAAATTAAGTGGTTTAATTATTCATATTCCATATTCATATTTCTCCTATTTTAACTTCCTTTTATTGGCTCCCTGTTAAATGCAGAATAGGATTCAAAATTCCTCTTCCCACATAGAAATCCCTTAACGATCAAGCTCCATCATACATCAGACATCTGATTGTTCTATGTATTCCTGACAGAGCACTTTGTTATCAGACTGCAAGCATACTGGTGATTCCTACAGTTTCTGAAAATAGAATGGGAAGCAGGTCCTTTAGTTATTAGGCTCCTCTCCTGTGGAACCAATTCCCAGTTTTAGTCCATGAGGCGGACACCCTTTCTACTTTTAAGACTAGGCTGTAAACGTTCCTTTTTGATAAATCTTAGTTAAGAGTGGCTTACGTTATCCAGGGCTATTTCTATAGTTATGCTGCTATACTCTTTGGCATAATTCATCCATCCATCCATCCATTTTCTATACCCGCTTCTTCCATATAGGGTCGTGGGGGAGCTCAATTAAATTCAATTTAATTCAATTCAAAAGCCCAAAGGGAAACTAAATGTTTTTGTAGCTCATATTATACCGGTTTCTTTAAAGAGCCGTTATAGAAGCTGATGGGTGTGGGCAGGAAGGATATTCTGTAGCAGTCTGTCTCATAGCAGGTCTGAAGAAGCCTCTAACTGAAGACACTGTTGCTGAACCATCGTCTCATGAAGAGGATGCTCAGGGTTCTCCATAATGTTCTTCTTTGCACAATCATCTTTAGGGGTTCCAGGGGAGTCCCCAGAACAGAGCCAGCCTTCTTTATTAGCGTATTGAGCTTTTTTATGTCCCTGCCTCTGATGCTGCTACACCAGCAGATGATGGCAGACAAGATCACACTCTCCACTACAGACTTATAGAAGATATGCAGCATCTTGCTGCAAACACCAAATGACCTAAGCTTCCTCAAAAAGTACAGTCTGCTCTGTCCCTTCTTGTAGATGGCTTCACAGTTGCATCTCCACTCCAGTCTGTTATCCAGGTGAACATAGAGGTATTTATACTCCTCCACCACCTCCACTTCTCCTCCCATGATGGAAATAGTGTTTGGCCTATTCCTGTTTCTCTTAAAATCTACAAAAACAGGATAATGACCACTTTCCTTCAATCTGCTAAATTCTCATACTACTCCCCAATTTTGCATTATTTTCTGTTATTTCAGCTTTTCACTCTATGTTCTATGTCTCTTTTTTTTCTTCCTAGAAGCTTTGTGTTGCCAGCTGAACTGCTTCTGCCAACGACTTAATGTTCTCCTTCCACAGATGGCCCACTTGGCATGTGTTTCATCTCTGTTTAACCCTGTCTCTCTCCTAGACATGGCTACTGGCTGAACTTTTACTGTGACTAACTGTGTGTGGTCTCTTTCATACTCCAGACTTGAAAATTGACTAAGAATTTATCTACTTAACTCTGTTTCTTAGATGAAGCCACTAAAGGAACTACTACCATTAATGTTTTACTTTTCTTTGCCAAAGGAAGTACTCCAGGATCAGTGCTTCTGTGTGTTCTCTCAAACCCCCAGTCGATCACAATGTGAGTGGCTGATGGCCGTTCACATTGAGCCTGATTCCGCTGGAGGTTTCTTCCTGTTAAAGGGTAGTTTTCCTCTTGCCATGGAATATCTTTTTTTTTCCCTTGCTCCTTCAGTCAGAAGTATGAGTGGAGGAGACAGAGAAAGTCAGGAGAAGTAAACGTAAAAGTCATTTATAATTGGCTCTGGGCATTCATTTGTCAATTAAATATGATGTGTGAAACAGTCGGATCATTCTTACCACCTTTTTCTTACCGCCTATTTGGCAGGTAAGCATTCGCTTTTTTGACAGCCTGTTTATTTTAAATTCCTTTGACAATGCAGGGATTAACATGTTATTCTGCCTTTTGCCAAAAAACGAAAAGGATGCCACTAGCTACTGGTGGTACCAATAATTGCCCCTCGTGAATAGTAAAGATTACGTTGCCTTACCTTTGACACTGATACAAAACACAAGCAAGTGCATCCTCACTAGCTCTTCAAGCAAGCCTCCTTTCTCCTCCATGCATTTTAGAAAGCAAGGCATCTTTCAAAATATTTTGCTGAGGTGGGATTTCTGGGTCACTTGAAGGAGGATAGAGGACAGCTGAGATAAGAAGGTACAAAATATAGAAGCGAACTAAGCTTTTGGTGGTCTATAAACCATGGTTGCTGCTTTGGGAAAAGAGAACTGTTTTGCAAATTGGGCAGTTTAACTCAAGATTTCAGTTTGCTTCTCTCACAAATCGTTGTAAACGGTGGATGGGGGATTATTGTTTCTGACTTGACACACTGCTATTAAATGTGGCTGAAGAATTGTGGTTCTCCCTTGAAGGTTTGCCATGAAAGATCTGTTTTAGTTTTGTCTGCTTTAGGATTTAGGTGTCAAACAACTGCTCCTTTTAGGATCCAATTTCAAACAGAGTGCTTGAACTTACTGTTTAATTTTTAAGATCTTGTTCCACAACAAAGATGTTTTTTATGCAATCAGTTGCTGGCAAACTTGGAGCAGACAAAAGGATTCTTCACCTTATAGATTCTCCATATCGCTCTGCCTTCAATAACGGTTTTCATCTAAAAATCTTGAGAGACTAATCTTGCTACAAAAATAGGTATGCTTTGTTTTACACACTGGAGAACATGTAGTCACCATAGTCAGACACAGCTTACAGTTTAAAGAATAAACACTTAACCCTGTAAATAAACCACCATCTGAGTAAAGGAATACAGATATATATATATATATATATATATGTATATATATATATATATTATATATATATATAAAGCCTAGTAAGGTACCAGCCCTTTACAATGACCGACAACTCTAGACTAAATAAACCTAGCGTGGAGAATGCAACGAGCACCTGAGTCATCGCATGAGCTGCATTTTCCCTCTCACAGGATATACAACAAGGATAGACCAACTCAAAACATTAATTTTGGGATATTAATTTAGAAGAACACACATGCATTCATACATGTGAAATATTCAATATGTGTTCTGGTTCTTCAGTGCTCTGATTTATAAAGCAGGAACTGTGCCAGGATTATTGCTTCTCTGCTCAGCACTGCAGGGAACTCTAAAAATAAATGAGCAAACAGACTGCAGGAAATATTATTGGGTTGTTGTTTAATCAGGGTTCATATGTTATGAAATTATAGACTTCAGTTAGTTATTATCTGTTATTGTCATATATATCTTTGACTGACATTTTAATGTAATTTAAGGTGCGCATAAACTTCGTAACTACTGTCATTTATTACACCTAATTGTTAGTGGAGGGATCAAGAGATGGAAAACAAAGCTGAATTGTATATGCATACCAAGGTATTAAAAGCATGTGGCACTACTGTATATTGTATATGACAGAGCAAAGTCTATAAAAATAAAGAGGAGTTGTCCTTTTTAAAATGTCACAAAAACTTTTAATACAGAACGAACTGAAATTGAGGTAGAAATTGATAAAAGAGAGACAAAAAGGCAAAGAAAAAAAGTGTATTGGAGATACATGTGAGAGATTAAAGGAAAAAAAAAACAGCGGGCTAAATTAAGAAAAAAGAGGAGATACAATCTGGAAGAATGAAAGAGGAGGTGAAACTGAAATATCAACAGAAAAGTCAAAGTTAAACAAAAGAAAAGCAATATTAAGGTAATGCTCATAAAAAGAATACTTGGAAAGACGGTAAAGAGATATAAACTTTAAAAAGATAAAGCAGGAAAAATAGAACTGTCTCAAGAAAATAGACTGGGGTGCCAAGAAAGGGGACCAAGCACAAAATAATGAAGATCCTGCATGAGCCGCCCTGTGAAGAAAACAAAAACCACTTGGTAGTACCAGATAAAAAGGAGCAAAAACTGCATCCAGGGAAATACATCAAACACATAAGGTGGATCTTAAAAATGTCTACACTCTTGTTAAAAGTTGTGAGCAGGTTTCTTGTAAAAATTCAACTGAAAAACTTACAGATCTGTGAGATGGAGTAATAACTAGCTAAAAGAGCAGAAATGACCTGGTTGCATAGCTCTGCACACCCTTTAACTAATACTTTGTTGAAGCACCTTTTGGTGAAATGTCAGCATTCTTGTTTGGTATGGATCTGTCACCATCCCACATCTTGGTTTGAGAACATTTGCCCACTCTATCTTGAAAAAGTTACTCACAATGATGCTGCAAAATGAAATTTCTACTCATCTTCAGCATTCAAGCTAACACCTGGAGTTCTTGGATCAAAGCTGACTGTTCATAATTTCATCCATCTTAACAAAAATATTATTTATTTGAGAAAAGTAGCCCCATATCTCAATGCTGTCACATGTTTTACTGTGGGTACGGTGTTCTTTTGGTGATGTCCACTGTTGTCTTTGTCCCAAATACATTTAGGAATTGTGGCCCAAACGTTCCACTTTGTTTTCTTAAGAGTACAAAACATTCTATATAGTTCAGTCTTATCACTTGATCAGTTTTGGAAAAATATCAGTTTTTCCCAATGCATTCTTGTCCAATATTTTTTCCACCTATTGATGATTATCATCCAATTTTTCAACATCATGTCACTTAACAGTATCCAACATAAATGTATTTATTGGGACTTTATGTGACAAACCAACAAAATAAATGTGAAGTAAAATGAAAATAACAGATGCTTTTTGTTTTACATAAAAAAACCAGAAATGTTTTCCATTCATTTGTTTTCAGATACCTTTACTCCAATACCCCTAATTAAAATCAAGTGCAACTATTAGCCTTCAAAACTTAATTAATTTGTAAATAAAGTCCAGCTGTGTGTAATTTAATCACAGTTTAAAAACAGCTGTGCTGTGAAGCCTCAAAAATTTATAAGTGAAAATAATGGGAATAAACAGCTCCATGCTACCTTGCAGACAAATCAGAGATATGATTGTTCAAAACAGGGTTAGAATATAATACAATATTCCAAGCTTTAACTATCTCATAGAGAACATTTCAATCCATCATCTGAAATTTTAATGAGTATGGCATAATTTCAAACCCATCGCACCACAAGACGATTAATAATCAGTGAATCAGAAAACGTACCCATAACACCTTGAGAAGGTGAAAAGTGCTCAAGTGAAAGAAACACTTTGCTGGACAATTACAAGCAAGCCCTTTCGGAAGAGTGGCATAAAGGCGGCCAAATATTGAAAGAAAGCTATAAATGTCACATATGGAGATTCCCACAAGCCCTGTAGAGAATACAGAAGACACGTCAAAGAAGGTACTCTGGTCAGAAGAGACCAAAATTTTACTTTTTGTCTTGCATGCAAAACACTATATGTTGAGGAATATTAAAATTGCATTGCTTTTGAACACACCATCCCCACTGTGTAACAGGTTGGTGGTATCATTTTGCTTGGGTGTGCCTACTTTCAGCAGGGAAATGAAAGCTGATAAGAGTTGATGGAAAAAGATATGGGACTATACTGGAAGAAAACATGTGGAAGGCTGCAAAAAACTTGAGACTATAGGTGAGGTTCCCCTACAGCAGGAGAAAGGCCCTAAATATACAGCCAGAGCTAAAAAGGAAAAGTTTAAATCAAACTGTTTTTAGGTAGGGTCATTCAAAGTCAAGTCAATAAATCTAATAGAGAATATGTGGCAGGAGTTGAAAACTGATGTTCACAGAAATTTCCCATCCAATCTGACTGTACTAGAACTATTTTGCAAAGATAAATGGGCACTTAGGTCTTCAGAGGTGAGATGTCTCAAAATACTTTTTAAGTATGCATTTGGGGCTGCTGAATATGAATGAATGCCACACTTAAACTAAAACATCTTGGGTTGTTTCATTAATAGAGGTTTTATTCTTAAAAAAAAAATGTTTTATAAACACCTCAGACAGAAAACTGAAACAAAAGAATGCAAAAAAATATATACCACACTATCTCTGAAAAA